>CM076579.1:493222425-493797014 GCA_034641835.2 Pinus albicaulis | reverse complement strand
CATGCATTCAAGTTTCTGCAACCACGTTCTTAACCATTCACCTACCAGCCATAAATTATTTTCCAAGCACATTTGACTCCTCCAACAACAAATTCCATCGACAACAATCTTGAGCTGCGAAGGGGAAAATTAACCCACCGAAGAAGGTGACATCACCTTCCTCTAGACCAATGAATGCAACTCCGTGAGGCAAAGAAAAAGGCTTTTGGAAAGTATTTTGACTCCATAGAATATGGAATGAATGAAGTTTTAATGTTTTGTTTTTTATCTGCCGCGACATAGTTTTGTTTAAACTTAGGATATAAGTGTTTTATATATATATTGTAAATATATTATATTTACAATATATATATATATATATATATATATATATATATATATATATTGTAATGTTTTACATATGCAGTGTGCGCATTGTATTGACTGTGTGTAATATAATTTTTGCTCAAACGTAGAAAAAGATAGAGAGCGACTCTGCGTGTTTTATATTATATGTGGAGAGAAATACAAAGACAGAGAGGGGAGTTAAACCATTTTAGAAGAACGTTGTGTGAGTAGCAGCATATGACGAAAGAGGAGAGTTGTGTTTTGTAGTAGCGTAAGTTTTTTTTGTGAATCCAAAACACCTTAGTTCTGAAGAAAATATCATTTTGTAATAGTTTAGTTTGCTTAATGAAATATATTGTTTCCTTCATCTTTTTCCAATATTTTGATTAAATCTATGTGTTGACTTGAGGAATTTTTATTTCCCCTGTGTTTTAGGAATATTCAGAAATTCCAACACATGGAGATACTTCATCCTCATGTGTGTGTATAAGTCCACATTTAGTTCTAGATCATTTAAGCTTACTTTTAATTATTGATACATTTTGTAACTTTAAATACCATCGTAGAAAATTATGATTTCAATTTATTTTCACTTTTTCATGACTTTTTTTTTAAAACCATGAGAATCAATTATTTATTACAGTTTTTAGGCTTGGTCAAACTTATCGTTTTCCATTATAACCAAAAAATATATCCAACAACCCCAAACTTAATATACCAATAGCTTGTGACTTAAGAAAGGTTCAAATGACTCAAGACGCATTCCAATAGACCTCTATCCTAAAGGGCATTTACCCTTTTTGTGTAAATAAACAATATTCATTCCTTCCTGTCCAGTACTCCATAAGATCTCACTTTAAATAATTCCCTCTAACCCCACTTAATAGCAATATTTAAATAATTCCCTCTAACCCCGCTTAATAGCAATATTCCTATTATTTTGAAAAATTCCATGAAGTCATTCCTCCAAAAATAGATTTCATCAAATAATTCCACACCTTGCATGATATTTTATGGGGATGAGCATCATAATAATAATAAAATACATAAAATTCTTTAGATCGCTCTTGTCTGAGTGTTAACATCACCGTCACTTTGAAACAGACTTCAATTGTGGCAGGTATCATCGTTATGCATCCTTGTTAAGTTATTCCGATGAAGCGATTTTTCCCAATTCGTGAGGATTTTATTATTATTTTTTAAAATTTAATGAGATTGGAAAAACTATAGTTGTAAGAAATTAAGTATGATAATTTTTTTTATAGGGTGATGTAGTTAGAGTTATTAGGTCATCACTAGCAGGAACTAAAGTTATATCAAACTGCAGTTGCAAAGGTGGAGATTGCAGGTCGGTGGAGATGGCGAGAGGAGACGAGTCTTTATAATCATCATTTGTCCATGATCGGCGAGGAGCAACAATGCAATTCATAATCGGGGATATCTTTCCACCTATGAACCTCTAGGATCTGCAATATCTGTCCACCTCTGTTCCACTCTTTGGTTTGGTCTCCAAATTAATTAATAGATGGATGGATCTCACCGATCGTGGACGTTGTCTTGTGGAAATGTTGCAACGGTACCAAATAAAGTGGAGCGGTGGATGGAATTCCAAGGTATATATTTACCATTATATATATGGATTTTCCATTTTTTATATGAATTCCTATTCTTTTCTTTTACTTGCTATATAAATTATATATATAGGAATTCCTTGAACTTGATTGCAGTTGAGTACGGGAGGGGAGAGGAGGTTGCAATGCTTGATTGCAGTTGAATACGGGAGGCGAGAGGTCTACATCAAATGACAATTTAAATTTCTTTTATCTTATATGTTAGTTGTTTATAATCGCTTTTAACTACACCTTTTATTGAGTTGAAGTTTGAAACCATTCATGGTATCAGGTCCATAATTACCCTATAAAAATAATTTTTGAATTGTCACCATTTTTATAGGGTTAAAAATAGATTTACGAGAACAAAAAAATTAATTTAAAAAAAAAAAAAAACCTTGCCATAGATCTGCATTATATGGTTAACTGGTTGTATTTAGTGCAGCTAAAGCATCCATGTTATTATTTATTAGTTGATTATAACTAGCAATTGCACCTAATGTTGCAAAGGAAACGCCGTAAGGAAGATGCTGGAAAGATATTGACTGTAATTAATACTACTAGTTGACCATTATTAGGTAGATGTAAGTTAAAAATTAATGATGTTTGTGATTGCAAAAAATATGGCTATATGTAAAACTAATGTTTTTTTCTGAAAATCATGGATGAAGCTATAGTTATTGCTTGAAAAGTTAGTTTTTGTAAATTAATCTAAATTTTGATATATAAAAATTATGGATAATTTGTATTTAAATCTTATTAAGTTAAAACTAATGATTATGTTCAATATTAAAAACTAAATCATAAAAATGTTGATGGTGTTAGAAAGAATGTTGTAGAGAACATAGGAAAATAATATTTCTTCAATTTATTAATATGAAACTGTCATTATTATTCAAAGTCTCAAAATAAAATTTAAATTAAGTAATTCAAATAACAATGGATTTGATGACATAATTTGAATTCAAGTATTTTTTTCATCTTAAATACATGTAACTTAGTAGTGCATTTTTTAGCATAACTTGGTGGTAGATTGTTTTCCTAACATTTGAGCATTCATGAAAGAAATTTGTATAAATAAAAAAATATGAAAGTAACAAATTCCGATGTCCTTGTCTTGAAATTAATTAGCAATTAATATACACCTATAACAATTCACACTTACACTTATGTGTAAGGGAGGAAATAGACAAAAATGCGGGTTGAAAGAGAGAAAAAGATTGCAAATTGCAATTATTAGCTAATCGAGCACTTTATTGGCACAAACGAGATTTAGGGTTTTCGTCGATGGATTCACGATTATCGGCTTCTCTACCCTATGACGCCGACCTTATTCTTCAGCTCTCATCCCGCCTGGCGGTGAGTTCCAGTCCTGCGGTGACTTTCACCCTGGAAAGCTTGCCCCCACGGAAGTTCCCGTTGCAGACCCATTACTGGTTTAATGGCGTTCGATCAGATTCACAAGGAACTGCCAAATCATCACCTCCCCTGGCCGCGGACTTGCAAGATCTGCGTAAGTTACTGCAGAATGGGGTTCTTCAGATCTCGGATCCCTTCCTTTTGTTATGTGGCGCGGTGGCCCAGATGAGCGATCTGGCCGCCTATTCACTTGGCTGTCGGCACTACGCCCTCCCTAATCTTTATTGCCAGTTTTCTCCCGATGATGGCCCTCGCCGCGGCGTCCAAGGGCAGGGGTTCTGCGACTCAACTCAAGGGTTGGTGATCCAGCCTTGTAGATCTCTTGGAACGGATCCAGCCTTCTCAGCCTCCATCAACAGCTTGGATCCTCTTCAAATTCATTCTGAATCTTTTCAAATACAGGTCTCTCTCCCAACGGGCAAAACCTTGCTCCTTTGGGTACAGTCTTCTGTCTCGGGGCTTCTCCTCTCTGCAGCCATCGAACAGAAATTGAGGATCTCGTCCTCTTGGTTCAGGCTCCTTTCTGCTGGTAAGCAGCTCGCTGATCATTTACCTCTATCTTTTTACAATATAGAGCGGAATGCCACAGTGGTTCTGTCTTATCGACTAAGGGGAGGCGCAGTAGGGCAGTCCTCTACTCCCAAGGGTTTTTCCTACAAGGAGGCTGTCAAAACCTCCTCTTCTTCACCCTCAGCCCCAACCCCAGAGGCTCCCAAGCCTTTTTTGGTAGATAAATTGGAAGAAGTTCCTTTAGCAGAGATAACCCACCCAGATCTGGCTGGGGTGCGCCAACTCTATGAGGAAAAGGCCCTCATTTGCAGATTCAATGGTCTATGGCCGCGATCAGAAGATCTTTACAGCTGGGTTCATTCCACCTGGACCAAGCACTCCAAAATCATTTTGTGCTCCAAAGGTTTTTTCATTGTCATTCTAGCTCATAGCGAGGATTATCAAACTGCCCTCACCGGTGGTCCCTGGTTTTGGGGCAAGGCTGGGCTTTTCTTAACCCCTTGGTTTCTAGACTTCGATCCCTCCACGGCAGTGATCACCAAACTCCCGATCTGGGTTCGGCTTCCCAACCTGCCTGCTCACCTTTGGCATTGTGCAGTTTTCGAAGCCATTGGGAACACTCTTGGGCGTTTCCTTGCCACAGATCCGTCAAGAGGCTTAAATGGTATCTACACCTACGGCAGAATCTGTGCAGAAATTGATATCAGCGAAGGGCTTCCGGACCATATCATTCTCAAAGTTGGGGATTTTTCCTGGCCGCAGCCTCTTGACTATGAGAACACAGCTTTCCGTTGTCGGCACTGTCATCAAACCGGGCATCTTCAGAACTCTTGTGCTCAGTTTCTAGCCAGTCAGAAATCTGGTAAACGCAAACCAAGAAATAAAAGCTGGAAACCTTTTGATTCCCCCTTGGAGGACCCTGATTCCAGCAGCGCTGAAGAAGAAGAAGAAAGTGATTCGGATGAGGAGATTGCAACTCAACAGCAGCGTTCTCCCTCTGATGTTCCCGAGAGGCCCCCTGTCTCCTCCGCTGTTCAGAAACGCCCGCACATCTCCAGTTCCTCCGATTCGGACAAAGACGCTCCTCCTGGGAGCCGTACTGATCTGCAAGTGATTGCCGCAACCCCAGGCCCTGATGGTTGGGTCAGAGTGGTCAACAAGAAAGGGAAGAAATCTCGCATTATGCACTCAACCCCTTCTGGTTGAGTTCTCAGTCTTTTCTAATGATTAATCTTGTATGTCCTTCTGCTTCGTGTAGCCTGTTCTACTTTCGCTGCTAGCCCACGAGCAGATAGCGTGTCTCCGTCTGTCTATGTCAGCTGGCTGCCTTCAGCTATCAGCAACTCTTCTTGCTGTATAGCTCGACTCTATCTTGGCTAGTCTGTCTAGGTTGGTAACTCTTGTTATGTCTGGGGATCACGGTTCTATGATGGTCTTCTACCAGCATAACCCTTTGTAATTCATGTACCTTTGAGGCTTTTAATACAATTACTTACTTACAAAAAAAAAAAGGGAGGAAGGACACAATCTAAAATATGTCATACCTATAATAATATTCACTCTTTATTACTACTTTAAGCATCATCTATATTTTACATGGTGATATATTTTATAATAACCTCCTGTCTAAATCATATACATAAAATCAAAACAATTTAAAAAGCTAATTCTTTTCCAAAATAGGAATTAGTTTTTTAGCAATATTAAATGAAGATATTCACTCGTTCTACAACAAAATATGCAAGTGGAATATGAAATTTCCATATATACCCACTCAGTTTCTGAATATAACCAATATCAAATGGATTTTATCTCAACAAAAGGCAATAAAATGTATTATACCTCACCAAAGGGCAATAAACATTTGTTTATTTAACAAAAGGGTGATTTGGGTATCAAACCAAACAGACAAGGCTTTAATGATTATTTTTTGAACGAGATAAATGGACGGTGAAAAAGTAATATGTAAAGCTCTTGATAGAATACCGAAGACCATAGTAGAATACCAACCTTCCATAAACCATCACTTGCCAGAATTAGAAAATGTGTTTCTGAATCGACATCCCATTCTTTCACATCAGGATCTAACCTTGGATGTGTTTTAAGACTTCTATCTCCGAAAGCTCGAGAAACTGCAAGCTGCCCATTTGCCCTCGGCACATCTCCTGCCATAAAGAATTTACATTTCCTGAGTTTGTAACTTAATCAACAATGTTTGATTACTTTCATAGCAACCAATCACACTTCCAACAAAATTCAACTGACAGAAGAACATTAAGAATTGAATTTTTCAGAGAATAGAAACCCCCATATTGGTGAAGCAAGCCCTGAAAGATTTTCTGCGTTCTTCAGAGGACTTGGAAATTCAATGTTCATATGAAATTTAATGTATTTATTCTATTTTTCTATACCCCAAAATCTCTCCTTAAGAAAAAATTTGTTTTTATTAATATGCAGATAAATCTAAACCACCTGGAATGTTTGAGACAAAACCACCCCTATTCTCAATGCTTCCATGTTCTGTACTAGGTTCATGATCAACTGAGAGCTGAATAGCCCTCTCATTTTTGCTCAAAACTGCTCTAGAGTCACCAAGAAGGTTATCATGGCCCTAGATGGATGAACCCAGAATTCTTCCTGGAATAACACATAATGTAATCAGAAAGCATTAAGCAATAGCAAACTCTGCTGTAATTAATCCTGAAAATAATATTAAGTTATCCAAATATAGTACACACAAGCAGCCCTACTCATGCTTAAATAATATATAATCCAAATAAAATTCATCATAATCGGTGCTGCTTCCTCCAGCAATAAATGATATCCAGTCAGTGAATAACAGGTAACCCTGTAAATTAATGAATTATTCAAACTTCAAACTACGGCTAGAAAATTGTAAGCCCACTGTGGCTTAAAACAGGTTAAAACTACTTAATAAAAGGGAACATGCTACTGCAGTATAAGGAGAATCAAATATAATTTACAAAATATCAATAACTTGCCATGGCATCTACCACAGTTCCCTCTACTACATAATTTGGTCACTCACCTCACTGAAAATGTTTGTAAATAAATGCTTCTGCAGGTATGCAGCCACAGTGTCACCTAAATGGCCATCAAAAATAGCATATAAACCCAACTCATGGCCTTTGATCTGAGTGAACTCTGCAACATGATAATCCTCCATGGGATGACTGGCTTTTCCTTTCACTAGACTGAATCCATGGACAATTTTATTGGGACTTAGATGGCTCTTGCCTTTCGCGGAATTGCAAGAAGAATGCCCTCCAGCCATCAACTGCACAGAAACAAGTTTTTTTTAGGCATACAAATAAGCAGAAAATCAAAACCAACAACAACATATAATTAAGTTCATAATTTCATAAGAATGAATTTAAGTGCAAAATCAGCCAGCATTTTACACAGTTAAAGCTTTCCCCTCTCGTAGTGAGTTGAAAATCCGGTAATTGCTCAAAGGTATTAGAGAGCAGATAATTAATATCTAGGTCAAATTGTTTGACTGACTAGTATTCCGTGCAAGCAATTCCTTTTCTAACCTTGAAAGATGTGTGTCCCCTGTCAATATAGAATTATGAATCAAAACGTCGATTTCAGAATTGCATAAGAGGAGAAAGGAATGTCATCTTAAAAAATTGAACATCAGTTAGCCTGTGATTAAAGCACTTGAAGTAACCATGACACAAGTTCAAACTTCAAACCCAGTGGGCTCGCTTCCCTTCATCATATGATTGACCAAAGTCGATTGAGGTGTGGTCAAGTTAATGTAGCTACACTGGTTCCGTGATGGTGCTGTTCAAAAGTGACCCCAGGCTAATGCTGTCTTCAATGCGGAAGGGACTAGTTGCAGCTACTGGATAATTTTGACAGAACATATACCTCTTAATCGCAACTCTGCATCTTCATAGCATGTTTGTAACGCAGATCTTCTTAAGAATTTTCTACCCTCTTCCAAAAAAACAGGGGCTTAACTACCCAAAAAATATTGAACCAACCTTTAGAGGAAAATAAGAAATGTTTCTAGCCCACAAAGTCCTTAATCAGGTTTGACAGCCTCCAAACACCCATATATATTTATACATGCAGTCTTTCTGAATTTTCACAATTCATAAAGTTAGCACTAGTACAGATGAACTAAATACTCAATCTAGCTCAGAACATTTTGATAACATTCTTGCATGCAATCTTTCTGAACTCTCACAATTCCTAAGATTAGCACTAATACAGATGACCTGCATACTCAACCTAGCTCAAAACATTTAGATAGCCTTCTTGCATCCAATCTTTCTGAACTCTCACAATTCATAAGATTAGCACTAAGACAGATGACCTTTTCGAATAAAAAGATGAGCTTTCCCAAGAATCCATGGGATGAATAACCGTATCGGATATGTTAATAACGTGAAGTGAAAGATTAGAAATATGCACCTCTGAAATATACAACAATGTCCACAATACTTAAATTATGCAGTGAAACAAAATAACTTAAGGAAACCTACAATTTGGAGGATATGGAATACATTAGAATAGATTTATTTAGGTATTCGGCTGGGGAACTTCTGGGCTCATAACTCATCCTTATTTGGAATCCGCATTCTACACACAAAAATGGGAATCCTGTAATGGCCAGACGCTTCTGAAATACCTAAAAGTCATACATGATGCATATTATCTACTGAAATCGACATCTAAAACAAGGCCACAAAAGAATACAGTCCACCATTTATTTTCTGCAACTAACTTTTTTGTACCCAACAGAAAAAGGGAAAGTGCTTCCAGCTACAACACCCAATTCTCAATCCATCGCTTGAGGATTTGACAAGAAAGTCAACAACGACCTTTCAAGATTCAACCCTTTTAGTTCAGGTGAGACCTTTTGGAACGAACCCTCGAGGCTCAGGTAAGGCACTTCGGTACAAACTCTTCAACAGAAGGTAAAGGACTTTCAAAAATTGAACTCGAATCAATCAATTTCCAAGAAAGCCCATATTAACCCCATAATATTTTGGATGGCTTTTTCAATACCCTGAAAAAGCAATAATTTCAAATTCAAAAATAAAAATAAAAATCTTATAACTCCTGGTAAAGCCTCACAATCTCAAATACCCATCTTAAAAACACAGAATTGTTCAATAACCAGTCATAAAATGGAGGAGTTTTTTCAGACACCCATTTTACAGAAACATATTTTTTCAGTGCCTAGACATCAAAAACGCAAGAATTTTCAATACCTATCAGTGAATCCTAAATACCCTTCTAAAAGAAAACTAGAATGCCCTAACTGTAAATCTTAAAATACCCTTCCACAAAAAACCAAAATTTTCTAATAAACTTCCTATTCAGAAGAGGAAATAATACACACCTTGGAATAAGCTCCATGGAAGCAGTTCAGCCCATCTATACACATTTTACAAGCTTTTTTCCCAGCTGCTAATGAGTACTTAACATCCTCCATGCAGAATTCCTAGCTCTGAGACTTTATGGAGTGTCACTCCAAAGCCAAAGAGGCCTAATATCGCATTGATTCCCACCTTGGAAAAATTCTGAAAGGACCAAAAGAAATTGCTCAGAACTGAATCTTAAAATACCCTTCTGAAAGAAAACCAGAAATCCCTAACTGTAAATCTTAAAATACCCTTCCACAGAAAACAAGAATTTTCTAATAAACTTCCTATTCAGAAGAGGAAATAATACACACCTTGGAATAAGCTCCATCGAAGCAGTTCAGCCCATCTATACACATTTTACAAGCTTTTTTCCCAGCTGCTAATGAGTACTTAACATCCTCCATGCAGAACTCCCAGCTCTGAGACTTTATGCAGTGTCACTCCAAAGCCAAAGAGGCCCAATATCGCATTGATTCCCACCTTGGAAAAATTCGGAAAGGACCAAAAGAAATTGCTGGAGAACCAAATCTTAAAATACCCTTCTAAAAGAAAACCAGAATGCCCTAACTATAAATCTTAAAATACCCTTCCACAGAAAACCAGAATTTTCTAATAAACTTCCTATTCAGAAGAGGAAATAATACACACCTTGGAATAAGCTCCATGGAAGCAGTTCAGCCCATCTATACACATTTTACAAGATTTTTTCCCAGCTGCTAATGATTACTTAACATCCTCCATGCAGAACTCCCAGCTTTGAGACTTTATGGAGTGTCACTCCAAAGCCAAAGAGGCCCAATATCGCATTGAGTCCCACCTTGGAAAAATTCGGAAAGGACCAAAAGAAATTGCTTAGAACCCAAAACATGAATCAACTCGTGAGGTGAAACAAAAGTGGCTGAAAGTCATTCAACGTCCGAACCTCTCTGGGAGTCAGCATTCCACAAGGATTAAGCCATGAAAATCAACACACAAACACTAAAAGCTCATAGAAACGCATAAAATCAGGGGGCAATCAATATGAAACCTGACCAAACATTCATGATAACAGAAACCCATATGACAAATCTCTAAATAACCAACACCCACCTAGATCGCCAGGCTTGAAACCTTCAAAAGACCATTGCAAAAGACACACCAAATCCAGAGCAGAATCACCAAATCACCATTTACAGCCCAGAATCATTGAAGGCATGAAGTAATCACCATGCTATAAGCAGCCTTGGCTCGTGATGGCGATGAGTATGATGAAGCCCAAAATCTATTCCTTGTCGTTGGGGAACAGAGCTTCCTTCACTATGTGCTTCATTCTTTCAGTTGCCCTCTTTGCAACAAATAGCTTAGGAAGAAGGACGACTCTGGCCGCGCATATCAAGATTTTTAGTTATGTTTTAGTTTTTAACTGTTTGATATATATGGCCGAGCATTTCTCAATCGTCTAACAAAGAATTGGACGATCAGCAACAGGACAAATAGGTAGGTAGGAAATTTGTTTTCACATAAGGACGCCTTACGGCGTAATTGCTTTTACCTACAACGAACGTTATTTTCTGGTATATTGGCCATATAATGCTTACCATTGGATTACCGTGTATCGGCACGTTTTCTTCGTAGAATCTAATAATGCACCCCACTCAGAAACCACGAGCGATGAAATCGAATGGCAAACCTGACACTCGCTAAAACTGAGGGCGGATGGATGTGTGTATCCACTTTTCATAACTCTCACGCCACTTACTTTATCAATAACATGGAGTGTCCGTGGACAGTTTCTTCATGGAGTCTGTGCTTACAAAGTAAAATTGTGGTTTCGTCAAATGCGATAACGACAATAACGCCCGCTTTGACTTTGTATGTGTGGGAAAATAATTCTACAGAACTAATACTTAGCACATGTGTTTCTATAATATAGAATCCATAATAAGGTTATTCCTTCAGAATAAAAATTAGGGCAAAAACCTATTTGCGTTATGGGTTTTAATAAATTACAGAAATAAAAAGGATGGATAAAATTACTTGTGAATTTCCGGAGTATTAAATTTATTTACTCTAATGAATAGATGCATTGGTTTTTATAAATAATGTGTGCAGTTAGGCTACTAATTAGCAGGGTTGGAAAAGTGCAAGGACAACAAGACAACAGATGCAACTGCACAAGCTAGTAGACGTGGAAATCTTCTTTTTTTTTTGGTGTATTAGGATATATAAGGTTAAAGAAAAGTGAGAATATGAAAAATAAACATGATAAAATTATTTATTTTGGTGAAAAATATATTAAATTGGTTAGAAAGTCGATGATTGGATTTGTTTTGAATTTTTTTAATGTTAAATATAAATATTTTGAACTCTCCTTGAATTTTTTTTTGGGGAGAACAGGCTAAATTTAGTAAGATTTTTTTATATTAAAAAAATTATAGATATACAATTTAGTCTTTTATTTAATATTAGTTTCATATTTCAAAATTTTCCTACATAATTTTTAAATCACTAAAGTCTAATTAGTGACAGTTTCGCTCTAAAAGTATAGATTTTTCTAGCATGTCTTTTGAAAAATCAGGTTGAATTTTTTGGAAATCTAGGTTACAGTTTTCAAATAATAGAATTTAAGGTGGACCTGGGGTTTTTGAGGGTGTTTTTTAGGGTATTGAATCTATTTATTCCTTCAAAAATATGTATTCGAACACTTCTAAATAAATATTTTGCAAAATAAAAAAAATTGAATCTGGTTAAAAAGTTACAATCAGCAGAAATTCTCGGCTCCTAAGACAGTGCCATCTTTTATTTTTTTTCCACAGAAATGAGTATATTTTATATTAAATCTTTTCTCAGTCATGTAAAATTGCAAAAAGAAAAAGAGTTACATCTATGCATATAATGACTTATCCTCTAGAAAAGAGAGTGCAAATAGCTCAAAAAGACAACTTAGTAAAACTAATATGATTGTATGATGAGACGAATACATCTTGCAAAAAAAAACCAAGAAAAAGATATAATTTGAATTGAGAATACATCATAAAATGGGGTGAATTTCCTCATCTAGAACCTCGTTGAAGTGAGGAATGAGGCTTTCTAAATAATCATTGTCAACACTTCATTTACAGTTTTGGGAGTTTTTTAGAGTGATCTATTCTTACAATACTTCAAATTGTTGACATAAAGCACTTGTCTCGTCATATTGGCAGAACAATATAGACTTTAAATCCTGGATATACTCTAGAAGATAAATAATGGTTCTCATTTGGTTTTGTAATTTCTTAATTGTCTCTAAAATATTAAGTTACAAACTCTGCATGTACTGGATGCAATTGTCGCAAATTTTACTAGCACTATCACTAGGTTCTTTCACTTTACTAAGCCTCATTTCAGTCTAGTTGGGAATGAATAGCAAGAAAATCCTCAAAACATTTTAACCGAGTGGTGTATAAAATATCATCCATTGTTGGCCCACAGAGCAGTAGCACATGGTTGACAAAAAAATATACCAAGAATAAATGTTCATACAGGTGAATTCCTATGTAGGAATCCACAAATCCAACAAAGGTAAGAAACCACTACTAAATAAGAAATAATGTGAATTTTCATATAATAGGACAATCCTATGAGACTCATTGATTAAATTTTAGTGGAAATTTCATGGGAAAATTATTAGGAGAATAAAAAACATGTCAAAACATTGTAGAGATCCTATAGACTATGAGCCTAGGTGTGCCAATTTGTAAATTGCCTATATATTAGAGTTTGTGAAAGGAAATATTGTCAGGGACTGATACAACTGGGCACACCAAGCCAACAAAACATCCTTAAAACATAATTTTCTAGACATTGTAGTAATGCCACTGAAGGATTCATGTTGTGGAAATCTTTGTAGAATGATTACAGGGAATAACCAATTTCTGAAACCATTGACTTAAATCTGAACCCAGAGGTTACAAAATTTGAAATTTATAGCGGCTCAAAATCATATGTCCTCCATGCAATTATACATATCATCAAAATAATCACATGCATCTCTATTAATGTTACCATGGAGAAACATAATTTCCACTACCCTGATGTCAATTACCAATGGAGTTGGAGGAATTCCAATGAGATCAGGTCACCACCAACACAGTGTATTATGATCATGCTAGGAGTATGTGTGAATGAGCATACATGTGTCCTTGAAGATGGTGCTTCCATGACTACTGACTGGTCTCATCCAAAATTAATTATATGATTCCATGTATAAAGTATCTTTGGAGATGCAAGTGCATTTGATAATGCTTCAATACCATGGAGTTTTTGTGTCTAAGAAGAGGTGGGATATTAAGGCCCTATATGCGATTGAATTCTAATTGGACTACATTGATACGAAATTCCTTATTAGCATGATCATCAACACCTATGTTCTATTTTATTAAGAAATGGTAAAACATTTTTTGCGGAAAATCAACTAGTAATCATATTATTATTTATAGTATGAGCTTTAGATGTTGATACTTTGGCTATGTTTCCTTTTTGTAGGTATTAGGTTATTATAAGTGAATCCTTCATAATAGTGATATTAGGAACATGTATTTCCTTAACGACAAGTAGGCCTTGAAGTAATCCATGCAGTTATCCTCAATTCCATGAATTCCTTATTTCTTTTTTTTCATCCCGGTTATACCAAATATTTCCCCTTATTACTAGCCCAAGAATTTTTAAAATCTTAAATTTGAAAGGTGAATTAAAATTTAACCCTCTTTTTATATAAAAAAAATTAATATTTCATATATGAGTAATTTCAAATAAGATTATGGAAAAAAAAAAAAAAGTGGTGAGAAATTTTTCTAAATGATATTTTAAGATAAACATTTTAATATGTTACATGTCCAAAATATTCATTCATAATTGGTTTTGGAACATGTGAGAAAAAAAACCATCTTCATCTCCACTCGCGTCATACAAATTACAATCCTTCTTTGTGCACACTTAAGCCTTAAGCCTAAGTATTTAAGGATGAATATTAAAGTACCAACTTGCAAGGGAGATTACAATGGAGCCTCACATCCATGGGTCATTTATATCTTATATGAAACACTAACCTTTGAAAATAGAATAATAAAATTGAAGAGCTTTTTGGTTTTCCATAGAAATAATACAATTCAATTTTCTTGTTTCTCCTGAAATAAATTTGCATCACCTATATGATAAAAGAGGTGAATCCTAAGAAAATAAATGGTACATCAACAAGGTATTGTATATGTGAACTTCTTGGGATACTTAACTTTATTGCATTCATGAAAGTTTGTGACATTGCTAAAAAAATAGATGCAACATGCCAATTAGTATGGTTTAGGTTTAATAATATGTGTAAAATATTTCTAATAAATTGAAATATATGCATTCTAAAATTCATGATAAATAATATTTTTCTTCTATATTTATAAATACAATATATTAAATTAGACATTATTTAAACAATGTAATTTATATGATAAAAGTTAAGCTTTGTAATTTGGGTTTAAGAATTTTAGAGTGTAAAGAATGCTAATTTATTGTAGACAGTTTTATTTCATAGTTTTAAGGCTATAAATTGGGTATTTAATATGTATGGCACTTCCCAATGGGTTGGCACTCTCTAATGGGTTACAACTATAAATTTTACCTAATGTTGCGAAGGAAATGACGTAAGGCATAAATTCCAGAAGAATCGTGCCATATAAAATATGATTGAAGATAAAAATTAGTAATAAAATTGCTATTAAAATCTATAATATAAAGATACATCACGTACATTATGCCGAATTGATACATTCTACAATATTTTCCAGATACATTGCCTCTTAATTTTCAAAGACGGTCTTTCAAGTTCCAACCACAAATATTTGATAGATTTTGAAAAAATACAAGTAGTAGATGACATAAGCTAAATAAAATAATATTAATTCATGAACTATACAGTGACTATCTTTCAAAATTGAAATTTTCATCACAACTTCACAAATTTTGGTGTAAAATATGAATCTTCGATGGGAATTCTAGTGCAGTGCAACAAATGATGTTTAATATCTCCAATGTTTCGTCTCAAAACATCATATCTAAAATTAAAAAGAAACATTTTGAATTATACTGACACTAACAACAAATTATTTTAGTATTTTTCGTTTCCCTCTCAACATTACAAGGTTTACATCTCTTGGTGGCCACATTATAATTTGTACTATAAGTTCTTGTACATATCATATATTTATATTGAAAATTCCAATAGACCATTGCAAAAATTTACATGGTGAATAACCCAATACATGGTTGAATATATTGGTTATTCACACAATCAAATAAACCATTGATCACCTATAGCCTGAACAACTCAAAACTACCCAACAAAAATTAATTAAAAAAATCGAGTACCCTAAAATTTTTATTTTAACGTAAGATGTTTTTTTTAATTCTTATTTTAAATTTATCTTAAATAGGGTTAGTTTTATTTATTTTATTTATGATGACCTCTCATTGATTTTTAATTTATGAAAAATTTTACTAGATATTTTCTTATTTCTAACAAATAGTTCTCCCTTTTCCGACAAATTCGTAAATTATTTTGTGTTGATGGGGAGTATTGTCATGTGTGTAACATTCATGGCCCTTCAATTTTAAACTACATTTTAGTAATATTTTTCGTAAATAATACCTTATTCTATGCAATATAAAAGATTAGTATTTTTTTCTCCCTCACTAATCCACGCATATCTACTTTTATGGTGTAAAAAATTATCTTCTTTGTTAGGTATATCATATCTCTCTTGTTCAATTTATTTAAGAGTCGTTAGTAAAACATTTGGAAATATGCCATTTAAGTTAAGATACAATTATTTTATGTTATGCTCCACTTAATCTAAATAGGTTAATTAAATTTTTGTATGATGTTGAGACCATCCTTTGACGACCTGTTTTAGTATGGAAATGTTTTTTTGCAAATTGGTACAAATAGGAGTTAAATCATTAGGGATGTATGTGTGACCATGTGTCCTTGACCATATTCTTAAAATCTTGTTTAGAAAACCAAGAGTGGTTGAAACAAAGTGGGTCTGCATGTTTATTTGAATCGACACATGATCTAAGAAAAATGGGGAGATGATTCGACATTTTGTTGTGAGATAGTCAGAGTGTTGGGAAAATCATTTGAAATGAGGAACCTCTTGTGGAATTTTTATTGGATCTTGTTGATTTCCAAAATGGTTTACGGAAAGCCAAGAAAACTATCCTTCAAGGGTAGTATAAGACTTTGTGCTCCATTAGCAAGAATTTCTCTCCTTTCCACATCTCCTACAAATTCTTTCATTATGCCCCAAGAATATTGGAGTTATGCTTTCTATATTTTCCATGAATGTTTTGAATGAACTTTTTTCTTTCACACATGCTTTGTAATTACAATGTGATTTGCAATATATAGGGTGTGATGTTTAGATGACAAGTCTAAGCAATCTAGAAGACAATCTAGAGAAAAATGTTATGTTCTTATGTAGCATCCCTATATTTTGTATTTAACTTTTATAACAAGTGATACATTGGAATCCAATACGAGTGAAGTAACACAATATGTTAATGTAGTATACTCTATATTGACTCCAAAGCCAGTGGAACAAAATATAATGATATATTGTTATAGTTTATTAATAGCATGAAAACATAGATCCATTTTAAGAAAAAAATATAGCATGACCCGAGAGGGAGGTTCATATTCCTAGGGTTTATAATATTTGTCCCTTTGGTTTAATACTACTCCCTTGGGTTCATTATTTTCTTGGATTTATAATATCAATCGGTTAGGTTTATTAATATAACATATCATATTCCTAGGGTATAATATTATTCATAATGTTTATAATCTTAATCCTAGGGTTTGATATAAATCCCTTTGGTTTATACTCATGAACGACCATGGTCAATCATGGTCCAATGTCACATTGTGACAAATATTGTCTCAATAGTAAAATCAATCACAGTCCAACGTCACATTGTGACAAAGATATTCTCAATACAAAAATTGACCATGTGGTAAACTATAGTCAACCATATTTATTTTATGGTTTATATAATATTATACCTTAGAATTGTGAACCCTTATATTTATAAACTCAAGCGATTGATAATAAAATCAATCATGGTTGACTATGGTCAACCATTTTCAAATATCACATTGTGACAAAGATTTTCTCAATATAAAATTATTATTAACAATAAATGGTAACCATATATATATGGTGGTAATTATTTATAAAATTATTAATAATCATAAATGGTAAGACACATTTACATTGTACGTTTAATAATTATTTATGTGGTAAATATAAGTGTATAAGAACCACATTATTAAATGTGGATTCAATCTTGTTGTATATTCCTATAACATGGTTTACTTTAATCACATTAGTAAATATGGTTGCGCTAGGAAATGTAACTATTTCTTAAATATCACAAATGACATAGTTATAATATGTTTTTAAAATGTTAAGTTCATAAATAAATTGTTTAAAAAATCACTCTAATTAAATACTTTAATGTTTTGTACTATTTTATTATATTCATAAACAAATCTAAAAATTAAATAGGGTTGAAGCACTTAAACCATAAAAAACAATAAACAATTATTCACCTGAACACCTAAAATAATAGTAATACACAAGGTCCCTATTCACATAAACAGCTAAAATAATGGTAACACATAATCTCTCTATGGTTGGTTTCAATAATAAGTGTTGCACCTTTCTCATGGTGCATGGTGTGGATTATAATATGTTCTATTATATTAAAAAATGCAATGTCTCTATGATTATCTCTTCCTTTAAAAAATATTTTAAAAATGGGTGGCATTAACCTCATCCCCTTAAATAAAATGAAAAATTGTAAAGAAACTTAAATTTAAATATTTATACAAAAATTAAAAAAGCTTATTATATATAGGAAATCACATATAATGAAATTAATTAATTAATGTTCTTGTATAATAGTTTATATGAATGCGTTAACATTAACATCTAAATAAACAAATATATTAAAATAAAGGAGATCTTTTTAAAATGGTTAGTACTTCAACTAATAAAAAACAAGGACCAAAAAAAAAAAAATTATATAAACAAAATACTTATCTATATAAACTAATTCAACTAACTTATCAATCCATAATAATATAGCAATACAAAAACAACTTGCCAATTTTTTTTTTATTCAAAATCATATACCATTATCTTAGACCAAAACATTTAGACTTAAACAATATCAACTATAAATACATTTTTCATAACAGTAAACCGAAAGGAAAAACTTTGATGTATAGTATCTTAAACCAAAATTCCCAAGGAAACTAACCCTAAAACTCATAAGATAATCCCATTTTCCGTCTATTCTCCTTCCCTTCTTCGATTTGGATTAATTTATTTACCAAATAGCATAGAAATATTTTTATCATTTGATTGGCGCGTTCCTGGAGTGACAGTTTTGTTGTGCATTTCACTACTAGATTTGTTTCTTTCAACTTGACGTTGTACTGATTGGACATGACAACCTGTAAGCTCTTTCCCAAATAGCATAATAGCAATTTTATAATGTGGTTGGCTCATTTCAGAAGTCCCCATCTTGTTGTGCCTTTCACCACTACAGTTGTCGCTTTCAACTTGAGGCTGCACTGATTAGACATTACTGGATTCACCTTGAGGCTGCACTAATTGGCCATTAATGGTTTCACTTTGAGGCCGCAGTGATCATGTTTCACCTTGAGGCTTCAATGATTTGACATTACTTGATTCACCTTGAGGTTGGACTTATTGTCCATGACTAGTTTTTACTTGGGGTTGGACTGATTGTCCATGACTCGCTTCACCTTGAAGCTGCAATGGTTGTCCATGACTGGTTTCAATCTGAGGTTGGACTTATTGGAGATGAGGCTGAACTGATTGTTCATGACTGATTTCACGTTGAAGCCGTATTGATATGACATCAGTAGGTTCACCTTGACGCTGCACTCATTGGACATGACCAGTTTCACCTTGGGGTTGCACTGACTCGCCATGAATGTTCTCACCTTGAGTTTGGATTGATTAGCCTTTACTGGTTTCACCTTGAGTCTACATTGATTAGCCATGAATGGTTCACCTTAAGGCTCGACTGATTGGACATGATATTCCTCCTCCTCACAAATGACCTGAGTATAGTTCATGGGTGGCATCTCTCAAAGAGAAGAATTTCAGTTATCTCTGGTTCTTAGTGTAACCGAAATCCCACAACATTTCCTAATTGTCCTTGAATACCAATATCATTTTTCCATTATCCTCCTCATCCATAGGAAAATAACAAGTTGCGTGTTGTTTCAGAAGACTGAATTTTTGGCCTAAATCTGTGTGGGTCAACTCTTTACTGAACATAATTTTTTTGTGCCTCTTCATATCACCACCATGACCATCATCACGATTAAACCTCCGTAACTTCTCGACATAGGAATGATGTTTTATCATTTCCTCTATATTCTCCTTGGTGTACCTAGCCAGGACCTTGATTTCCTCTTGAATTTTCTCCTTGCTGAGAATCTGCATGCAGCCTCGCTTATGCGGTTTTTTGTATTTGAGGATGGACCTCTTAGATGTTGTTTCAGCGTCATATTAACTATCAGATGTTCCGAACCAAATATCATTTTTTCCTACTCAAATTTCAGCTCCCCATTTACCGTTACTCTCAGGAACAACTCCTCCAGTAGAAAATTACCTTGGTGGAGGAGGATTATTAACATTAAATAATCGACGGCTCCAAAATATCGTTCCATTTCTGGAATATCCTTTAAACTACTCTTTATTCTGTAACTCAACTAAATCACATCTTACAATTAGATGCAATTCCCTGAAATTCTTATTCTTCGTAGCATGCCCTATGTAGGTGGGAAAATTCATCGAGAATGGGAAGCAAATTTAACCATGGAACTTGAATGTTCCTAAGAGAATTGCAGGAAAACCAAGAAACAAGAAACAAACATAGGCATTATTTGATTTGAGATTATATATAGAGAGCGTGCTCATAGCCATATATGTCGACTCGATTATATATAACCTATATTCTTCGTAGGATGGACTATGTATTTGGTAAAATTCCGTTTAAATGAAAACATAGAAGCAAAGCTAAACGTTATTTTAGTTGAGATTATATACATATATATGTGGAAAGAGAGAGACTATGCTACACAATTTTATTTGGGATTATCTATAGAGAGCACTCTACAGAGCTAACGACTCTATTCTTCACAACGTACAATTAGATGCAATTACCTAAGACTTTTGTTCTTCGTTGCATGGACTTTGTATGTGGGAAAAATTCATCATGAATGGGAACACAAATTTACCACGAGACATAACTTCTGAAACCACCGCAAGAAACTCAAGAAACACGAAACAAAGGTAGACGTTATTTGAGTTGATATTAATATAGCTCTATCACCATATATGCTAGCTGGATTATGTATAAACTCTATTCTTAGAAGGAAAATCCATTGAGATGAAAAATATTTAACCACGCACTTCAATTTTTCTAAAAACATCACAAGAAAACAAAGAAATGAAAAATAAAATTTAGAGGTTAACAACAATATTATTATTGGATTGGTTAACTTTATCATAAAATTATAACTAATTAGTAATGAAAAATTATATCTTAGGGCACATTAAACACTAATTTGCACATCCTATTCATCACTACTAAAAAATATCTACATAATAATGCATATTATTTCCCAACAAAACTACACATATTAAGGCTTCGTGTTAGAAAATATAGAGAGAAGACATACTATATCTCTCAACACACAATATCCATTATTACCCCACCCTTCCTCTTATATAAATACCAATGAAATGCATATTATTGGCATACAAACATAAATAAACCACTAGCTATTACAAAATACCCACAAAAAACATACTCTTGTCCTACAAACATAAATATTGATTTCAAACTGCAAGGTAGCTAGCTGACCAATGGAGCACAAGATATTATTAGGATTTGGACAACACAATTAGTGTTTGAAAGAAATGCAACTTGATTGAAGGAAAGGCAACTTGATGATAGTGTACCTTTTGAAGCCTTTCCTTAGGAACAACCCTTTGAATTATTTCTCTGTTCTCTCCTTCCCAGCCATTTTGTAAACCATCATTCCTATATAATATAACAAACTCAATCACCTTGACATACTTTCACTTTCTTTCACTCCCCCAACAATTGTTTCCACAATTAGCACTTTTCCATTCACTATCGTTTCCTCATAGCTTCTTGTCTGCCTTTTCATACACTTCTCATCCTCTGAGTCATGAATAATCCACGAACTCAATCTCAATTACAACCTTCCATATATAATCATGGAATTTATATTCCATTAGATAAACAAATTTATATTGATGTTGACCAACATTAGAAATATTACATGTTATGGGAGGCGTAGTTGTGAGGACATGAGGGAGATCAAGATTAATGCCATGAATATGTGAATTTTCTTTCAAGATAATGGATAAAGAAGATCCCATACCTCATCCAACATCTACCAACGTGTTCACACTCTTAAACTCATGCCATGTAGTTATAGTTTTAATGGCCATGGCCTAACTCAAAATCTTGTTGGCTTCAAGATTGCGACCGAGATATTCACAGGGATTCATTCCATATGCTTTGTTAAATGTGTAGCAACCTCCTGACACAAATTTGTGCAAATGTTGATAAGTTTCCAGGTAGACCTTATTTTCTATTATGAGAATGAATGGCCTTCGAGCCTTCTAATTTTCACCATGCACCAACTACTTCGAAATCTCTATCAAGCCAAAAAAAAAATCTTGGTATTTGCCTCGTCTCACTGATCGAGTTCTTATTCTTCAGTAAAAATGCCATAGGATGCACCAACAGCCCCAAAATTCCCATCAAGTCATATATTTTTTCTTGGTGTCTGCATCGTCTGACTGCTCGACTAATTCTTGTTCAACAAAATTGTCATAGGATGCAAGAGCCTTAGAATTTCGAGGATCTGACAGGAAGTGCTTTGTGTAGTTTTTCCCTTAATTGTTAATGTCTGTTAATTGTTTTTTCTAACTACTAATATGATAACACAAAAATATTCAATATTTCAACATTCAATCTGACGTTGCATAGATGTACACAGCGGCAACTAGGGTAGTTGTTTTCAAATAATAATGCCTTACGTCGTAATTATAGTGTGGGTTACAATTATAGTGCAGTTGTTATGTTTTCAATGGTATTTTTATGTATGTAAAATAATGAATAACAAGAAATGTTTACTAAATCAATATCAACTTAAAACATTTTTTGACAAGTAATAAAAAAGCTTCTAGATCATTAGAGAGGAAGCTCACAATGGGTGTATGTGTGATTTGAATTAGGGAAATTTCTCTAGTAGGAATGAACTTCCTTGCACATTGATCATTATAAATATTCTCATAATTATTTTCCCATGGTATTCCTTTATTTTTTTATGTGTCCTCCCTCGAAATAGTTCACTATCTTATGTAAAGTATTGGGGAAAACCCATTGTTGCATGCCTTTATTCAATTTAGATCAATTCCCTTCCATGGGATTTCTCTATTTCATGACTCAAATGTTTCTTCTCCATTTTTTCATGAAGGATATAATTTGAATACATGACTAGTATTCTTGTAATTGACAAGACATCCTCGTGGAATTATAGCTAATTAGATCTTCTACGGAGTTGGGGACTTGTTATTGTGAAATGAGAGCAAATGGGATGGTTTTAACAAGAAAAATAAATGGTTGGAACATCCATAACAATGAAATAAATAATTATGAAACATACACCATGTTATTTCTAATCATTAGTTTATTTTAATTGTTCACTAATATGTCTTCTAAGTTAATTGATGGTTGAATAATGGAGGTTAGGTTCTCAACAGTGGAAATCCAACAAGTTTTAAGATTAATGTGTTAGGCTAAGTGATATTAGAGTCACATATGATATTTCTTCTCTTTAGTTGTATTATGGCCTAGCTTATAAGAATAATCCATAGTTGATCCCTACATTTGGGAAATGAATCACTTCTCAAAAATTGATTTTGTAGGCATACATTCAATTATGGACAAATATCTATAATTCTTGTTGTGTGGATTTCTTTTTCTATTCTGCATATGTTTTGTGGTGCCTTCAATTTGATGGATATTACATATAAATTTTGAATAACAATGGTTATTTACATTATTGTTGTACCATCCCTTGGTTAAAAAGCCATGTAAAAATTTATAAGACCAAGGTCATGGGACATGTATTCCAGGATGAATGGTGGGTAAAACATCATTACTACAATAGAAAAGGAGATTGGCAAGGGGTGAAAAATGTCACCATAAGCTCATTGGTGATGGTCAAAAGAGCCTTCGTCACCAAAAACTAAACATCACCAAAGGTAGCATCGCCAAAATTATAGGGGTTGTGGTGAAATTCAAGTTTAGTCATCAATAATGATTTATAATGACAAATATTGACTGTAATGATTTCATATGAGCAATGGTGATGAAAAAGAGCTTGGATCACCAAAACCCTGAATGTCACAAAAGGTCATGTCACCGAAAGAATGTGTTGTGGTGACATTCAAGGTCCCTTGGGAATATTGTTTATAGTGAGCGACAATGATTGTCACCATTTCATATGAACAACAACAATTTATTGTGATGGACCCTTTATGGCCGTCACTATTGGTGCATATACATGGTGATGTTTGTTGACCATGACCATTCCATATTTCGTGAGGGTCAAAAAATGTCATGGTAAGCTCACTGGTGACTTAAAGGTCTATCACGAATAATTAATATAATGACAAACATTGACCTTCAGCACTTCATATCAACAACAATGATTTATTTTGACAAAACTTTCATGGTCACCACTATTGATGGATATATATGGCGGTGTTCATTGACCGTCACCATTTCATATTTTGGTGATGGTCAGAAATGTCACCATAAGCACATTGGTGATTGTCAAAAGAGCCTCCATCACCAAAAACTAATCATCGTCAGGGCACGATGGAATTGGACCGCCAACCTCCTCCTTGTAAAGCAGGTGCTCTTCCATTGAGCTAGCACCCTTTAAAGAATTAGACTTTTAAAAAATGGGTAGAGGAAAAAATAGTTATGTATAAGGGGCTCAATATGTTAAGTTGAAAAGACATTTATAGCCTAAAAATGACCTATAACTCACAAATGGACCAAATATTGCAAAGGAAATGTCATAAATGGAAGAAGATCATTGATGAAGAAAAATGCAATATGTTACAGGTTGAATGAAATAAGAATATCATTTTTGTTGTTGTTGGGTGACTTTTTATAATTGGGACCTTTCTCTTTCCTTTATGACGTAAATATTCAAATTAAGAATTAGAAATTCTAGATATCTGAATGATATCTAAACTTTTGTGCAAATGTAACATGGATCTCTAGGGAGCCACAAGGAAAAAAAATCCACATATTTATATATATCTCCCCTTCACACAAAGCGGCATGCGATTTATAATTTCACAAGTATGCACTCAAAACATGACAACAAACAACAAATAAAAAATTTTAAAATTATCATAATAAGTGTATATTTTTCCATCAATGAACACCAAACAATAAATTATTAATTAGTTCACTTTAATACTGCAGAACATTGGTAAAAAACAATGTGTTCAATTATCTACCAATACAAAATGAACTTAATTATAATGAAGCAAAAGAGTTGACACTAAATCACAAATAAAAATGACCAACAAGAATGTAATTTTTTTTTTCAACACACTCCACTACCTTCCATGTCCAAACATCCATATTTTGCAGTATTTAACAATCACTTTTGCCAGAAAAATCTATGAATATATTTCATCAGTTTGAACTAGAAAATACATGAAACAACGATTTGATGAATATTAAATGTGGAATTGAAAACTGAACCTTGATTCATTTTGATCTTTGCATATTTCCATCCAAGGGATGGTGCCTTTCTCATTTTGTTGGAGAAGAAAAAGATGAAAAATCTAATCTATTGTTTAGTAATGCTTAACTTGTCTTGCATGTATACTAGGGTGTTTGCTTAATTTTTAGTCAAAAGGTGTATGGATCGGAATCTAGGGTAGATATTTTAATTCATCTTTAAGTGTGGATCAACCAGAATGCTTAGAGGATCCAACAGTTATGTTTTCTCTAGCTTTAGGAAAAAAAATTTCCCTTGTTGTAGAGGTCTTAATCCCCATAACCTTCTTTTCCCATTTACTGACTACATGCTCTTTGCCTGGTGAATTCTTTTTCTTTCTCCTGTTTGGAGTGCTTTATTTCACTGTATTTTGGAAACTATTATGATTAGGTTAAACATGCTACATAAGACAGGAACTATGACTACTAGGAATATTACTCAATAATTTATTAATATAATTGGGGGTACCTTCTGAACATATCATATTTGAATTTAGAAGATTGAGAGAATCACTTTTCCTTGTATTTATTTTATCCCCGATGTTTTAATTTCTTTGAAGACTTTGGCATGTCCTCGTCTCCCTCGTTAATCAATTTCTCTAAGTGTTTTGGTGTTTTATCATCTGTTTGTGTTTTGGAAATACCTAAATCTGATTTTGCTGAGAACATTTTCTCTCACAGAAGAAATTTTTGGAATATTTTTTCCAACAACTAATGAACTTGAAGAGAAAATTAGTATTACAACACAATTTTTTTAACTGAGAAAGATGGAGAAATGAGAATACTATGCATATATATTGTAGGAGAGGAAATATTTCTAGACTTGAACACCTTATCCTACTGAGGTGTTCTGGTGACTTCACTTGGACAAGAAGCAATAAATTCACCTTCATTCTTGATATTCTTCTATTTATTTAAATTTTATTTGTGGCATTATTTATCTGAAAAGGAATAAAAATCATCACTGTTATTAAATGCATCAAACATGGACTTTGGAGACCCCATTAACATATGTGTTTCCATTTCTATGCCTAAAAACCATGGAGAACCTTGTCTATAGTAGAAAAATATGTGTGCCTGCATCTCAAGAACATGTTCCTTATTAACCATTATTACTTGATATAAACCAAAGAGACAACACAACATCCGCATACAGAAAATTTCCTACCGATATATAATCATAACTTAGCTAAGAAGTCTAAAAGAAGTTCTTAATTAATAAAATTTGTATTTGGAAATCTTGTTTCCTTAGATTGAAAAAAAACTACGTTGTACAACACTTCTGTCTATTTATCCAAGTAGTTATGTCATAAGATATGTCACACAGTAGCAATTATATTGCATAAAGTAAAAATAAGTTTTTTCTTAAGAAAATAGATTTAGAAAAGAGCTTTGAAAACTATATGCTTAACATCAAATATTTAATTAGTTCCACAAAAAACTAGTTGGAGTTTGAAAACTAATATCATTCATAGGAAAATAATAGGACAATGGCCATAGGCGTTATTGATACAAATATCAAAGCTAGTCACTATTCCATTGCAAATAACTAAAATTCGGGAAGTGGTCTAACATTTAGAGCTGATTAGTGGGGAAGAATCATCAATAATATTATTTTTTTTCCATTTTTTGTTGTGTCTCTAGGTCCAAATCAGATATATTTCTATTCTCAGGTTCTACCTTTCAAGTACTAATTTCTAGCTCACCCTTTAAAACACAATTCTACCACTCCATTTGATTTTGTTTTGTCAAGAGAATCGACATGACCTTCCCATCCTCTATTTCAAATCAATCAATAACCATACATTAGTGATATACATAATAACATATACACAACAAAGGCAAAACATGTGCTTGATGTATAGTTATGTTTGTGGACTCATCTCACCTTATTGGTGCAAAGAGCTCACCCTGAAAAAAATTACATCCACATGGGATTTATATTTTTTTTTAAAATCAAGATCCTAATAAACCAATCAAAATATGAAAATCATTTTAATCAATATAATCTATGACTTGAAATAAAAGTGGCCTAGAATTGAATGTTATATCAACCATGTCAAGTCACTAACATCATGTGAGAAATAAAGGACATGCATATTGGATTAGTGAAATAATTGATCCGCTAAATCTCAGAAAAAAAAATAAATTACTTAAATCTAAGACATAAGGTTTACCTATCAACCCTATCTCTATATAGCTATTCTTTATGCACAAACCATTAAATATTTCTAGTATCAAGTAGAAGTGGTATTGTAATATTAAACTCTAATAGAATCTATGTGATGACAACTTCTCAAGATCTACTCCATTACCAAAATTTGGGGCTCAATAAGATACATGCGAAAACCATGGACAAGGAAATGAAATCTACATCCTTGTAAAAATGGCGAGGAAAATAAAATCCACAAATTGAAAAAAATTGTAAGATAACACATTCCTACAACATGATTATGTTGTCATGAAAAATAAAAATAAAATAAATAAGGAGAAACATATTTTTCTCCATATTTTGACAATCATTTTGTTTTGCATATTATAGTAGCATTTGATGAAAAAATTCAGCTAAATATTGTCAAAATTAGGATTATAGTAAAACATAAGGGAATAACTCCAACAAAAATATTATCCTAAACATAAGTATATATTGTATACAGATAGGTATTTATTGAGGACATTGTATTTCCTAAAAATATGGAAGTTTATAATTATAGATACCATGGAATTGTTGTTGGGAAGGGATACCAAGTAAGAGATCGACACATTCCAGTGAAGAAACATCATAAACCACTCTGTCATAGAAAGGACCAGTGGAAAAGTTCACAACATAGTGTTGTGAGACCATAATGTGAGGGAACTCTTTTTTCACACATCTCAATTTGTGGGGGGGGGGGGTGAGGGGTCATCGTTAGGTTGAGGCAATGCACCAAGCCCTTGACGATATTTTAAATAACACCATTGATCGTAGCACTTCCTTTCCACTATATGTCCATTATTTACGAAGTCCATTCAGGAATTTATTCAATTTTGAATGTTAAAACAATTAATATGTAACGTAAAACAGATCATATTTGAAAAGTAGATAACCCAAAGATGTAGAGTACATATCTTAAATTTATATATCCTAATTTCAAGACATTGAAATGACACCTTTTAGCATGCTATTGTGAATTCAAACCAAAATGTTGGAAGAAAAATATTGATGGTTATTCTTATAATATATAAGTTTTATACATGCACTTATTTAAATATTTAGCTTGCAATCTCAATATATCTAAGGATGCACACAACACGTTACATATTTATTGGTGTTGTGTAAAAAATATCATAACAATACTTCTATCTATAGAACAAGCATTTTAATCTTGCCTCTATTGTATGATATGGACATATGTCCTTCAAACAGAGTTATGAGACACATAACCACTTTCACCCTTAAGACAAAATGTGGATGTAAATTTATGGTGTGCTCTCCTAGAACAAATATCATATTAGTATGGTATTGGATTCTTAAACTATTTCGATGTTTAACGGTGCCAAAGAATTTATATTTTAACTATGATATGGTGGGGGATAGTCTTATGGAAAACATACTCATTAGGAATTTCATGTTGGGAAACCTCCAAATCTATGCCCAGGAAAGCTCAAGTTAAATGGAAATATTTTTTTATAATCATTGTGACTCATATGGATTCACATTAATATATATGTTTTTTCCTAAATTTGAATCATTTATGTATTTTTGGACAACCAATTTTTTGATCGAGTTATTTTCTAGCTCTGATTCAATTCACATTTTTGAGGTTAACCATTTGATGACTAGTCGAGTTCATGTAATTAAATAGAGAAAAAAAATATAAAGTGGTATTTTTGTGTTCATGAGAGTATTGCATGCATAATTAATATGGTATTTATGGAAATATTCAACTATTCCCAATTGGAAAATTGGAGTGTCATAGATGTAAGAAAATGTGTAACAAAATATCCTAAATTTAGAAATGAAACTATTGTGATGTGCGATTTGGGAAAAAAGTCAATTCGATCATGGATAAATACAAGTCCAAGTTGAATGAGATATCAAAAATCATTGTGCCAAAAAATGTAGTATGTATGTCATATTGTTGCTCCTCTTCTTCATGTGGAAGGCATAAGAATTTTATAAAAATAGTTAGAATCTAAACTGCGGACCTATTGGAACCCAACAATTTTCCTTGTTTGTATATAATGAGATAGGAATCATTTTTCATGAGAATAGTAATTATTTTGATGTGAAATTATGATAGTGCTTAGAATGACAAGAAAGTCACTAATAGTGACTCATGATAATTGTAAATGGTCATAAAAGTATAAATGGAAGTTTGTATCGAAGGATTTTAACAATCATTTTTTGTTTCTAATTGAGAAAATTTGAGTCCAATAATGAGATAAATTATCAAAAATCATTAGTGATTGAGTATGATTAAAAACATGTCTCTTGTTCTATCTCAACCAATTGAGAGGATAAATTAATATCCTCTCCAACCAAGTTCAATTTCCTCTTGTGACATGATTTCTCTTCATGAGGCAATTGTTGATCAATACAACGAATGTATATATTCTTGGAATATGATCTAACTATGAATATGGAATTGTTCAACTATCTTATTGAGGACACTATATTTATGAAAATATGGAACACAAGTCTTTGAAGTAACATAATTTATAGAAGCGACAAGGTATGCAAGATTGTGGTAAGATCGAATTCAAATTTTAAATAACACAATTACAAAATAACTTAGGGTTTACAATGGATTCACCAAAGATACTCTAACATGGAGGTTTTTCTCATGCTGATTTCATATTATTGGAGAATATTTGGTGGAGCCAGGGTTTCTCTTGGTTCTACCTATCTAGGATTTTAGAAAGCATGGTGAATTATATGATAGGTTGTGATTGTGTTCATGGGTTTCATTTATTCTTTATATATATATATATATATATATGAATTTTTCGGGTGAATGTTCCAAGAAATCCTAGCACCTTAAGACAAAAACACATAAACTACAAAGAATATTGAGAGAGAGAGAGAGAGAGAGAGAGAGAGAGAGAGTAGCATTATTCTTAGATCCCTAACCCAAGTATGAAAATGAATATGCACAAGTGCATGATCGACTATAATAACAACTCACTCTGTCCTTTATTTATATGAGAGTTCAAGGGGCTTTACAATAACAAATGGACCTAGTCCACTACAAGAAAATTTGCGAGACACAAGTAGGTCCACCCATTTCAAGAACTCTACTCTAAGTGACATGTTTCAGGATCAAAGGTGACAGTGGTTAACAAGGAAGGCCTCCATGGAATGAGTACTACTCCCCAAGGTCCAACAATCCTCCAAAGGTCCTAAGCTCCAATGCGTCTCCAAGGTCATGTGTCTCCTTAAGGACAATGCATATCCAAGGTAATGTGTCACCTTAAGGACTCCCACACCTACATATCCACTCCCTCAACCCAAGAGTTCACATGTCAAGGGAGTTTATATGCTCATGATGATTTTGATTGTTTTTTCTCATGGGGAGATACCGAAATCTACTCCAAGCACACAAAATCCCTTCATGCATCGACAACATGAAGTCACCAAGATCCATCCTTATCAAACAGTTCGAGGAAGAATGTATTTCAAACATCCAAAAAAAAGTATAGAAGAAAATAATAAACCACTTCCAATTTCCAAGTCCACCATGGAATATCATGGGACAACCATACACTATGCACCCCACATCTTGCTTTCCCATAGTATAGGACTTGCGAGTTCAAATGAAATGAGTGGTTGTGGACCCTGAAGGTACACCATATGAAAAAATTGTGGTCATTAGAAGTTTAAGGTATTTTAATTCTGTTTTATTTCTGCATATTTAATGTCATTAGATTTCACGATGTAATCAAGTCAATAGTGTGCATGTTCGCCATGGTCACTGAAATATATGCCTAGTAAATAGATAATAGACAAAAAAATATTTCGCCATCTTATTGAACATGTAGGATGTGGATACGTAATAAAGGGTATTGATTTGAATCATGGAATGGCTTTATTTTCTTGCAACTTATGTTACATGGAGCCAAAGAAACCATCCATTCGATTAACATTCACTAGTAAAAAATGATGAAATTAATTAGGTGACTAAAAATTTTAGTCGCCGCAATTATTTCAAGTGAATTACTACTAAAGTTGAGCAATTTTAAGTGATCGAACTAAAAATGACTAATTTAGTCTTGGAATAAAATATACGACTGGATAATCAGTGACTAAACTAAAAGAGACTAACTTAAATGACTAAGTTAGTCTAGGGATAAAATATATGACTAGATAATAAGTGACTAAACTAAACTCGACTAACTTAAATGACTAATTTAGTCTAGGATTAAAATATATGACTAGATAATAAGTGAACCTTTGTTTTTTTGTAGGTCATTAATTAATTAATTTTTTAATGATGTCTGAACCTTTGTATTTTTGTAAGTCAATGTTCTATTCATGTAGGAAAAAAGGAGTACATATAGCCACTTATAAAATAGGTGTTCTCACCCTGTCTGGGTTTGTTGACAAAAATTTGCACGAGATGCAAAAAAATACAAAAGAGAGACTAGGGACATTGTCCATAAATGGTTGGGCCAGAGGCCCCAAAACAAATATAAAACATAAATAACACCAAATAGCGTACTAGGTGTTCAACGTGATGGATGCAGGGTTGTGTGGGGTTGTTCCTAGATGCGGTACTGGAGGATAAAATTCACACTATCGATCGTGCCCTTAAAAGTGTGTCAACCAAGTCTCTAGCTTTTCTACTTTCCCAGTGCATTTATTTTGGCCTCGTCAAACCACTACCAGTATCTCCTAGACTTGGCACTATAAATAGTGCATTTAGTCCAATGTTTCCATCTTATCTGCATGCTTCTCACGACAGACTCTCTTAACTATGTCCACTCTTTCCATCAGGTTGTTGATAAGTGCATGACAATTCTCTAGGAAACAATGTTGAATAACCTACCCCTCATTTATCTCAGATCAATCAAACCCATGATTCCCCTTTCCACCATGACCTACTCCACCCTGACGACTCTGCTTCTGAACCTCAAACCCCCAACTCTGTTATCCCCCCGCTTAACTCCTTCACAACCCCCATGCACACCCACACTAGCGAGCCACGCATGCCCTGCAGTCTTTCCACCCTGGCGTGGATCCGCCATGATTATTTATGAGTCTACCACCCCCACAGGGCTATGGACGACAAGGGAGTGAGAACACCCACACCACACCAGGGGCTTCATAATTCGCCAAGGTCGAGAAACCCCGCCGTGTGTAGAGTCTAGATACTAGAACCCCCACCATAGACAAAAACACCATGAGCAAAGGAGCCAAATTTCGCCACCCAACACTGTAGGGAAGCACAGAGAAACCTCCCACTACTAGATAAAGACTACCACCACCAAGAAAACCAAATACCATCACTCACCAAACCAACACAGGAAATTTAAAAACAAATGATGACAAGGTAGTCGACGCCTGAGCGTAACTTACCCCAGGGCAGTGACCAGCGAGCACCCACATCGAAGGGCATGAATTTTGGAAAATAAGCTAGTTTTCCGCCACCACCCTCGAGGTTTCCTGGAATGCAGATTCTAGCTTCCTCTCTTAGCAGGAAAATACAGGCTCATCGAAAGCCAAGAAAAATGGAAACGAGTGTGCTCACTTCCCTTCAACTTCCTATCCTCAACCGAGATGTAGAAAATGGCTAAGAAACTGAGCAACAGGGATCGGTTGAACACATCGCACTAGCAAATGCCCACGACAAGCACACACAAGCCACTCCTGTTGTAAAACTTCATGCGACATTTACGCTTTCTCATCGGAGGTAACCATCAGGACCAACACCAAAACAGAGTGAGGAGTCTAATGTCGGGCTCCCTCACCTTCCATCTCCTTATCCTTTCACTACCCCCAAAATTCAATGCCTAGTTATTTTTCACATGAATTTCCAATGTGAAGCCAATAACTCTCCCACTGCATGCGTTATGGTGAACGAACCAGGAGTACCATCCCTTACCCTCGTTCCACTTATATTTACTCATGCGAGACACCTTCCACATGTTGTTTAGACCTCACCACATTTGATATCAATTTGGAGAATTTTGACAATACAATGAATACTGAAACCTGTTAGATGATTGGCACTAAATTTGATTATTTTTTAAGATTCAACAGTAGATCCTGGAAATAATAGTCAAATATCGACAATTCTTAGTTAATTTTCTATCGTACGAGAGAGATTTCATAGGGAATAGGCCTAGTGATTTATATTTCAATGGAAGGATAACAACAATTTTTTTGGGTAATCATGGAATTCAATTCAATTTCAAATCATAGTCCGAGACCGAATTCAATGTGAGAGAAATTCTTCTGGTTGTTGCTTTGTAGACCTGTCCGAAGTGTTGTTGGAAGTGGAGGACGCCATGTTGGGAGGAAAACTAATACCAATGTTTTGCAAGAAACAATGAAGTGTCATTCTAATGTGATTGGCGTAGGTGTTAGATTCAACCACATGATGTTCAACGCGAGTGCCAGCCAACTCTAGGTCCCAAAGATGCAGACTGAGTAAATTTTGTACAACCTAGAGCGTGTCACCAATTCTTCATCTCTCAACTACTTCTAGGATAACTACATTATGCCTAATATGATGAAGGATGTCATGGTCAAAGAGAATCATGTGGTAATCACACTATGGAGAGGTGAGAGGGTGACCTCTGCCCTTTCCACCGTGTTGAACATGGCCTCGTTCCCTCACCATGATAGTGTGTTGGAGAACAAATATGTTGGGGATGTGGCCTTAGATAACAATAGTAATGGAAGCATGGTAAAGCTGACTTCCCTGAGCTTCAAAGGGTTGCAAGGTGGAATGCAGGATATGTTGGTCGAAAAAATAAGTTAACATGGTGGCAAGCATTAAGTTACGTGTGAGGCTGGACATGAGAATTAGCATTAAGATGGTGGAGATGCAGAGGGCTCGATTTCTCTTTTCAACATTTAAGTTATTCACATGTTGATAAGAAGGTGGAGTGATGTCGCATAACTGTCAGTTGTTGATGGTGGTCATGTCAGCATTAAATTGCTTACTAAGATGCAGTTGGAAAGTGAGCACCTAAATCTAGGTGGAAATTTCACAATTTAATTGTTGAATTTTTTTTAATACTTATAAGTTTATCCATACATTAAAAAAAAAAGGATTCAACAATTTTTAAATATATTTTATTAAAAAAAATCAATAAAATATTATTTAAAAAAATAAATAGATAGTATATATACATTAAAAAATATTCAACAATTTCTAAATATAATTCACTAAATAAAAATCAATAAAATATTATTTAAAAATTAAATAAATAATATATATACATTAAAAAATCATTCAACAATTTCTAAATACAATTCACTAAATAAAAATCAATAAAATATTATTTAAAAAATAAATAAATAATATATATACATTAAGAAATGATTCAACAATTTCTAAATATGATTCACTAAATAAAAATCCATAAAATATTATTTAAAAAATAAATAAATCAAGGTTCTTTGTCCATACTCCATCTGCGTGAGATTGGGCGGGAGTCATTTTTCATTGTGAAATGTTCAAATAGGTATCAATATCTAACAAAGGGTTGGGCGGGAGTCATTTGAAATTATCAAAAAGGTAAACAAAGGGTTTTACATTATGTGGTTTGCTTCATCGAGCTGGCCCTGCAATATCACCTGCGGCAACGATTTCTACATATCAAATGGAGTTTTGAGGGTGTGGAGGTAAAACCTGGGAAGGTTCACAATTGTGATATTGGAGATGGTATGGTAAATATCTGCACTTATCGCAAGCAGCCCAGGGTCAGATTCGAAATGCATAAGAAAATGAGGGAGTTCTCCTCAACGTTCCTGTTGATAACAAGAAAATTGCGCTTGGTGCACTTGCATACAGGAAATGCGGCCAGTTTTCGTTGGATATTAGGTTTTTTAAACCGTTCAAGCTTTCACACAATTGCATCACAAGAAGCATCACACAGGTATATTTTGTATCCATTTTTCAAAGATGTGAAACCTGTTTTTTTTCCATCAAGAATTTAATTTGCCAGATGGGACCAACATCTCCTGTTTTGCAACTAAATATAGTTGTATGTCTCTCCTTTGTAGATCCTCAACATCTTTGCAAGGGATTTATTTTTCTTTCTTTCCAAAAGACCTTAGATGATAAAATCATTGGAAGGGGCTGGGTCACATGAATCTGAGCTCTAATGGCTTCTTCCAGGGAGCATCATCCTCCCAAAGCAATAAATTAGAAAACAAAAAAAACAGATGTCGTTTTCCTAATGCTGTGAAACCCCTAAATCCCAACTACCCGTCCGATAAATATTTACTGTTAGAATTTTTTAACTGTTGTATTTAGTATACAATTCTGACGGAAATGCATCGAAGTAGTGGCCTAAAATGTATGATCAATACGGAAATAATACAGTACCGTGTGGTCTATGGACCTTACCCTTGTGAATACTGAGCTTACCGAGTCTCTTCTAGCACCATTGTAGATGATCTGTAATGATCCTGGACATCCTCAATACCCAGGATACTAATTTGATGTCCAAAAGGGCCATCATGATCTCTATCCCTTTCCCTCTGGCCACAAGATCAAGCCTCTTTATCAAGCATCTCCCTCTACTTTCAAGCTCTTTGACCTTCAACTCCTTACAATGAATGCTTCTACTCATGAAATGCAGGAGAGCAGGGTCGTTGGGATCCTCTACCTCTTGACTTATGCAAAAAAAATTCAACATTTGGTGTTGCACCAAACTTTTGTGCTTGTAAAACCTAACAAAATCCCAGAATATCATTATGGATTCCTCGATGATACTAACCAGCTAAGCTTCTGGTATTTTATTTGCTTCTGTCCCTGCTTCCTTCATGGAACCTTTGACCAAATCCTAGGACCTTCAAACTGATCATCTAAGAACCTCTACAAAAAAACTTGAAACTACTGAAACAGATCGGCCACGTGGTCATAAAACAAATCCTGCTCTGATCCATACAATGCCGCCTCCTGGAACTTTCTGTATTGCCAATGCTGGGCCTCCTAAGACAAACCAGTCTGGCCGACATACACAGTCTTCAGGTCCTGTTGCACTATCTTCAAGGATTCTTGGGAAGCATGTGTGACCGTAGGGCTTGTTTAGAGTATATCTCTTCCACCTGGAAGCCACCCCTTTAGGCTTTTAGGTTTCATGGCTTTGAAAAACTCCTAGTGCATAGGTCTACTGATTGTTAAGATTATCCAAGAAATACATCCTCTCTCAGTATTTCTTGTATAAATCTTCAATATAATCTTCTTTTGGCTCTACTTTTCGAAATGATGATGGATAATATTCTATTGAAGCTCCACTCTCGCTCTCCCAAACACTGGACTTGGCTAGATCAGACTCGATTTCTTTAGGTTTAATAAACAGATTGTCCACCCTGAGTCTTCTTATTTTTGAACGAAGTTTCTCTATAAAAAATTCATAATATTCATCATCCTCATATTCATTTAGTGATGGGTCACCCATCAACAGAAGCCTCGTGACCTCGGTCCTAAATTATTACATACTCCTCATTCTTTTCGATGCATATTCATTATGGAGTTGTTTTTAGTTGCAAAATATTCACATGATGCATATTAATTAGGGATTTGTCTTTAATTGCAGAATATTCACATATTTGAAGGTAATTATAAATATTCTTCAAACTAACGGCATAGAAGAAGATAATTCCAGAACCAATTAAATGACCAATAACTCTTAGTAATAAATTAATTTGATGCTTGCAAGCCCGAGTGATGGGAGGATGATATTGTGATTGTCTGTATCATTATGCACTGATGGGAGGATGATATTGTGATTGTCTATATCATTATGCACTCAATGACTTTGAGTTTCTAAAATTGGATCTTCCTTTCTGTATCTATTGAAATGTCGTGGATGCTGTCAATTTATAGGGAGGAGAAGAACTATGAATAGTAACATCATGCCCCTTCATTAATACCGTGGGTGAATATGATGAAATCATACGTCTATCTCCGTCAATACTACGGTTGAATGAAGAAATGAAAAATCTATCTCTCTGATGATGTGGGAAAGGCGGGAAATGACACTGTTGATTTCATAATCGAAGTCATTCAGTTCTGTAGGAGTTGAAGTCACGGACGATGTCATTGGAGTCAACGACTGTTGGAAATACTAAGAGGGAGGTGAATCAATATTTCCCTTCTTTTTCACAATTGGTTAGTTAATCCTTAAAAATTCAGAGCACTAATCAAGACAGAATCATAAACATCACATCAATTGAACAATACACAGAATATGTCATCCAAACAAGCTTTGCATTATGTATGATTACATACACAATCTACAGCTATGCTGGAAGGAAGTACAAAACTACCAAAATCTAAAGATGTTTGCAGACTAAGTCTGCAAGGGTCCTCGGCCTCCCTTACAATCAACCAACCAACCTTTATCCACTACTTCTATCCACTATTGACACTGTTCACTGTTGTCCTCTGCTTTTTCACCTCCTGCTTCACCACTTCTGGTCTACTGCAATTTTGTTACACAATTTCTACAAGGTCATACATCAATCAAGGTCAACATCAATGTCATCACTACAGCAAGGTCACAGTTGTCATCAAATCACTGCTCCAGTAATATTGTTACAACTTGACTGGCACAATACTATTGTCATAATGTCCCTATCTCAATGTCACATATACATCACAGTCACTTCTATATAAGGTTTCTATCGTGTCAAGGGTTATAGCCATTTTCCAAGAACATTGTTATTGTCATGTATTGAGAGTGTTGTCATTAGAATCATTGTCATATCAAATGTCATGCTAGGTTCACCAAGTTACTGCCATATACCAAGGTTTCTCCCACATCAAAATATTGTTGTCAAGGTAGGGTAGAAGATAAAGGAAGATCGCTGCCATCAACAAGGTCACTTCAGATCACTTACAAGGTTATTGTCAAATATTTTGTTGTATCAATAGATTACTTCCAAACTAGGTCACTATCATATATCAAAGATATTGTCATGTAATCAAGGTTATATCACAACACCACTACCATCATTGTATCAATGTCACAGGTGCGATCAAAATTGGTGATGTCATCAAAGTCATGTCAAGAGGTATCATCATTTATTGTTCAGTCACATATCTCTGTTATGAATACTTTGGTATATATTACTTTCCAACTTATCACATAAGCTACTGCCCATTTATCACAATCACCAAGGGTCCCTTAGGGTCATACAGTCAAGGAATAATGCTATCATGAACTTACTAAAATTTCACTGTTCATTCAAGGTTTCGTTGCCATAATAAAGCAATGTCATTATACTGTTGTTCTTCACTGGCATTGCTTCTATCATGCATATCACAATGTCAACCCTTGCAACCCATAGCTCAGCTTCAATATTAGCATATATTCCATTGCAAACCCTAGCTTATCAATCAACTCTTGGAAATATATCTACACTAGCATACAAAATGAATCTGTTCTACAACCGAGACATCCTCATGTTGGCAATCACTTCTGTTTAGAATCTCAATCAGTGCACACTCCCAAACACAATTGTTTATGCACTGTTAATATGAGACCATTCTACTGTCAATTGTCATCAAGATTACTTGTGACCTTAGGGTCACTTTACTTTTCAAATCCTAGCATAAGTTTCGACAACAACCTTGAGTGATTTGAATTACAGGACAATACATAAATATTGTTGTATCATGCACACTACTACTACTGGCAGTTCTCATTTCTCAGTCATGTATCACGCAGTCAAACAGAGGCACAACTGCCATATTGAAAATGCCATACAGGGTTACTGCTACATCAAGTATCTATGAACCATAACACATCACTACTGATTATTGTAGATAACACCCTACAGATTCCGTAGTTCATTGATACTGTTGCATCTTTCTAGTAGCAAAACTATTTTTGTATATGGGTCACGTTACTATCAGGTCACTTCAGGCTACGGTTAACAATGTCACTAGAGAGTCACGCCTTCAGGTCACATGTCTTATACATTACTTGCTCACAATCATAAGGTTCCCTTGTCATATAGAGGCAACTCTAGTTCTTTAGATCTGGATCTTTATTCCAGGGTGGAACTTCTTGTATTTTATAACATTCGGCACAGATCTGGCATGTTTTACAGGGCCGCAGGCTTATTTGCTACAAGGTGTCTTTGCTACAACTAATGCCAAAAATCTTGATGTGTTTTAGCTCAGATCCTCTGTTAAGTCGTAGAAATAATACTAAGTCTCTACCACTTGCTGCTTCGTTGAATACTTAAACTGATGATCAACCCTTTTATACAGAGATGACAGACTTATACACTCAGAGACACAGTGATGTAGGCTGCATATATTTTGATGTTATCTCGTTGGATTTTTCATTGGTTCGGAAGAATCATTAGTTTAGGTTTGCAGGGAATCAATAGCTTAAATTATCTCATGGTCCCAGTTTTGAAGGCCGAGAAATCCAATGACAAACACAACTGCTCAGAACTATTTTGGCAGCGTTTGGTGACTTGATCACAGGTCTACAATGATCAACTCAAAGTAAGGACTTACATTATTACCAGGTGTACAAAATGCATAGTTTTGCAATACTACTCCCTGTGATGAGTCTTTGACCTGTTCTTAATGTCAAGTGGCAAAAATGACTCTTAGAGTTGTTGTTCCTGAAATAGATCAAACCTGAACAATTTTTCAGTGCCCCACGAAACTCTGTGAGGGAATGCTTCTACAACAGCACCTACAAACAATCGACACCCAACAAATCCCAAACAAATGTATAACCCTTAAACCCCAATGAATTTCATTACCCCAAAAGTACAAATTTCAACCATTAACCCTCCTCGTCGGATCTATCAAAGCTTCCATAGGGAGGCAAATAGAAGAGTCGAAGAATTTTTCGATATTCATGCAGAGTAGGGGCACGCCATTTTATAGAGGCCGAGGAGCCCTTATGTTGGGCCAACCTACTATAAAGAATATATTAATTTTCAGACCATCCACTAATCTTATTTTCAAACTGACCCTCTTAGTGCCATAAAATAATCACGGTCATATCCAAAAATTGTTCCCTTCGACCATAATAGTTTTTAAAGTATGGACCAAGAATTAATGTAAATTTAATTCAATAAATTATTCTCTTGCTTTTGGAACATAACAAATTCCTTTAACTACTAGAATTACCTTTTCAACCTTAATAATTTTATTATAAGCCCAATAATTAAAGATAAACTGTCATGTCACCTTAGTTAAATTAGTCAATATTATGCTGCCACATCATCCATGCTTTGGGATCAAAGTAAATCTGCCACATCAGCCGCCCTTGGGGTTTTGGACCATTGGTTGGGGTTTGCAACTTTGACCAAGCATATTTCTCCAACCATGAGGCACTAGGTTTTCCTTGGAGACCATTGCTAGTGGACTCTCCCCATCATCCGTTGATATGTGGAGCGTCCCAGATGTTATAGAAGAGAAAAATAATTGAGTTGAGTTGGCCTGTTTGCAGAAACTCTACTACTGTTGTTATGTGTCTGAGACGAGATTAGGCATGAGTATCGGTGATAGAGGGGGTGGGATTTCAGATTTTTCATGAATTGATGAATGGGTATCCAGTTCTGTCTTTGGATTCTGAATTGCTAGGGTATGGTATTTCTCATTAATTGATGAATGGGTACCTGAATGAGAGGCTTAGATGCTCAAAAGGCCAACATTGCGATGGCAAGGGTTGTTGCCAGAATATGTGTCTGATTTGAAGCTGATATAATCTACTATTGGGGTCTAGGAGTTTAAAGTCTCTGTTTTTTTTAATATGTCAGGTGTTGCTTGTATAGTCTAGTTAGAAGTTTTATTTTTTTTAATGAGCCTTTCAGTATGTATGTGATTGAAATGCCATGGATGGATAAATTATTATGATCGTCAATCAGGAGATGGGGAATAGGATTGGATATATGATGGTTTTTACGTATTAGAATGGGTGGTTCATGAGAATTGGTAGTCTGAATCATGTCATCTGATCCATACGTGGTAGCTTAGTTTATAACTGAAGTGGTTGGTCGAATTTGAAGGTTGTTGCTACCTTTTATTGTTGTTCACAAAGTTTATTTGATTTTCTGTTTTCAATTTGTTGTGCAAAATTTCAATTTATTTGCATGCAATTGTTGGGTTCAGAGGTCATTTTTTTATTAACATTGTTAGTGTCCAAATCATGTTACCATAAATGGAATGGCATGATATTTTTCCAAGATATGGTCAAGAAATAGGAGTATTTAAAAACATCTATAATATTTTTTTAGAAGTACCATAGTACACAATAACATTGAGTACTATCATGGGAAATGAATGTTTGGATGTAAGTTTGGTTGCATTGTAGGAGGAAGGCTTTACTTTAGAGTAGCCTTGAGCTGAGTTGTTGATTGGATTGTTTGGAATATATAGAAAAAAAATATCTTTTACTTTGTGTTTATATTATACATGAAAATTAAAAATTCTAACATTTAATAAAATCACGAACCTCACATTATTTTATACCAATTTTTGTTCTTTCAAGATTATTTTCCTATCAGTGACTATTGAGTAGTCTATGGATGGAGGAGAATCGAGATTAGAACTAGAAGGTTTTAGTACTGGGTGGGGAATTTGTTGCTGTAGATTGTGAAGACTTGAAGATTTCTCATTGTATAATGCAAAGTTGTCATGACTTGCTTGTAAATTTAAATCATGAAGACTCAACATAATGTTAGGATTGTTACCATGTCTTTTGAGAGGATGGATTAGAGCATTGACCATTAATGGATTTAAGATTTCAAATGGGAGGCTGGATGATCAAAATGGTAGTTAGAGATACCATTTCCTATCAAAGTTAAAATCCCCAAATATTTGTACTATGTGGAGTAAGGATAGAGCTAAACATTAATGACTATAACTATAGGTAGAACCAATCCTTACTCGATTGGAATCTGTGCTTGATAAAATTTTCTAGACTTGAAAATAACATATTCAACAATATCATAGGATCATATCAACATACGTCAAAATTTCCAAGGATTATGGCATGAAGTTGTGAGCTAAGATGGAGAAAGTTCGACTTGTCCATTATTAAGTCAAATCAAAAACATGTTTCAAAATATGATAATACACAACAAATATAATAGCTTAGGAATAAGTGGTAAAGAAGGCCCTCATGCTTTTGTGCATTTTTGCTCCAATTGAATGAACTTATTTTTTTGGATATACTGGATATTGGGCATCTTAATCTTGCTAAGCAATCCTTTTGAGGTTGCATATAGGTTGCCCATGTTAATGGTATTAAGGTAGATGTCTAGTATGTGAAACTAGTCATGATTTTAGTTTGTCTCGTCAAACATAGTTGGTTTTTTCTAGAAGTGATTGGGTCAAGCATATGTGAAAAACCAAACTTAATCCTTTTAAGATTTGTTTTTAATTTTTTACCTAGGCATTGACAATATATACAAACACTGATAAATTACAAACTAGTATTGGAAAATGAGGACATGAAACCAAACTGCCATTTTGGTGACAGACATAGTGGTTGGGTTGAAGTGTGGGAATCATGGGATAAAAAAATGATCTACTCTTCCCTAGAGGAATCTCTTTAAAATATTTTGGACAGTAATCTAGATAAGAAAATTGAATAATAAAGAAAACTTTGGAGTATAGATACACTTCATAGCAATTTTTTTTCGAGTTTAAATAGATCCACTTATACAGTTTTACTATAGGTGTTGTGAATCAGGCTTCAATGCATGTGATTCACGGAAAGAGAGAAGGTTTGTGACCTCTTGCTCAAATAACTCTACCATTGTGACCTTTATAGCTTGGGCTCATAAGGAAACGTGTACATTTAAAGCGCATGTTAATAAAGGACATTTATTTGCAACACGTTTTGTTGTTTTTTTCTTGACCCATTAATTAATGACACCTATGATTAATAACTCTTTGGTAATTTTAAATATTGTAAACTTGATTACAAATTATAGTTGTTGAATTGGAGGGGTTTATTTGGACCTTATCCTTGAAAGAAATAGTCTCTGAGGATGAAAACACGCGTTTTCCCATCAATCCTTTTTCTAGGCACAACACCAAAATTAGAATAGTGTCTTTGCATATGTTAGAAAATAGATGATGGTCATTAAGTTGGTTTCCTACAAACAAATTTATTGTTGGTCCACAAGGATCATATGCATGAGCTCTAATTTTTGCTTTTTATTTACTATAAAATCAAGAAAGTTCACCCAAAATATTAAGGTTTTCCCTATGATAGACTTGACAATAATTTGAAAGCTTTCTTTGATTTCAAATCCCTCTCAAATTAAGGTCCCATAACATTTCCATTGTTACCAATTTTGTTGTCAAATACGTTTTTTTCAAATATTTTGTTGAACACTTTCCATGCAACCTCAGGTCCAAAGGAAAGATTTTGTTTTTGGCCTAAGTGATCTTGATTGAAATGTGTTAACTACTGAACTATTTATGAGTACATCCAAGAATATTACTTTACCGTACCCCTAAGAACACATCTAAGCCATTATTTTTTGTGCTTGGAATATCATGTTAGTCCCTAAAGAATAGTTTGGGTTCTTCCATTGCTAATAGAAACATTCATAGAGCTCTTTTCATATGAGCCATGTTGACATATTTTCAAGTTTCTTTGTGTATGTCAGTTCCTTTGAGAAAATTCAAACCAAAAATAACCTAAGTGCCTCCGTTTGCACTACCTTTAATCTCTGTCACTTTGTGATTGCCACTTCAAGGCATTCCTTCATTGTGTGAGGCAAGGGATGTGTTGACTAGTTAGTGAATAGTAAACACCCCAATATTTGTGGTGTTCTTGGCCTTAATAGCTTTAGTAGAAGGCTTTGAAATTGACCTTCACCTAGAGGAATAACCATAAATCTCTAGGAAAGTTTTGCAGTCACTCCCAAAGTTCCCTCTATGGCTTGGGCTCATAAGGAAACATGCTCATTTAAAGTCCCTGATAATAGAGTTCATTTCTTTGCAATAAATTCTATGGTTTTATGTTGACCTCTTAATTAATGAAATTTATGATTAATAACTATTTAGTAAAGTTCAATATATTGTAAAATTGATTACATTAAACTATAGAATCGGAGTGTTAATACTCTAATATCATGCACTTGGATAATTCATTATATTAAAAGGTACCCCTTCAATGGTATTTTAGGGATGTCTTTGAGAAAGTGGCATTCATGGGACACCTACCTAGTGGTAAATATGTGTCCTTGACCCACATGTGTTTGTATGTGTATGTGTGTATTAAAGGGGACAATATGAGGATGAGTTGCATTACCCTTGAGATGCATTATCCAGTCACTTATAAATAGGCACATTTAGATTGGGTTATTTGTTACATGGATGCATTTAGTTTGATCTGTAAATATTTTTATTTTCCCCAAATTTTCACAACTTCATTGTGCTTTTAACAATTTTCATTATAGAATAAGACAAATTTGTATGGTTAAACTGTATTTTTTCCAAGGAAAAAATTGAACTCTTTATATTCATAAAAAGTTAATTGTGTAAATACATTTAAGCATTTCTTGGGAGAGATCCGAGCTCTTTCCAATTTGTGACCAAAAAAGTTCTGACCTTTCTCATAGCCCCATCCAAAAAAAGTATGTGAATGTTCGGAATCTTCCCTTGTTCAAGGGAAAAATATCATATTGTTCATCGACCTAGTGTAGAAACCAGAAAAAAATTAAAAGTGTTTTCTGGGCCTCCTCTTTGGAGGAAAACGACCCAAAGCATAAATATAGATCCTGATACAAGCAACATAGTAACCTAGGTTCCCAAGCCTCCTATTAAGAGGAAAAACAATCCAAACAGGAACGGACAAACAGTATAAAAATTTATAAAGAGGAGCAACAAAGGATCTAATCCTCAACCAAGTTTTGTGGTACATACATATTATAATTTTCAGCAATAGAAAGTGAGAATATCCGAAAGTACATTAACATATATAAAGAAAAAACAACCGAAGACCACTCAATAAAATGGAGAATGGTCTGAATCCACAGAGCCTTCTGGCCCTATTTCTCGTGTCCTCCAGCTTCTCGAATATTGCTATAAACCCTCCTTAGAAAAGAGGTCTACAGCGGAATTCCTTTCCCTGTAAATATGACATAAATCAATGTGAGTAAAATAGTCCTTCGATAACCATCATTCTTCAAGGGTAGGTTGTAAAGAATAATTAAAAAAAAAAATCCTTGTTAAATCATTTGATGATGTTGAGCGAGTCCCAAAATAACTGAACATAAGTAATATGCAGGTGTGAAAGCCAACATAGGAGGCAGTGTAACGCTTTGATCTCAGCATATTTGTTTGTTCCCTGAACAAGTTTGATAGACACTACCAATCTTCGAGAATTGCTTAGGTGAATAACAATTCCAGCACCACACATGTTCGCCAGATTTGATTCTCCATCAAAGTAAGCCCAAGGGATATCACCCTTGATTTTCTCAGGGGTATTGACCCTTTTATTTGTTGGAGTTTTTTGTTTAGGGAGAAGGGCATAGATGGCTGGTCCATTATGAGCGATGATGTGGAAAGGGGTATCTACATTCCTGAAAATAGAGTGGTTCCTGGCAAGCAAAATTCCCCAGGCCATAATCAGGGGTACCGATTTTTGTTTTTCAGTCCAGTAACCGTTCCACCAAGACTGCCTGGCCTGCTTAATCGAAGGACCAACCCAATGATGTGTGAAACCAACCATAATTTGGATCCCTTCCCATGCCTTTTGACATTAGGAACAAAAAAGAAACAAATGGGCCACCGATTCAGAGTCCTGTTTTGCATAAGCGGCATCTCCACGACCCCTCCTTCTTCCTTTTTTGAAGATTGTCACACAAGTGGATATTTTTTTCTATCAGGCACCAAAAAAAGAGGCGACCTTTAGTGGGGCTATTCAGCTTCTAGAGGGGTTTATGCCACCATTCGGCCTTCGGCCAGCCTTTCTTCCCCATAAGATGAGAATACCCAGTCTTTGGTGAGTACAAGCCTGAAGGCGGAAAGCCCCATTTGAGGGTTTGAGGGTCATCTCGAATGCATATGTTTGTTCTAAGTAGTTCATTAGTGTATAGCTTCCAATTTTTTTCCCATATTGGGTCAAGCTGGAGATCGTCCCCATTTTTCCAGCCTTGTGACCAGATGGATGCGGCTTTGGATTTTTTATCTTGATTGAGGAATAAGAGACCTTTGTTCGCAAGGTGAGATTTGCAAGGCTCGAAAAGGGAAAAAGCTCCATTACAACCGACCCAAGGGTCTAGCCCCAGTCTAATCTACTGCCCATTCCCAACCTTCCAGGCCAGACCTTCCTCGATTAGGTCCATGGCTTGAAGGGTGGCCCGCCAAACCGTCGACCCACCCTTGGTGGACATGACAGGGTTCCAGACCCAATCGAAAATGTCTCCAGGGTCAATGTACTTCCTTCTCATTACCATGAACCAAAGGGAGTCCTTGTTCAGCAGTGTCCATCCCATTTTAGCCGCAAGGTACTTGAAAAAGGAGGGTAGTTCCTTTATACCCCATCCTCCCCATTCTTTTGGTTAGGCTATTTTCTCCCAAGCCACCCAAGAGAGGGAGTGGTCCTCTTTGGATCCTTCCCACAAACATTTATGACATATTTTCCTAATGTGCTCCAAGATCCCCCGTGACATCCATGAGAAGAGTGCCCAAAAGACTGGAATGACCATTAGAACAGATTTTATGAGTGTGAGTCTCCCCGCTCTGGAAAACCATTTGTAACACCAACACTTAACACTTTTTTTCGTTTTTGGCACCATCCACATCCAATTAGCTATACGGTAAGAATCTGGCTTAAGATGGAACCCAAGGTATCAGAGACTATCGAAACACTGTCTGACCACTAAAGGGAGGGATTCAATGGGATTTCTGGATTCCTCCTCCATAAGTCCTCTAAGCATGATTGATTATTTGTGATGATTGATGCGTATTCCGATGGCTTTTTAGAAATAGATCAAGAGAGGCTTTGATATGGAAGGAGTCCCTACAACTTCCATTGCTAAAGATAAGGATATCATCTACAAATAGTAGGTGTGTGATACTGAGATTTGTAGCTACCTCCACACCCCATATGTACCCTTTCCTTTTTTCCTCTAAAATCAGTTGGCTTAAGCCTTCGGCTGCCAGCAAAAAGAGAAGGGGGGAGAGGGGAGATCCTTGGAGGAGGCCTTTTTCGTTTTTAAAAAAAGGGGAAGCAACCCCATTTATCAGAGAAACAAAACTAATTTGAGTGATACATCCCATCACCCATCAGATGAAGTCATAATGAAAGCCCATATGGGTGAACAAGAGTCTAATATACATCCAACTGATCTTTTCATAAGCCTTTGAAAGGTCACTTTTGATGATCAACCCTTTCCATCTATGTGTCTTCATACTGCAGAGGAATTTTTGTGCCACCCCTATGGCTTCATGAATATGTCATCCTTCCAGAAATCCAAATTGTTCCTTAGAGATATGATTTGAGAGGATAGGCTTGAGTCTTTCGGTAATGATTTTTTCAATGATTTTATAAAGGCAGTTACAGAGGGAAATAGGCTAAAAATCGTCAAAAGAAGCCAAAGAGTACAGCTTGGGAATGAGGGCGATGAAAGTGGAGTTCAGAGATTTCGGGATAGCACCATTTTATGGTTAAAATTTATTGCACACACACATTTGTCATCTCCTCTGAATGAGCCAAATTTCCTGGATAATGATACAGAGGATTGAATTGGAAATTTAAATGGAAAATAAAAAGTGGCATCATTTGGACATAGCTAACATAAGTTTCTCCGAGACATGTTCGAATTTGCAAAGAAAAAGAAGCAAGTGCCAAAAATGTTGTGTTATGTTATTTGTTATAACTTATTTTCATTTCCAACATTTGTACAAACTTTGGTCAGGTGATAGGTACCCCAATAAGAAATTGAGCACAACAACATTAACACTTGTAGATTCAACATATACGATTAAAACTTTTTTGCATGAGTCCTTCGTATTATCACTTTGTACTTCTTTTGATGCATGCGAAATAATCGTTTAGGTTGACCCTAAGTACCACCAATAGAACTACTGAATTTACACCATATGAAAATACTTGAATTCTATTTATGGAAAAATAATTGCCTCTTTTATTATTCGAAGCATCCATTGTATCTATATACTATTCATAAACATAATTTTTTTTATAAATAGGATTGAAAAAACATCTTGCACAAAGCAATAATTAGATCATACTAGCAAGCCAAGAACCTTCAAATTATTAATGACACCATTGCGCAAAGATGCGGATAATGGGAATTTAACACATATCTTGATAGAACATAAAATTTTAAATGATTGGTTTCATGTAAATGTACTCCACAACAAGCTATATTGTGATATGTGCATGCACATATTTTCTCAAGCTCCACATAGAAGAAGGTTTGAGAACTAAGGAAAAATATTTATGACGTTACTTGTTTACAAATTTGAGAAAACCTCAAGGGTTACAATCAAAATCTAGAAATTTTTGTTTTCTGGTGGAATGTGAGACATTCTTGGATTTGTATAACACTTCAATGCTTGTTTAGGATCTAGGTAAGTGTGGATGAATAGACGCTTTTCGTCATTGTTCTATATTGGATTCCCATTCTCTCTAGGTTATCAAAGGCAAGTTAAAACTCTGATTAGACTAAGGGACAACATATTCCATTGCCAAACTTTAACCTTACGGGGAAATGCACTACACTTGTACGATACTTCCACACATTTTGAGGGCACGCCAATAGAAATGTCATTGTTGTTGGATACACTCGCGTTGGTTAGTTTTAGAAAAGTTCTCTTTGTCAAATATGTTTTTTTCATGAAGTAATATTTCCAACCAAGAGGATAAAGACTTAGCATGTCTAGGACATAATGGTGTTATTTCTTGCATGTATTTGTGATTTACTAGTATTCCACCACTAATAACTTCATTACGTAGTTTTCTGTTTAGTAGTATATTACAACGGTGACTTGTTAAAGGAAAATGATTGTAGTTTGTTTCAATGCCATAAACTAGAAGGAAACCTAGCTTTGAATTAGAAAAATGGAATATATTCGAAAAAATATGTTTTTTTGATCAAATAAAGGCCCGTTGCTCGATCATTAAAAAAACCAATCATGATAATAAACAATGATTTTGGACACGATGAATTACACAACTCTCCACTCAAAAAACAAGTTAGCATATTCGAGTTTTGTATGCATCGAGAGAAAAATGAATGAGTAACCTTAAGTTTGCTTTGAATATTTATAGAATCATTTTAGAGATTATAAATGGAAATTGCGTGTGCTAATCTTGCTCAATTAATTACGGGGAAAAACAAGGGCTACATAATTTGTTGGCTTATGGGAATTGGATTCCTTTTCCCTTGGAATAATACATTGATAATTGAAGATTACTATATTGAAGCTATATTCCTGGTTAGTATCACAATTTACAAAGTCTTGTCTTATTCTTTTTTAGTTTTTTTGTTGCAATCTTGTGTCGGCAATACTTTGCTCCACTCATTAGATTTCTACTAACCGAGTTTTATTGTTGAAGTGTCACTACTCCTTAGAGATAACTAGAGGAAACGATACAACTACAAAAGTGGAGTATGAGACATTCTTAGTAGAAATTGCTAGCTCTATTGTGTTTATTTGTGACATTTTATTTGCTTTGTTTATACGAAAGTCATTTGGTCACATAGTGGCCACTATTTCCCAACTAAAGAAAACTTGTTTGAGTTTCTTGATTTTATGGGAAAAATGACATTAACAATATTGCTCATCTTGAGGTATATATCGTATAAATCCTTTATAGTCTACTTTAGTTTATATTTTAGTGTTCATTGACTTTCATGTCTTATACTCTTCATTGTAACTTTTTTTTGTTTTTATTTTTTGCAGAAAATGGACTCAATATTGATGGTAAGAAGCAAGGATTGAAGAAAGAGGGGAACAATAACACTAGAGTGATAAAGAGATAGAAGTGTACTTGGGTATAGTGGTATCTCGTAGAGCCAATATCTCGCATAAGACACACAAATATTGATGGTCAAGTTTTCGAGTTGGTGAATTCACTTGCAATTCCTTGGCAAAGATAATGATAGTGTTTTGAAGTGATGAACAATATTTTATCTGTAAATTGTGACTCCAATCGATATTAAGTTGGAAACTCATATTGTAATACTTTGCATTTTATATAATATAATTTATGTGGTTGGAATGATTTATAATTGCACTTGATATTACTTGGTATTGTAATTAATATATGTAAATTTGCATTTTCCTATTAGATGAACATGTAAATTGTATAACATTTTATTTTTTTAAATTTATTTGCAAAATCATACTAATTAATTTATGTTGATTAATAATGAACACATACAATCAATCTAAAACTATTAAAATAGTAGTTTATATTGATTAATGATGAACACAAATAAAATGAATATACGATTAAATTAGTCATTTATAATGATTATTAATGAAATTCGGTGAGATGAATATAAACTACTAAATTAGTTATTTATATAATGAATAAATGACTACGCAAATGATAAATTTGTGACTAAAAAATGATGATTAAATTTTTCATATATACGACTATTAGTAGCTAATTTACGGTATTTTATAACACGACTAAAATTTAGTCATATTTCTTTGGTGATTAATTAGTTTCAAACAATGACTAAAATTTGCATATATATGACTATTAGTAGCTAATTTACGGTATCTTATAACACGACCAACATTTTGGTCATATTTCTTTGGTCATTAATTGGTTTTCTCGGGTGATCATACGGTAATATATTTTGTTATATATTTGGTCATTAATTGTGACAAGTAATGACCAAATCAAAGATTAAATCAATGACCAAATCAATGACAAAATTAAGGACCAAATCAACGACTAAATTAATGATCAAACCAATGACTAAATTAATGATTAAATTAGTAACTAAATTAATGACCAAATATACAACTAGAAAACAAAAATTGAGATAACCAATTAATGACTAAGCTAAATATGACCAAAAGTTGGTCGCGTTATAAAGATACTGTAAATTAGCTACTATTGGTCACCGACCAAAAAAATAGTCATTTATATGCAAATTTTAGTCCTTTTTTTTAGTAACTAATTAGCCATTTTGTACTAGTGATATGTGCGGGGGATTTGCTCAAAGGAGGGATATTCTTCCTTCTAGATTTGATGGTCTACATAAGGTCGTTATGGATGATCACTCCCTAAGTGAATATGGGGAGGAGATTTCTTGTGGAGAACATACCCACATTGCACATGAAATCATTCACTTTCTCCAGGGAGATTGGGGTAACAAGAAAATGGTGGGGAGGCCACCCATCATTTTATTTTCTATGGTAGTGGAGAGTCAAACTGTGTTGTCTACATTTGATGGACCATTGTCCTTCTCCTTTACTTCACATGGCGACCGGCCATGATTCTCCTTATGGTTCCTTTGATTGATATTGCTAGATATTTTCTTGGGAGCATGATTGGAGGAGAGACACGGTGGGTGGATGTGTCCTTGGAGGAGAAAACTCCCACACACTTTGCACTACATGTTCTAAAGGGAGAATGGGAGATGGTATGGCCACTACAACAGACTCATTTGTTTCATTATGAGGTGAGCCATATGAGGAATGAGTGTTGAACCCTTAGTTAAACTGAGATGGGGGGTGAATCAGTTTAACACATTCATGGACTTTTAAAATTTTCCTTTAAACTTATTTACACCTTCATTTCATGATCAACTTAATATGTGAGCAGCAAGTATTAGGCAGATTAGATACACCATATCAACACATAAACATCATGCACATAGACAACAGATATAAGTGTAAACCCATAAGGGAGAAAACCACATATTATTATTGTTGTGATGCAAAGGCAAGCTCCAACTCCCTCTCACCACTGATTTTTTGTAGGCACCAACCCACAGGAGGCTTCTACCTCAATTCTGCAAGCTACAACTTGCAAGGAAGCTCCAACTCCCATCTATTTTATTCACTAGAAATTTAAATTATTCTACGCCGAAGCTTCTTTCATCTATGGTTATGAAACCATACATATGATAAACTTCATATTTCAAATATTCATATACAATTAAATCCAAAATTTGCACCTCAGTCAATACACTTATGAGCATTCGAATCAACTTTCAACCTTTATAATAAAATGTATTATATAGTTGCCACTTTATGGAATGGATACTCATATAGGTATAAACTCCACAGCATAAACCTTTATGGTTTCAACTTACCATCTTATCATTCATCAAATGTGTGCAATGCATTATACTTTCGGCCACCATCCATTACACATCTTATAAACCATATTCATGTCTATTTAATTAATGAACCCCCAATATTTATACACTTCGCTCCACACTTCATATTAAAAATTTATGCGTATCCAAATATCAACATTTATTACAGAGCCTTTGACCTTAAACCCACTTATCAAAAATATCGAGCCAACATTCGATTTTCATTTAAAATCCCAACTAAACCTCATAACTCAACCTTGGTTAAAATAAAAACATCAATACTATTCGGCTCACCTTTCCCCATCCATTAATATTATAATGCATTGGGCTTCTTTACTATACAACCAAACCATATTAAAATTCCAGCATTGCTTCAAAGTCCTAATTATCAACCATATTAATTATGGACCACAACTTATGGTAACCCTCATATGAAGGTTTGTTTTTAATTAATCCCCATGGATTTATTAACAAGCCTCTCTAGATTTCAGCCAATACATACTTGATTCCATAACCATTCCATATTAACCATGAACCAACACTTATATGATTTCCAATTGAATGTTAGAAGCATCAGGTTTCCTTTGGGCCCACAGTGCTTTCCAACGTACCTTACCTTGACTTATCTCTCCACATCATCCAACAGACGACGTACCATCGCATTCTTAACACCATAGATCAATGGCTATCGCATTTCTAAGACACATGAGCCTTTTCCATCAAAAATTATGTGAAATAGGCTGTACTTTAAAACCACTAAAGACACACATCACTCAAGGAGCATTATCGCGTTTTTTGTGGGCATTCTGTTTACCACTTTTAAATTGTGCGAGACTGCTGGTTTTCTGTCTCAAACCTACATTCACTATTGCTTCAAGGTTCCAACTATTTCATCTGCTATAGGTTCCACTCAACATGTGGTTTGTTACCAATTCTCTGTGTTTTCATTTATATAACCTCCGTTTTCTTATAGTTCCTTTCTTCTTTATCGTTGCTTCAATTAACTTTGGGTGTTGAGACTTAACTCAATCCAACTCTGCGCTCTCACTATTACGGTTCCAACTTCTATTAGACACACTGTTCCATTAACCAGTTCTGCTTTGCTCCTTCACAATTCTAACCACTTCCACTGTTCAACGAACTATCCAATCTTCAAGCCCAATTCTTCAGTGCCTTTATTTGTGTAAGCTCCGCCTTCATCTTCACATTCTTAACTCAGATTATAAATGTGATCCAATTCCTCTGTCCTTCACTCAAGGATCCACAACACTTGTCCTGCTTCATTCCATTTGTTTATACAACTCTATGAAATGAGATTTGACCCTATTCAATTTCTGATTGCATCTTCACAACCATTTGGTTCTATATGTGCTAGCGCCTCATTATTCCAATTGTTGTTTGTTCACAAACCATTCTTTGTGCCTTATGAAGCTCCATTGGCTTCATATTCTTCTGCACATCCCGAGACTCCATAATTCATTCCAAAAGAACTCGTGGGTGTATTCAACATTCCAGATAAACTTTTAAAGACCTCTACTCCATCGTTTTACTGTCTAATCGGTTCATTTAAGGTCCGAACAACCTCAGTATCAAATTCTATAAAATAAAACTCTGAAAGCTAAATTCCTAAAAGCTGGGTCTTGCGAGAGGAAAGGGACTCATTTCGTACTGTCTCTAATAACCTCTTTCTGCTGCTATAGTGCAAATGATCTTTGACTTTGTTCTTCTCATGCTCCGAACTCTCTTCGGCCTTTATCAAATATTCTTGAGAAGAAAGCTCCGAGATCCAGATTTCAGCCTTTCTGGAATAGTAACTTCATGTATTTTGCAACAGGGGTTCTTCAAAGTCACTCTTATACAAATCTAGGTCAGCCTCCAAAAAAAGATGTTTTTCAATAGAGCTTTGTCAATTTTCTCTCCATCGGGCTCTCGATTTATGAGATTAATCACCACAATCTTCACAATAATGTTCATTGTAGGATAGGCCTGCTCACAAAAGGCATGCTCTCTATTTAATGCTGGCAACAAACTTCGCAGTGATGTATTTTCCATTCAATTCCCTGTATTTGTCATATACTTGTTGAGGGTAGTTGTGAGGGGGCTTTTGGTTGCAGAGTTTGTACACAGTGCTATAAATCTCTGTGTACCCCTTTACACGAAACTCCAACTCATCATTTAGAGCTCCTTCCGAGTCCTTTACCAAACCCCCATGAATAACAACCCATCCTTGCTCCAAATTCGGGTGTCTCAGCCTCAACTGAGAGCCCTCTATTCTCTTGTAAATGTTGAGCTCATTTCTTCTCCTTTGCCATCAATGACAATATTTCCAACAATCTCCCCCTTTGGCATTGATGACAATACTTTAATACACTTCTTTTTCTTGCTTTTCCTCCCCCTTTGACATCAAAGGCAAAGGGTTGCACATTTCCTAGTGTACTTTCTATCTTTGCATTTCCTCTCTCTGAGTTGTGTTTAGACCCTTCTCCTTTTGACTTTATACCTTGCTACTCCAGACTAGTGTACAAGAGTTGTTGAGAGAACACTTTTGAGAATTATTAAACTTGTATATACATAGTAATTTGATACCATCCCAAAGCACAGACTCCTTGAACTTGTATAGAGTGTAGGTGATGATAGAACAACCATATATAATCAGACTTATATAATTATAGATGCATCATTTGACCCATACTGAAATACTGAGAATGCTTCAAATATACTTCAGTTTCTAGTATGATCTTTCATCAGAAATCCATATCTATTGAGGAATATTGTAGATGGAATATGTCTTCTTCTACAATACACATATGTAGTACAATATCTGTTTAATTATGATGATGCCAATATATATTTTATGGCTGTGGTTCACCTTTCCTTCCTGTTGGTGGTGATATGAGCTAGGATGCCGACAGGGATATAACACTTAATAGCTGAAAGGTCCTTGTTGCTGATGTGAACAATGAATCAACCAAAATTTAATCTAAGAGATCAAATGACTTTACTGCTTGCACAATTTACTTTCAAAACAAACCCTTGTGGCTAGATATATTCAATGTATTGGTCAGTCTCACTTATCAACCATGCAATTTTATTTATGACATAAGGGGGTATGTATGTCAATGATCAATCTCTCTTTAAAGGTGAACTACCAGTAATTCCTTTATGTTGAAGTAGGATGTTGATGAATTAATAAAAGCCTTTTGAGCTTCAAATGGTAATCACAACTAGTCCTTCATACTTCATATACTTTAACTATTCTGTCATGATGATTCTCAACAAAAAAACATCTTCAAGTTGTTTAATTGATATCTCAGCCAACAGACTTCACACAGTTTTATGAATGATCTTGAGAGAGAGGCCTTGAAGATATATATGTACTGACTTCAAGAAGGCATGCAGTTATATATAGAAATAGATATTGCTTCAATGCTCAATATAATGCTTCAAGTGTAGACATGATAATGATCCTTTAGCACTGTTATTGACCTTTTCATGCTTTAGTAATGCAAACAACGTTGGGATACTACCTTGATGTACTCTTGCCATAATCCTTTGACCCTGAGGACCTGTACCATACCACTGCTCCACTGATAACATTTGATATTCTGTTGATAGGCATGCTGCTTGTACCAGATACCAATTGATACTAATTTGATAAACCATGCAGAGATTTTACTTCAGCTGATACATGAACCCATAGTTAAGACACCCTTCATAGTTTCTACTATTGAGCTCTCCACTGTTCTCAACAATAATCATCAATATACTGAATCTGATCTTGGCATCATTAACCATTTTTCTTATTCTGTCATTCTATTCAAAGGAATGCCATTGCATGTTCCTTTCTAGGACTGTTCGAAAATCATTGCTGCTTTATATACAATTCAATTGTTCTAACATAAATATCTTCAGGAAGACATCTTCAATTTCTTTACTTGGAATCTTCATGGGCAGACCACTCAGATATTTGTCACTTATTTAACTTCATTCCTCCAAGGGGAATTTTCATAGATGAATGATGAAATGATATAATGATGATAAAAATTTCTCTTACTCATCCTTCTTAAATTTGATTCATTGTTAATTCTTGCAATGTGATGCATATTGTGATCATCCTCTATGGATTTTTGTGATTTTAACCTTCCATCACTTAATGTGCTGATATCTTCTTAGCTTACATGTTCTTGGATGATGTTCTCTCTACTACCATGGCTTCTTGTTGCAATATGTCAGCTATTGAATGCTTCATATAATCTTCTTCCTCTATAGTTCTCCATTAGAGAAATTTTCCTTTCCCTTCATGATCTTATAGTTGTTCTCATTTCAAGGAGCTTTTCTTAGGCTACTTTGGTGGGGACTATTTATGAACTTCTCTCCCCCTGGGATGTTGCTTCTTAGAGTAGCTCCCCCTGAGACTATGATGGATTCATTATGTTATTGAGGTAACAGGCTCCCCATTTCTCTTTTACTTCCATACTTTATTGGGGTTCTTCATAATGTCTGCACTTCTTTTTGATTCATAGTTTTGTTTGATTTGATTGGATTCCATAATCTATATAGAGCTCTTTAATGTATATGGCAGTTTACAGTCTGTTGCTTTGTGACCAAGCTTGAGGCATACATAACATCTTATTTTACCAAGGTACGTTTGAGCTGATGTATAATATTTTGTTTCCCTTTTTTAACACAATTTACATTCAACAGATTTATGTCCAAATTCATTGCATGCATAACAGTAGCCATGGAAATGATTTGTGTACCTGGTGAAATATTGTCCTTTCCATTTGCTTGCTTGAGGTAGTCTTCTCATTTGCTGCATATTTTGCTGGTTAAGCTTGATTTTCCTTGTCTTACAATATGTTGCAATATGTCCAGGTTTGTGGCAGGAAAAACAAGTGATACTTCTCATAGGAGGAAAGAACCTTATTTGACATCTTCCAAATTTATTCAGTTCATATTCAAGAGTGTATGAGCCTTTTTCAACTAACTTTTTCATCCTCTCATTCTCTATCCTTTCATGTTGTTGCTTGTTTCTGTTTGTTTCTTTGCAAATCATGTTCTTGTTGGTTTCTACTTCTGTAGGAATCTTATGAGCTGCTTCATTATCCTTTACAACTTTTACAAAAATAATATTTTTGTTATCTTCTACCTTGGACTTACTGGATTCTCCTTTATATCCTATCCCAACCTTTTTAAGAGGAGACCTTTGAGCATTTAGAATCTTGTCCAACTGTTTAGAGTTTTTCATTTGAGAAGTATTCATTAATAATTCTCTTTGGGATTTTTCTAATTTATTTCTCAGGCACACTACTTCTTCTTCCAATTTCTTACATTCGAGACTTTTCTCTCTCATTTGTTGCAGCAGAGTGTCTTCTACTTTCCTTGCTTCTTAAATTTGTGTCTTTAGGCCAACAATTTCTTTCTTATCTTCATATTATTTCTCATGACATATTTGCACCAATGTCTTAAGGTCTTTGTTTTCATTCTTCAATATTTCTATTTCAATCAAGACAATGTCAAGTTTGGTTTGTTATTTCACTATAATTTCTCCATGGAACTTACTTCCATTCACACTAGCAGGTACCTCATTTGATTGAACATTTTCCTTTTGACATGAATTTTTCTTCTTCTTGATTCTCTTCTCCTTCTTGACAATGCAGCCACTAGTGTCTACTTCATGCATGAAATGCAATCTATCCCAGATTTCTTTTGCAGAGGTTAGCTCCATTATTAAATCAAGATCCTTGTTATGAAAACTGTTATATATCACACATTTTTCCTTGACATTCTACTGTTGTTCTTGCAAAGAGGGAGAGTCTATGCAGTAACCATCACATACAAGTTTCTTTACCTTAGGTTCATAAGCCATTAAATCTGTTTTAACCTTATCTCTCCATTCAGGAAAGTTTGTTGTATTTAACAAAGGTACATTTTGATAGTCCATGACTCAACCAGATCTCCTTCAAGCTATTAGGCTTACACCAAAGGAACCCGCTTTGATACCAATTGTTGAACCCTTAGTTAAACTGACAGGTGGGGTGAATCGGTTTAACACATTAATGGACTTTTAAAACTTTCCTTTAAACTTATTTACACCTTCATTTCATGATCAAATTAATATGTGAGCAATCTTAATATGTGAGCAGCAAGTATTAAGCAGATTGGATAATGTAACAACAATCTTAATATGTGAGCAGCAAGTATTAAGCAGATTAGATACACCATATCAACACATAAACATCATGCACATAGACAACAGATATAAGTGGAAACCCATAAGTGAGAAAACCACATCTTATTATTGTTGTGATGCAAAGGCAAGCTCCAAATCCCTCTCACCACTGATTTTCTGTAGGCACCAACCCACAGGAGGCTCCTACCTCAATTCTGCAAGCTACAACTTGCAAGGAAGCTCCAACTGCCATCTATTTTCTGCACTAGCAATTTAAATTACTGTACGCGGAAGCTTCTTTCATCTATGGTTATGAAACCATACATATCATAAACTTCATATTTCAAATATGCATATACAATTAAATCCAAACTCTACACCTTAGTCAATACACTTATGAGCATTCGAATCAACTTTCGACCTTTATAATAAAATGTATTATATAGTGGCGAATTTATGGAATGGATACTCATATAGGTATAAAATCCACGGCATAAACCTTTATGGTTTCAAATTACCTTCTTATCATTAATCAAATGTGTGCAACGCATTATACTTTCGGCCACCATCCATTACACATCTTATAAACCATATTCATGTCTATTTAATTAATGAACCCCCAATCTTTATACACTTCTCTCCACACTTCATATTAAAAATTTATGCATATCCAAATATCAACATTTATTACAGAGCCTTTGACCTTAAACCCACTTATCACAAATATCGAGCGAACATTTGATTTTCATTTAAAATCCCAACCAAACCTCATAACTCAACCTTGGTTAAAATCAAAACATAAATACTATTCGGCTCACCTTTCCTCATCCATCAATATTATAATGCATTGGGCTTCTTTACTATACAACCGAACCATATTAAAATTCCGACATTGGTTCAAAGTCCTAATTATCAACCATATTAATTATGGACCACAACTTATGCTAACCCTCGTACGAAGGTTGGTTTTTAATTAATCCCCACGGCTTTATTAACAAGCCTCTCTAGCTTTCAACCAATACATACTCGACTCCATAACCATTCCATATTAACCATGAACCAACACTTACATGATTTCCAATTGAATCTTAGAAACATCAGGCTTCGTTTGGGCCCACAGTGCTTTCCAACATACCTTACCTTGACTATCTCTCCACATCATCGAAGAGACGATGCACCATCACATTCTTAACACCATAGATCAATGGCTATTGCATTTCTAAGATGCGCAAGCCTTGTCCATAAAAAATTATGCGAAATAGGTTGTATTTTAAAACCACTAAAGACATGTGTCACTTAAGGAGCATTATCACATTTTTTGTGGGCATTCCATTTACCACTTTTAAATTGTGTGAGACCACTGGTTTTCTGTCTCAAACCCGCCTTCACTATTCCTTCAAGGTTCCGACTATTTCATCCGCTCCAGGTTCCACTCAACGCATGGTTTGTTACCAATTCTCTGTGTTTTCATTTATATAACCTCCATTCGCTTATAGTTTCATTCTGCTTTAGCATTTCTTCAATTAAATTTTTGTGCTAAGACTTAACTCAATCCAACTCTGTGCTCTCACTGTTACGTTTCCACCTTCTATTAGACATGTTGTTCCATTAACCAGTTCCACTTCGCTCCTTCACAGTTCTAACCACTGCCACTTTTCAATGAACTATCTAATCTTCAAGCCCAATTCTTCAGTGCCTTTTTTTGTGTAAGCTCTGCCTTCAGCTTCACATTCTTAACTTGGATTCTAAATGTGATCCAATGCCTCTGTCCTTCACTCAAGGATCCACAACACTTTCCCTTCTTAAATCCATTTGTTTATACAACTCTATGAAATGAAATTTGACCCTATTCAATTTCCAATTGCATATTCACAACCATTTGGTTCTATATGTGCTAGCGCCTCATTATTCCAGTTGCTGTTTGTTCACAAACCATTCTTTGTGCCTTATGAAGCTCCACTGGCTTCATATTCTTCTGCGCATTCTAAGACTCCATACTTCATTCCAAAAGCACTCGTGGGTGTATTCAACATTCCAAATAAACTTTTAATAACCTCTACTCCATCGTTTTACTGTCTAATCACTTCATTTAAGGTCCGAAAAACCCCAATATCAAATTATATAAAATAAAAACCTGAAAGATAAATTCCCAAAGGCTGGGTCTTGCGAGAGGAAAGGGGCTCATTTCGTACTATCTCTAATAACCTCTTTCTGCTGCTACAGTGCAAATTATCTTTGACTCTATTCTTCTCATGCTCCAAACTCTCTTCGGCCTTTATAAAATATTCTTTAGAAGAGAGCTTTGAGATCCAGATTTCAACCTTTCTGGAATAGTAACTTCGTGTATTTTGCAACAGCGGTTCTTCAAATTCACTCTTATACAAATCTAGGTCATCCTCCACAAAAAGATGTTTTTCAACAGAGCTTTGTCAATTTTCTCTCCATCACACTCTCGGTTTATGAGATTAATCACCACAATGTTCACAATAATGTTCATTGTAGGATAGGCCTGCTCACAAAAGAGATGCTCTCTGTTTAATGCTGGCAAAAACCTTCGCAGTGATGTATTCTTCAATCAATTCCCTGTATTTGTCATATACTTGCTGAGGGTAGTTCTGAGGGAGATTTTGGTTGCAAAGTTTGTACACAGTGCTATAAATCTCTGTTTACTCCTTTACATGAAACTCCAACTCATCATTAGAGCTCCTTCCAAGTCCTTTACCAAACCCCCATGAATAATAGCCCATCCTTGCTCCAAATTTGGGTGTCTCAACCTCAACTGACAGCTCTCTATTCTCCTGTAAATGTTGAGCTCCTTTCTTCTCCTTCGCCATCAATGACAATATTTCCAACACTTTAAATGTCAGGAATTACAATGAATGGTATTTCTTACCTGTCTAACAATGATTTCTGAATCTCCTAAGACTTTTAGATATTTAATGCTAAGATCAATGGCTTTGGACAAACCTTGGACTAATGCTTCATATTCATCTATATTTTTCGTGCAATTGAATTCAGGTTTGGATGCTAACATGGTTTTTTCTCCTTTTGGGCTTATTAAAATGTAGCTAGCGCCTACACCATCTTCAAGTTTAGAACTGTCAAAATAAAGAGTCCAAAATAAATAATTAACTATTGGTTTATCTACAAAATTTATACATTTTGAAATGTTTGTCTGGGAAAATTTCTCGATCTGAGAAATAACTACATTATAAAAAAAGGGTGATGTTTGAGCATTGAAATTTTCCAAAAATGATTATGCCGAGTAATTTCCAATAATGTTATTATTGAATGCTATTGGCTCATTAATTCCTTCAATATCGCTGACTTAATGTTTCATGAATTTTTCACGGTCTATCCGGATTTGATTTGGCTTTTCATTATATGGTAGCCACATATGTGACTAGTCTGTTGAAAATTATTCATGAAGATTTTTAGATCAATCTATGCTTAATACTAGACCATAAAAATCAGGAATATCAGCCACCAATATATTGATTATTTGAGAAACCTTGGGATTTGATGAAAATATGATAGAAACAATATTTATTTCTCCTACCACCTCTACTCTGGTTCTATCAAGTTGTACTATATGAACATGAGAGCTTTGAGGAGTTATGTTCAACTTAGCACAAACTGATTTTGGCATTATATTAGAGGAGGTCCCTGAGTCTATTAAACAATTATGAACGTTTGTATTGAAGATCTCATAGGTCAATAGAAATGGAGGATTATGAGAGGTGGATCGATCACCTATCATAATCAAATTTGTATCATCTATTTTAGTTGAAGGAGAAGGTGGCTTACCCATTTCATTAGCAGCTTCCACTACTACTGGAGCAGGTAAAGCTGAAGCAGGGACTTCATTCAAGTCTCTAAGTAAGAATTTTTTGTTGATGCTTTAATTTAGTATGCTCATGAATTCAAATGTTAGATCTAGTTTTCTTCATATCTTCAACTACATTATACTCAATAGTGTCTGAGACTACCATTGTCTTTGATGTAGGTGGAGTATCCGAAGTAACAAGACTTGTTTTTGTAGCCTTTGAAGTAGACCTTTTACTTAATGTTTTATCCTTAGTGGGCATTAAATTCTTCTATTGTTGACTTGGTTTCATTGCTTCAGTAGTATTTTTGTTTTTTGTACTTACAGGTAAAGATTCTTGTTGTTCTTCATTTTCTAGGATGAAATCCCACATTCTGTTTAATTCAACGTCTTCTTCTTCTTCATTTTCTTCTTCCTCTGTTTGCTCTTCCTCGGTATCTTGATCAGACTCAACATTAGATATGACATTTGGTGTTTGAGTAATAGAGGATTGACCTTTTTTGAAGGGTCTGAAAGTCTTTTTTGAACTATAACTTTCAGCGACTTGTTTCTTGATATCTACCATCTCATTTGTCATAGTCTTCAAAACTTTATGAAGACCTTCTACAGCAAATGGGTCTTTAGATGGCTTATTTTTTTAATCATCTTTGAAGGATACCTTCTTTGATTTTCTATCTTCTTGAGAATTCTTCTTCTCAAGAGCGATTATGTGTTTATCCACAGATAAAGATTCCTTCATGTTCTCTGCAAGTGTAGGCAGTTTTTCTCTATCAACAAAAATATCTATATTGGATGGAAGAGATGAAATATACCACTCAATTTGAAATTCTGCGCCAGGAACTAATGTAGCAGGAATTTTATTCAGTAATTTATTAAATCCTGAATTAAAATATTTTATTTTCTCACCCGATTTAGCTTTTAGATTTGATAAATCATTGATGAGCATAGCAGTGGTCCTGTCATCCCCAAAATTAGTTATAAAGTGTTCTTCGAATATATTCCAGCTATTTATAGAGCAAGTAGGCAGTGAAAATTACCAAGATCTTGCAGATCCTGTGAGACTGTATGAAAATAATCTTACAACACAATCCTCTTTAAATACTTCTTTTATATTGATGGTTAGCATATCATTATGAATGTGTTCTTTTACCGAAAGACCATCATCAAGATTAAACTTAGGTAACCATCTTTCAGGTGATTTTTGTAGAGCATGAGGAGGAGCGAGCAAATTTACAGGCCCTGGATTGTTCCATGGGTGTACACTTGGCGGAGGTACTTGGCCTACCATTGGACTTTGAGTGGATGTGATGGATTGAGTTTGAGTTGAAGAAGAGGTAGGCTAAGTGTTAGAACTAGTTGAAGGGATAATAGTTTGAGTACTAGAACTAGTTAAAGTAACACTGATTATTGGAGTGGAAGTGGTGCAAATGAGTGGAGGTAATGGAGGTGAATGAGATAAGATCTCATTGGTGATTGACTTTTATTGAATCCTATTTATTCTCTTTCGAGTACTATTGATGGGAAATTCAAAAGGAATAATTCTTGTCTTTTGACTTTCTGATCGAGTTAATATTCTTTGAGGTTGTAAAAAATACAAAGCACTGATATCCAATTTTTTAGAAGATTTATGCTTTTTAGCAAAAATGGATACTCTCTCTAACTTTTCTATAAAAGAATAAACTTCAGGGGAATTTTGATGAAAATTGGGAGACAGTATGGGTTGAGTGTCACTAGGAGACTTAGGAGAAGGATGATCAACTTCAGATTTTAAAGATGAAGATCTAAATAATTTTCTAGAAGTTGTTGGGGATCTAGAGGGAGAGAGACTTTTAGATTGACCTTTATATTGATCAGACCTTCTTTCCATTCACAAGGCCCTCTTTCTACTGCCAAAATGTTGAGGCCTCAGAATTCACTGCCACAACATGGGGGAAAACCACCCGATCTGGACCTTAAAGTAGCTCCTTTTCCATTTGGTATGGTGGCTCTGACTGGGGATAGTGGGACCAGTTTCCCAATAAGGATGATTTTGGGCGTGTTTTGATTATAAAACATGCAATGGAAAATGATTCTAATCTACCACATGCATTTATATAAAATATCTATTCTATTATATACCTAGCGTGTTTCTTCCTTTATGCGATCTAAAGAAATATCTTCCAACTAGTATTGTAGATTATTTAACAGTCGAAAGATATGAAAATTATATAAGATGATTATTCTAGCAGAATAGTTTGATTAGAAGAATTGTGAAGAGTATATCACATTAATATGTGTGATTATATATCTAATAATAAATAAAAAACAAATATTAGCACAGTAGTGCATTTAACATTCATCTATAATGACATTTCAAATATATAATGCAATAAAGAGATAATTACCAATCTAGGAAGCAAGACTTAATACAAATGAATAGAAGTACCATACGTACGAAATTTTACTCATGTAAAATAACAATAGATATCTTATACTCTTCGCTTTAAAGCAATTTAAAGAGTACAATAGTGCAACATTAGTTAAACAACTTCAAATGTAAAAATATAATAGACTGTGTTCCATTAATTCATCAAAGCATTCACAAACTTACAACAGTGCATTCTTTCCAAATGTTTTTGACAAATTTCTAGACCCTTCTTTTAATGAATGAGAGGGGTTTAAATACTAAACTAACTACGTTTTAAAAATAGATTATTACATAAAAATAGAGGAGGTTTGAAAAAACCATCCTCTTAAGACTTACTTTAACTACAATCTAGGAAAATAAAGTAACAATATGACTTATGAATTTAGATCTTATTTTGGATTTGATCCTGAAGTCGACAAATATCTAACATGGGCTTGATTTAAGCTAGCCGCGAAATCCTATATCTGACCTGTCCCTTGAATATCACATTTGAGAGTGATGGTTGTGATCTTCTTGTCTAATATTTTAAAGACAACAGGGTCTAGTACTGATGATAAGGTTTGATCAGAAAATTCCAATAATTTTCTTGATCTAGCTTATTTAACTTTTTAATTGTTTGATCCAAGTGGATATCGGTGGCCAACCACCTATTCCATTTGGACCTGCAACATCAATTCTTTCATTTTTTCAGCTTCAGCACAATGTATTATTTTTAGCATTTTTTCGGGTCCTGCACTCTCGGAGTCATTTTGGGGACTTAATGATCAAGCTTGATATTGGTGGCCACCCACCGAGTCCATTTGAACCCCCACCATCAGTTATTTCAGTTTGTAAGTTTTAGCACAACTTACTATATATAGCAGTTTTTCGGGTCCTGAACTTCCGAAGCCGTTTTGGGGCCCTAAACGACGCTTTTTGGGAAAACAGGAAGCAACATGGTTCACAAACCGATGTTTCTCACTTAAAATTTGTATTCCTCAGATAGATATTTCTAATGATATATTGAGTGCGTCAAACAGAGATCGGATGCCAAAGTTACGTCCCTAGGAAGTTGAAACACCAACTTACCCAAACGGGGCCCATAGTTTTGGCGCTTCATCTCCTAGGGTTAGGTTTTTGGACGTTTCAGATTTTAATTTTTTTCAATAATAAATAGGCCTTAGAGCCTCATTGTAACGCAGTTCAGGGGGTTGGTAGCTGACACATCTCTTCTCAGGGATAAGTGCTACCAGTGCCCTAGCTCGCTTGTTTTGATCATGTCTGTATTGCAACACAGTGGGGAGGCCTATAGCCATCACATCTCTTCTCAGGGATACACTAATATTGCCCTCGCTCACTCATTTCCACTATTTCTCGTTGTAACACAGTTCAGAGGCATGTAGATGCCACATCTCTTCTCAGAGATATGCCTACCAGCGCCCGAGCTGTTTATTTTAGTCATTTAATTTATTAGTAAAATGAAGCATTCTTTCCAGTGCATCTCTATGTTTATGGTTATATCTGTATTCTGTTGCGTTCCTGTATAAAATCTAGATCAGTGGTATCAGAGCAGTCTGCTCTTTCTCTATTTTTCTTTTCATGTCCCCAACGCAGCCAGGGTATAAGGAGTTCAACCTCGCAACCCCGACGACCCCCCATGGCGAAAGGAAAGAAAGACGAGGGAGTAGGAGATCCTATCAAAATATTGCTCGAGGAGGCCCTCAAGAAACATAGGAACGCGATGACGGATAAAATTTTTCCAGATCCTTCAACAGCTGCCCACCGATGGCGTATATACATCCAGCATGTCTGCCAACAGGTCTGCGACATCCTGGAAAAATCCAACACCAAGTTCAGCAAAATTTGCACCCCCCCCTCCCCCCGCCATGGAGGAACTTAATGCAATGGAGACCATTGCTTCCTAAGGAGGGAGGAATGATCCAGGTGGATATCAGTGGCTGCCCACCTATTCCATTTGGACCTGCAACATCAATTATTTTAGTTTTTCAGCTTTAGCACAACTTCTTATTTTTAGCAGGTTTTCAGGTCCTGCACTCCCGAAGCTGTTTTGGGGACTTAATGATCAAGGTGGATATTGGTGGCCACCCACTGAGTCCATTTGAACCCCCACCATTAGTTATTTCAGTTTGTAAGTTTCAGCACAACTTACTATTTATGGCAGTGTTTTGGGTCCTAAACTTCTAGGGCCATTTTGAGGCTCTAAATGACGTTTTTTGGGAAAACGAGGAGCAAAACCAGTCTTAGATATTTCTAATGAGCTATTGAGCACGTCAAACGGAGATCGGATGCCAAAGTTACGTCCCCGGGAAGTTGAAACACCAACTTACCCAAATGGGGCCCCACAGTTTTGGCGCTTCATCTCGTAGGGTTAGGTTTTTGGACGTTTCAGATTTTAAATTGTTTCTCAACAATAAGTAGGCCTTAGGGCCTCACTGTAACACAGTTCAGGGGGTCGGTAGCCGACACATCTCTTCTCAGGGATAAGCACTACCAGTGCCCTAGCTCACTTGTTCTGATCATGTCTATATTGTAACATAGTGGGGAGACCTATAGCCATCACATCTCTTCTCAAGGATATGCTACTAGTGCCCTCACTCACTCATTTCCATTATTTCTCATTGTAACACAGTTCAGAGGCCTATAGCTGCCACATCTCTTCTCAAAGATATGCCTACCAGCGCCCTAGCTGTTTATTTCAGTCATTTGTTTTATTAATAAAATGAAGCATTCTTTCTGCTGCATCTCTCTGTTTATGGTTATATCTGTATTATGTTGCGTTCCTGCATAAAATCCGGATCATTATTTCATCCTGCATTTCTTCCTTTTTTTTCCACCGTGTTTCCAGTTGTTTGACTTCTGAGAGCACTTAGACGTGCACTCTTTAATAATTTCTTCTTTCAACAGCTATTCACATACAGATTCAGTAATTTCCTTTCTCATATTTGATGCTTTTGCTGATGCTTTCTCTGCTTACTTTATTTGTTCTTCCCGGTCCTTAAATAAGATCTCTTTGTGGGATTTTTCTTTCTAAGGTAGATAATATTCCTTCCCTGAGTATGATGCTTGCCATTGAATGTGTTCATTGATTTTCTTTTCAATCTTCTCACATTCAAGTTTCGGGATAGCTACTTGCTAGATCAATATTTCACTTGAGTCACAATAAGAGCCAGTAATAGAAGCTTGTTGGAAAAATACTTATTTTTTTGCTTTAAATTAGTATTCACATCTAACGCTTCCTTTATGAACTTCCCTAACTATGGCTACCTTTGTAATCTGTTCATTGTTGCTTTCAGTTGTGTTTGATTCTCGTTGAGTTGTACTTGATGCTGTAAATTAAGACTTTCGAAATCCTTCTGAAATTGGGATATTTTCAATTTCATTTGCTCGTTGCTGTTATACTTTTCTTGACTTAATAGTCTCTCTAATTCTTGTATGATTTATTCTCTCTGCTTCAGTAACATTTTACCTCAATAGCTTTATCAACAGTGGCAGTAGCATATGCCCCTGTAAACTGTGATAGTTTGGTTAAATATTTAGTAGGATCAGCTAGAGGATCCTTCCACAAAACATCAATAGATTCATTTCTAAGGTTTTTGATTGTATCATCAATTATTCTCCTTTTGATTCTCTTGACTAAAGCCTTATGACTAGGATTTTAGAAGACATCCAATGAAGGGATTTCCTCAACTTGTAACACTATATGTTCTATGGGATAAGCCGAGATGATCACTCGATCATGAGTTTATGGAACTTTTTGTAGCAGAGTAACAGTTTCTACTAGCTTATGGGAATGTTTAAGTGTCTAAAAAATAGCAGCTTTATTAGCATTGGGATTTGTTTTTAGAGTATTTATTGATTTAGAAAACTCATCCCATTCACTATTCAAATTCTTTTGTTGGTACTTTTCTGACTGATCAAGTGTACCTTGACTATGCTAAACTTTTTGAGAATTTGACTCTATTCCATTATTTCCTCCTTTCTCTTGCATCTTAATCTCTTGGATTACTTGGTCAATTATCTTTTCTGGTTTCTCCTTTCTTTTTTCAGATTCATTTCAGAATTATCTGAATTCTAAGATTGATGTTCTAATTGCCCTAACTCATCTTCAGATATGTCTTTCACTTCATTATCTAAGCTAATAGTTGGAGTAGGTCTGTTGACATATTCAATAGTCAATAAATCGATAGGAATCCCTTCCAGTCTCTTATTTCTATATGCTTGGAAAGCTTCCAAGTGATCTTTATTAAGTTGAATGGATGCAAACTTAAGTATATCTGAAAACTTTTCAAAACCTTGAAAGAAATCACCAAATCTATCTATTTCTTTGAAAAAAGGTTTTACTTTGAGCCATGTGATGTAATTTTTAATCACATCATTGGGGTTATATGGCCGATTAGGCATTACTACCAAATTCAATAGATTAATTTTTGAAACTTCCTCGTAGGCATGACCAATATCAAAAACTGCAAAAGTATCGCACTGTAAAGGAAAATTAGGCTAATCGGCCTTCTTATCATCTTTAAGTTGTTTAGAAATACCATTAACAACAAGATGGTAGGCAATTTCTCTTACAAGTAACTTATCAGGAACATAATATGGTAGGACATGAGGAGAAGCATCACTGCTAAAAACTCTGACATAAGTGAAACTTTCCTTTGCAAACCATCTAGCAATAGATAGAATGTTTGTACTAGCCTCTTTGGAAACCCTAGGAGCTTTCTCATTGAATATCATCTGGTGCATATGAAACATGATTCTATGGAAAATTTTGTAAAAATGCAAATGGAAGTCTGAATCCCAAAGGGCTCTGTGGTAAATGTGGATTGGGGTAGGGTCTTGGGCTGTCCATTTCCATCCCATGGTAGGAAAATTAGAAGAAAAGAAAATTGCGTCAATGACATAGGCACTCATGTAAAAGGGGAGTATTTCTCTAATTGAAACACTTCTTTTACTCCTATAATCCATGATGTTTCTGGCTAAATTACTAGACATGATATTTTCCCGATTAAAAATTAAGGAATTGACAATTGTGTCAATCAATGGGACCCAATCTATATAAAAACTAGTGGTATCAGGTTTTGCATATAATCTACAAAACATGCTGCCAGCATAACAGTAAGGGGGAGGAATTTGTGTCATTTGGTACGTACCACATTTATCTCGTTTAAGATTTCATTTGTCTTCCTTCCATTCCTTTATGACTTCCATCAGGTCTGGATGCTTTTCTCTAAAGACTTGAAGAAAACCTATCATAATTCTGCTGCGGGACTGGTAAGTGGTACATTGTCCTCAAATATTTTTCCCTGAATGCACTGATATTCTCACCCTTTGAATCCTTGAATTTTATATCTTCTATGTTTAATTGGTCAATTACCCACTTAACCATATATATATATATATATATATATATATATATATATATATATATATATGGGAGAATATTTGGCCTTGTTGCTACATTATGGATGAATAAACATGCCACATCGAAATAGGTTGGGTCTGAAGGAAATGATGCGCCTGTTGTAGCAACTTTGACTCTTACCCTTGGATTTTCATTTTTGAAAAACGGATACATTGCCTCCCACAAAGAACTTCCACATTCCTTATTCCAAGTGGTGTCTGAGAATAGGGGAGACATATCTGAGTTTTCAGTAGATGATACTTGGGAAAAATCTTTTCCTTTCTTGCTCATTTCTAATTTCCTTGCTCTGTTAAGTGGTTTCCTAATTTTAAGTGAACAAAGAAAACATTAAAAATATAGAGAACAGAGAGGAGAAGAGAATTGAAACAAATATAACGTTCAATCATTTCAAAACACACTCAAAGTAGATATGAATCTATAAAAACCTTATTTCTATTAAATGTCGTTAATCATCAATAATCATTTAAAATCAAATCTCTTACACCATCACGTGAAGTATCTATCAAAAAATTTAAGACATTGGATCTCATATTTAGTTTGATTTGACATGATTCATTTCACATGCTCGAGTAATTAACTACCATTCATCGCATATCACAACTTATAATTTTTTCCATTTATGATGTTACCCATAAATCTTGTGAAATGTGATATGCGCAAATCACACATTGCAACTTTTATGTGGTAAACGAGTTTGGTTATATTTATGTCCTACAAAATGCGAAATGTGCATTTAAGAAGTCAAGTGACTACACTTTATCGGACTTTGGAACTTTATGTTGATTTCTTTATTGGCTCTTAGGATCCACGTAGTCGCATCTTTCACCGAATTGCATTTAAGTTTGATCGTTTAAATGAGGCGCGATGCGATTTTTTTTTATAACGGTGATTAAAGTGTTTGAAAAAATATTTTTATATGACTTCGGAAAGAGTTTAGCGCATATTGCACCCTCCATGACTTAGTGGATTTTTACGTCATTTAATTTTGTAAGCCATGCAAATTGCGATGCGCGCTAAGGAATGAAAGTGGAAAAGCAAGAGAAACTTTATTTCCTAAAGTATTTTTACTTGAGCTAAAAAATAAATAGAATGATTTTTCTAATTATTTTGAAAGGGTCCCCATTTATTAAAATAAATAAGGGTTGTTGTATAACACAACAGAGATTCAGATGGACAAGAGGTTTAATCACCACTTAGCTTGTGTTCCAATCCAAGACAAAACTATGTATGCCTCATAAATACTCCAAGTCTATTTATACCTCAGAACTACTCTAAGTACGATAACTCTTTATCCGAAACACGATAAAAAAAAGGTAAATAATTCTCTATCATAGACAGTGTAACAAAAAAAGGTGAATAACTCTCTATCCTCAGGCATGATAACCCGCAACAAAAGAGGTAAATATTATAAGCAACCTGCTATCCAAAAAAGTGACAAACAAATCCATAGTGCATCTACTTCCATTTTCACTTTTTCTTTGGGTACATGTTTTGTGTTTGAATCACAACAAGACTATTTATACCTAAAAACTACTCCAAACACACTAACTCTCTATACTGAGCACGATAACAAAAAAAGGTAAATAAATCTCTATCCGGGGCAGGATAACCCACAACAAAAGAGGTAAATAACAGATATTATTTGCGACCCACTATCCAAAAAAGTGACAAACAAATCCACAATGCATCGACTTCGTTTTCACTTTTGCTTTGGGTATGAGAGATGATTGGATTTTCCTCAGAATTTGAAACAATATGCATGCCATGTGTTAACATGTAGCAGGCCCAGCAGTTGAAACATTTCGATACTTGTGCATTTTGGGGATGGGATGATGACAAATTGGCTACACCGGTCACACATGCAATCTTTGAACACACAGTTATGACCTTCATACCTTCTGGGTCAACAAAGTTTATTTCCTAGGTTATCCATCATTTAATGCGGTGTATGCGGTGTGGCATATACTGCCCACGGTGAGATTTATACAATTTTAAATCTAATGATGAGCTGTGTATGCCACACCGGATTAAATAGAAAATAACCCAAGAAATAAGTCACACCGAGTTTTCTGAGTTGAGAGATGCATGCGTCAAATTTTTTGGTAGCCACAGTGAAAATGTTGTTGATGAATTGATCAAATATTCAAAATGCTATGTCTTTTAGTAACAGTACAACTGCCATTGGCAAAATAACAAATTTCAACTTGAAAAGCGTTATGTCTACATAGGATGGATGTTGGGGTTTTTTTTTCAGAAGAAAAAAAACGCTGTATATATAATATATAACCGTACATGTTCACAATTACATTCTCAGTTGTAAAAACTAAACAGCGAGAAAAATCAAATTTCCATATACATGCAAAAATACCCTTCTGGTAAGAAAAGTAATTCGATGTTGGGGTTTAAAGAAATCTCCTAATCAATTTCGCTATATTTAATGTAAGGATTTGGTTATCTTAGTCATTTTTTCAATACTCCACATTTCAATAATTTAGTGTGTTTAGTGAAACCATCTCTTTCGTAATGTTTAAAGAAATCTCCTAATTTGGTGTAAGGATTTGGTTATCTTAATTGCTTATTTAATATCGTAAGTTTCAGTAATTTAGTGTTAAGTGAAAGAATTTCTTTTTCTATAATGTTATAATTTATTTGTTTGATTATTTTATTTAGTAAAATTTAGATGGAATATTGGACATGAAAAGGAAGAGGTCAAGAAAAAATTATGTTTTTGTTTTTTTGATATTCATAAGGATTTTTATGGTTTTCTTAGAAAAGTGAAAAAGTATTTTGAGTACTCTTGTTTTGCTAACTCAAATATTAAAAAAGTCGCTAGTCTCACAAATATTTTAAAGTGAAAACGTATTTTGATTACTATTGTTTTGCTCACTCAAATATTAAAAAAGTCCGTAGTCTCACAAATATTTTAAAGTCAAAAAGTATTTTGATTACTATTGTTTTGCTAATTCAAAGATTAAAAAATTGATAATCTCACAAATATTTTGAAATTTTGATTAAAGAAAAAATATTTGATAAAATATGAGTATAAAATAAGTAAATTCAAAAACAAGAAAAAAAAAAAATTCCCTCGACCTTTTTAGTATGGTAAGCGATTGGAAATTAATCAATACCCGATTTCACAATAAAATAAAACTCATGAAAATCGTTTTTATATGCTAACAATATCCATTTTCTACTCATACCAATTAAACTTTTATATATATATATATATATATATATATATATAATTAAAATTGATAATATCCTTTTCTCTGTCACAATTTTATACATCTTACTCGAATTTTATATTCTATAAATAAACTGGAAAAATTATTTAATATATATTTTGAAACTAAAATAATATATAATTATATTAAAAAATATCACTGGGATAATATATGATCGTGAAAATTAAGGTAAGATATTATAAGAAATCACATTATGTAAGTTCAGTCATCCAAGAACATAAGTACCTTGACATAAGTAATTTTTTTTTTTTGCTAAAACATTATCAATAAATTAAAATTATTCCACATGATTATGTTTTGTTCATTATTCCATATGATTATATTTTGTTCGAAAGGTTTTTGTATAGCTTGAATGAATATATATATATACATATATATATATATATATATAATTTTTAGACTTATAAATTATTAGTTTTATTTTTCTCTTTGAAATATATATTGAAATTCAAAATTATTATAATTACAATTTATTTATTTTATTTTATTAGATCATATCAAATTTGTTTGAGTAATTGGAGAAACAAGTTTTGTAAGAAGGAAATTGGTATTTTATTTGTAAGGTTTGATATGAGCTTATTAGAGATTTGATTAACTATAAATATGATTGGATTTTTTTTTATTGGAAGTTTAAGATTTTAATAAGAGTTTTTCTAAATATTTTAAAATATTAATGAATAAAATTAATTGTCTATGAAAATACAATATGTGACATAACTTCATCACAATGGTTTAAAATAATCCATAAACATGAAAATCAAAGCTAATCAAAGACATGTGAAACTTTCGACAATAGGATATTACAACTAACAAAAATATATAAGAAAGGAAGACACCAAAAAACGATAGACTAATTATGGGGAAAATGGTTATCCCTATAGGGCCTCTAATAGAAGCGAAAGTGTTCCTCATTCAGGAATTCCTCAATGAGCCATAACCCTTGATCAAGTTAAAGTCCTTTGCCCCCAATCAAGTTAAACAAATTCCTTAGAAATCATATTTTCTTCCCTATTACATTCCTCGTAAACGTGTATGCAAAACAAAGAAGTATAATTGAGCTCAATCCTCCACAAATACTCCAAAATGTGAGAAAAACATAAACTAAAACATTTTTGTATCTCATTGACCCAATTTATGGCTAAAAAGAATCATCGAAAACTTGAAATTTTTCATACCATTTATTTCGAGCAGAAGCCAACAAAGAACGACAAGATAACAATTCAACCAAGTTGTTTGATCCCCTCACGAAACCCATACTAACTTTGAAATAATGTTGTTCAAATTGATATAAGATGAACCCACCACCACACAGTAGTTCTTTCCCATCCTCACCCCCATCAAAGAAACCCCACGGGTGCGATCTATCAGGTTCTCTGAGATCATAATTATATTCCTAGGTGTATCTTTGCATTGGGAAAATGTGACATGATAGCCATAAATTGAGAAGCCACTCTATCTAGAGAAGAAGGTTTGTTTTGGAATATTTATTTATTATGTTCTAGCTAAAGTCTCTTGCATAAAAGAAAGGGTAATGCTCTAAAATATCTGGTATTCCACTTTTGTGACCCAAATCCTCCACCTCTCCTCAAATCAAGTGTTGGGCCTTGTAATTGTTATATTTTCTTCTATCTAACCCCTTAAGGTTTTATGATAATTCATTTTTCTTGTTGAATTATATTCATATTCTTTGCTCAATATGGTTTAAACTTCGGTAAAATCTATTTTCTTAGATGATGATGTTTTAATGATATAAACTGTTAGGGTCCTATGCTTTATAGGATGACTTGATTGTAGCTGTAACTTTATATATAAGATGTTGTAAGTAATGTTTCATTCTGAAATTTATTTCCAAAAGAAAAGAAAAACAAAAAGGGGACAATATATGTGTGTGTGTGTGTGTGAAAAGAACAAAAAACAAAAAAATATGAGAAAAAAGAAAAAAAATGAATTTATCCCATAAGAAATTAAATTTATACGAGTGATGAAGTCTAAATGCCACTAAAAAAATGAGAAAATGCATTTGTAATACTTAGAATTTTTTCAATAATGTACTGCTAGTTAAAATGCCACATTGAATTAGAAAAATTAGATTAGTTAGTTTAATCACATTGTTTAAATGTGATTAGGTTGAATTAAATAAAGTTAGTTTAGGTTAGTGAATAATCAATCACATAATATAATCGCGATTGAATTAGACAAGTTCAAATAAAGATGATTTAACCAGGCTCTTTAAATGTGGTTAATTGACAATCAAATAGAAAAAAGAAGAAATTTAAAACCTTATGAAAAATAAAAAATATGATGGCAAGTCAAAATGCAACATTACAGGTTAATTAAGTACGTTTAAGTTAATAATCGCTTCTTTTAATCGCGATTAATTAAATTGTAATAAAGTTTGTTTATAACAATTTTGGCATATGCATTAGGGGAATTTTGAGGTATAAAATGGGCCTCCTAAGGAAATTATAAAACAATAGTGGAAATAATAAAATAAGATTAGATTGCATATCAAATTTTAGAGGGGAAAAAAGAAAAAGAAAAAATTATTTTCAACTTATCTCCCTATGTGTTTATACAAATTTCATGAGGGAACACTCATTGGATGCATAATTTGATTCCTCATCTAATGAGTACCCATGTTGCATACTTTTGACTGACTATGCTACACAAAAAAAATGATATATACATGAAAAAAGCTATTGCAATCATGTTTTTTCATGTATTTCTCATTTTTCGTGTAGCAGGGTCCATCGAAAGTATGCAACGCTGGTACTCCTTAGATGAGGAATTAAATTTTGCATCTAACGATTATTCTCGCTTGAAATTTAAGTAAAACCTTAGATAGATAACTTGAAAAAAAAGATTTATTATTTTATTATTTTTTAATATTTTTACTTTTTTACCTCAAAAATAGTGAATCATCCCCCATGGTTGACATCATCATCTTGAATCCTATTGGTTGTTATAAAGTATATTTTGGTACATTTTTCTTAGGAGGTCCATTTTAGACCTCAAAATTTCTCTAATGAAAGTTTTTTTATAACAGATTTTGGCATATGTAATAATGTTGGCACACCTTTCAATGGACATGATCTGCCTGGCCCTGAACAAGGATGGAGGATTATCTTCGCCCCTCCATTGTTTAATCGAGGGAGGGGGGTCCGAAAGGGCAGAAACAATCGGTTACGTGGCAGCTACCCACACCTTCCCACCCCTCCCCTTCCAATTTCCACTCACCACTTTATCCCCCCTCCGAGAACCACTATCGTTCTCCCCCTTGCACTGACCATTGACCCCTCTGCTCTTTCTGCAATAACCTCTCGCCATGTGGACTCCCTCTCCCCTCCACTTCCTACTTGCCACCTCACCCCTACGAACCCCACTTCCCATATGATAAAATCAACTTCTCGTCACTTTCCCCCCTAACACCATACTGCCATCTGGCACGCCTGAATCTACATCAGAAAACTGTTATCTAAATAAATTCTTCTCGCTCCCATGATAATGGATATGCTCCATTTAAAAGTAAATAAACAACGGTAAAAAAAATTTCCATATAACCCACTAAAATCTCATTTCATCACCTTCGTTTAGTATTATAGGATAATAAAAAAATTCAAGTGCACAGTTAGTTGAGCATAGCTTCCCCCAGCACCCAGTCAGTGGTCCATGCCACCATTGCAACCAAGCTCCTATCCTTGAAATTTACATCCAAATACTAGTCCTTTTTCTTCATTTTCTATAATGGCGCCTCAAAGAAAAATGCCTAAAAATAAATCCAAGGCCTCTAATGACAATCCTATGCTGCCCCCTACCATAAAATTATATCACCAACCATTAGTAAACCACCAATACAAGATCACTGACACCAATATGAGCTTCACGATTGGTTGAAGATTAAATATCTCAACCACGGTGATGAATTGGGCCTATTGGAATCTTCCCTGCCCAAATTCATTTTTCCACAAATACATCACTTCCCCGATTTCATTTCTTAGTGCAAACTTCGATACATCCCTATCCAAATGTAAATTGTGACCCAAAAAGGTGACATTCTCTTCACCATCACTTTTTAGTCTATCTCCCAGATGCTTCAACTAAAAAATTCTGACTCCCTGAAGCCATTTTTAGTAGATTCCCTGACATAATTCTAAAAAAATGTAACCTTCCTATAGAGAGCAAATATTTTTGAGGTTTTTTTCCCTGAGGATGTACAATTACCCAAGAAGAACCCCCCATACTCATCCTCTGTGTTCCCTGAGATGACTAAAGAAGTAATTGCAATTATTTCATGCATACTTGGCAATCAATCCAATCAGTGGGTTGATGAATCCATTGATGCTTTCTAATTAGTTTTTACAACTGGTGAGCTCATTGTAGAATCAATTCATGACCAATTCCTTAAGTTATCTATTGTGGGAACTTTCAAGTATACTTCAGTGTTAGTTTATTTGTTTCTTTATCATCAGGCATACATGTTTTAATTTTCCTTGCAGATATTAAATGAGTAGGGTAATCCACAGTGAGTTATCCAGTGGACCTCTATGGTGAGGAAAAACTCTACTAAATACACCTTCTCAGATTATGTTGATCAATTCCTATATACAATTTCCTACTTGCTAAATAGTGATGTAGAGCCTAGGATAGGACCAAATATACAAATAATTCTGCATCTATGTGAGAAAAATAAGATAGGGAATTGGTATTTATACCAAAACTATATTGAGATCATAGTTTATGGGTGTGAATTGACACCCTATAGGCTCCCAAATTTTGTTCCTATGAGGATCTTGTCATTTGAATATATAAGGAAGATGATACACATGGATGATCTCCATTTTGTTGCGGCCAAGAAAAAGTCTCAATTCAATATTAAAGCACATGTCGGACTATTTATTTATAACACCAGAACAACAAGTGAAGAGGAAGATTTTATCCTCAATAAAATTAACTTCAATTTGAGTTTCACCTATTCATATGACCATTTTGGCATCATTTACAAGCTAAGAGTGGAGTAGAAAACCATTACCTATAACCACACTCCAATACCAAAGATAGAAAAATCATGAGTCAGATTCAGTGGGAAGAGAATACAATAAAAGAGGTAGAATAATAGGTGATATCTACAACTACTACACAAAATCCAGTACCTCAAGAGAAATAGGATAAAATACTAAGGGAGGAGAATTCCCCTTCAGCGATAGAGATTGGGAGAAAAGAATTTCTTCTATACAAGAAGAAGAAAAAGACTAATTCAACACCAATATTTTTGCAGGGAGACGAGGAACAAACTACCATAATCCTAACAGCCCCTCATGTTTCTACAAGGAAAGAAGATATTTTCACGGGATCTCCCTCTTCTTCAACCTCCCTAGATCCCCTAGATGCAGTTCAAACAATAGAATTGGCTTAGGACACAGCTGAACCAAACATTTTTTCCAAAATATAAAGCAATTAAACAAAGAAATGAAATGCTCAAGGCCACAACATACTCCCAATTGGAAGCAAACAACCTCCTCAGAGCATAGGATTCTTTCATCCTTCGATATAGAGAAAGGGAAAATGCATATTTCATTTCTTGAAGCACAAGTTCCATTTCCAAAGACAACAATTGATTATAAAAAGTCCATATTTTCATTTGATGCAAACCAAATTCACCCTATTGAACAAATGGACCTGTACAAACAAACAAGTGAAATGACGTACTCTACTTTGACCAACACTGCCATGACAACCTCCAAGTTGTAGGGCTCAATCAGCAACATAAAGTCACAATTGAAGCTCGAAAAGATCTCATCTCAGGCCAAGGAAAAAAAATAAAATCATTGGAAGACTTGGTAATCAAGCTGGGCTGCAATCCGAGTGATGTAAAAGCAGTAGAAGAGATCATGAGGAGGAAGAATGCAGACATAGTAACATTGAAGAAACAACCTAAGCTGAACTCTACAGAAGACCCACAGGCCAAGGAAGTTGGGGAACTAGAAAAACAAAAGGAATAGATGTTCAGAATCATAATTGAATAAAATATCCATATGGGGGATATGTAAATAGAAATGGAGAAACTTCTTAAGGGAAATCAACAATCATTACAACTAGCTATAGTTCCATTAACAACAGTGCCCATTTATATTGTAGCAACAACAAAACATCTACGTCGATAGGGGCATAAGCACATATCACATATTCTTCAAATGATCTAATGAGAGCCATGTAATACTTGTCCATCTAGGGGAAGGAAATTGAAAAGTTGAAGACCCATCTTAAAACTTTGCAAGATAAAAAATTAAAAATAGATAATTCATATCTAGCAAAATTGCAGAAATCTCATAGACTCACTCAAAGGGTTGAAAATTTGGAAAGTGAATAGGAAATGGCACAAAATTTGGCATGCAAAAAATAATATATATGGATAATGATAAATGAGTCCATGACTGAAATATGGCCCTCAATCTAGATCATTTTTTAGGAGGAAGAGTTGATACAGAGATCCAAGGAAGTGGTGAAAGAAATAAAATCATATTTGGGGCAGCATCCTAGTGAAGCAACAACTCTAATAAGAATCTTGTATTCTAATACTAAGAAATAATTGGGAGAGTTGGGAATTCAAGATAGGAAAGAGACAATTTTGGAGGTAAGAATGGTCATTACTAAAAATAACCTTATGTTGCATCTAGAGAATAAATGTCACAATATGGAATCCAACATTCAAAAGTTTCATGAAAAGTTTTATATACTCAATAAAAAATGATTTCCATGACTAATAGGAATGGAAGATAAGCTAGTTCGCTTAGAATATTTTCACAACAAATTATTCACTATTGCACGGGATAATTCAAAGTTTGCAGGAATAAAATGGAACATCACAGGCAAGGCTTTTATGGAGGCTATATATTTTTACTTATTCATCAAACATAAGGACAAACACCTATTTATCATCAAGCCTACTTTCTAGAAGTATAAAGAAGTAGATGAGACTTACAGGAAGTGGATAAAGCATTCTATCCCAAGTGAAGATCGATGGCATAAATTATGTGAACCGCTTGGGTAAAACAGTTTCACCTCCAATAAGAAGACAACATAGCAACACTTTTTCAAGTTAGTCATCAACAATTTTCCTCGAGAATAGTACGAGAAGATACAATAGTTTTAGATCTCCTATATTTTTGTTCTATCTTTGTAAAAGAATTTTGGATATTTTGTAAAAGATCTTGAGGTTTTCATTCATGATATTTTTTGGTAATTTTTCATAAATACTTCAAAATTAGAAGTATTATTACTGGGACATGTATGAAGAAATAAAATTATGATGTAAAGATGTTCCCTAAGCTCAAGTGGACAAATTTTACGTAATATAGAAAGTCTTTTTAGGATTCTTGTGTCAAAATTATTCATGAAGTTATATTCTCTTGTTAATTTTTTATTCTCTGTCAATTCATATGTTTCTTTTATCTATTTTGTTCAAAGAAAAATAATAATCTGAATTTTTTTAAGGACATCAATTTTGGCTTCTAAACAAAGTTAATGTTTTCAATTGAAATTAAACAATATAATTCTTAATTGCACTATGTTTAATGGATGCTTAAACTCTCCATATTTACCATCTCACAAAGATCTTAAGATCTAATTTTCCTACCTTGCCCTATTAAAATTATCTGTTAGTGTTACAGTTGATCAAATTGAAACTTAATTGACTCCATTTCCGAATGGCTTATTATTATACTATCAACCAAACAATTTAAAAAATCCAAATAACTTAAGGACTAGCCTAAAACTTAATCAACCAAACTAAATATTAAAGAGAGATCCCTCTTTGAAGCTGGAAGGGTTAGATCCCATCTCCCAAAGTGGTTTTATGGTTACCTCTGGGTTTCTTTCACGGCCTTAAGAAATTACGGAGTGATAACATTCTCGTGACCATACTACGAACTAGAACAAATTTCTTTTAAATTCAATATTCCCTTGTGATATTTGTGTTTCAGTGCTTAAAGCTATATCTAAGTTTATGGCTAAGAAATAGATTTGATTTAAGGTTGTTTTCCACTCAAAATCCATACATATTCAATATATGTAAATATATTGTAGTAGATCTAGCTTCTAAAAATATATACACTAGAGAATACCAAAATAATGCAAAATAATTAGGAAGAATAATGTGCATAAGAGTGGCCATCTGGCCAATCGATGAGGCTGCAGAAGAGGATGACGAGGGTGCAAAAGAGGAATTTCGACTTGGAGTTGGAGGATTGCAATGTCACCCTTCGATTCGATCCCAACCATGCCAAATCGTTCTCCACAAAAGGCCGATCTTTGAATGGGTTTAGGAAATATGCAAAAGCTTGCAATTGTTTGGAGAAATCATACTAGGCCAGTATGGGGAAAAAAGAGTCTCGGGATTTAATCGAGGCCAAGCTACGCAAGGCCAGGGATATGTGCGCCTGAACCCATCAGGGTCCATATGATATCTCATACTACCTACTCTCGATTGGCGTCCCCATTTCCGAGGTCAGCGATTTTGTAGGTGATGTCAGTATATGAAAGACCAAAGATGGCCAGGGCATGGGACTATGTGTCAATGAATGTATAATTATAGGGCAAATTTTGCTCATAAGCAATGTTGTCAATGTTGTTTACGATGAGCCTGGGTAGAGAGAGGATCTGACATATTTGACTGCGGATAGATGGGTGGGGTGTCAAGATCATCTCATGAATGACTTCATCACTAATGCTAGGTGATCGTAGTCATTGCTCCAGTTTTTGTATAATTTAGATGCATCGGACCTCCCAAAAGATGTTGCCAAGGATTTTTTTGATGAGATGGACAAAGTGACTCTTCGAAGCCATCATGGAAATTGTTGGATAGGAAGAGGATTGAAGCACACAAATAAAACAAGTATTTGACACATGAAACAATGAGTTGTGGTACTTCAATTAATCTCCAATCAGTCTAAATCACAAATGAATACAATGAACCCAGTGAAAGGTATTTAACCTAAATTGACATGCACACACTCTCACATAACTCAACTTGATCAACTCTCACTTAACTCACTCTCTAACTCACTCACCAAATATATCTATCACTCAACTCAACTAACTCACTTAACTTATTGTCTAACAATGCATGCAGGAGGTAATTATATATTTTAATACTCCCACTTAATTACGACCACTAAACTAAAACATAACTCATGACAACTCAAACATGCCTGCTAGTATATCTCTCAGCTAGGCTTACAACACCCAAGTTTCTTTTGTGAAACTCAACCAAATCTACTGCTAATGGCTTTATAAATATATCAGCCAATTGATCACTTGATTTACAAGGCTTCAAGTCAACTTCTCCATTGCTCACAAGTTCTCAAATAAAGTGATATCTAGTATCAATATACTTTCTCTTTTGATGAAACACACCATTATTGGATAGTGCAATAACTGATGTGTTGTCATAGCATATCGTTGTTGATCCTTGATTTTTCTGCTTGAGTCCATCTAATACTCTTCTTAACCATACTGCCTGACATGCTGCTAAAGTTGCTGCTACATATTCTGATTCTGCTAACGATAGTGTCACAATAGACTACTTCTTAGATGCCCATGCTATCACTCCTGAACCAAGATGGAACACATAACCCGATGTGCTTTTCCAATCATACAAACTTCTTGAAAAATCACTATCTGTGTATCCAATCAATTATTTATTTTCTGTACTTGCATACATTATGCCATAATCTCTAGTTCCTGATATGTATCTTAAAATTATTTTTCCAACACGCCAATGTGTGTCTTTTGGAGTCTCCATAAATCTAGAAATCAAACTTACTCCTTGCATAATATCTATTCTTGTAGCTGTGAGATACATGAGGGTGCCAACCAATCTTTTGAATAGAGTTGGATTGACATCTACTCCTACATCATCCTTACTTAACTTTGTACCTGTTGCAACTGGTGTAGGTACAAGTTTGCAATTATCCATCCTGAATCTTTTCAGCAAATCTCTGGCATATTTATTTTGGCAAATAAAAATTCCTTTTTCAGATTTTTCAACTTCAATGCCAAGAAAATATTTCATAAGACCAAGATCTGTCATCTCAAATTCTTTCATCATGGCTGCTTTAAATTCATCCAACTCAAGATCACCTATTAAAATAATGTCATCAACATATAAGCAAACAATCAAACTATGTCCCTGCTCATTTACCTTTCTATACAAAGTAGGTTCAATGATGCTTCTATAAAATCCATTCTTGATCATGTAGTTGTCAATTCTACTATACCATGCTCTAGGTGCTTGCTTCAGTCTAGAGAGCACTTTCTTCAACCTGTAAACTTTATCTTCTTTACCTTCAACTTCATAACCTGGAGGCTGTTGCACATCAATTTCTTCTTCTATAATTCCATTCAAGAAGGCTAATTTGACATCAATCTGATATACTTTCCACTTGTTCTAAGTTGTTGTCACTAGAACTACTCTTACAGTATCCAAATTGGCTACTGGAGAAAATTTTTCCCCAAAGTCTATTCCCGATTGCTGTGAGAATCCTTTTGCTACAAGTCTTGCTTTAAATCTATCAATCTCTCCTTTCTCTTTTACACCCACTTCACACCAATGAGGTTTTTATCATTTGGTATATCAACCAAATCCCATGTATCATTATTTTCAATTGAATTCATCTCTTCATCCATGGCTTGCACACAATTTTCGTCTATGATTGCTTCTTCAAACGAAGAATGTTGGAATGCCAACAATGCAAAATTTGAACTAACATCCAAATCATCATAAATATCTTTCAGACTTCTCATCTTTTTCTTACCATCGCTTGATTCATTACCTAATTGGCTACTTGGATAATTTTGGTATGTTGATCTACTGAAGATCCATGCTACTCTGAAAATCTTGTAGTCCTTGCTGGTGTGACTCTATTTGGTGTTTGTTCTCTTGATTCTTGCTTCTCATTTTCTGCTACATCATCCTCTTCCATCAATGGTGCTTGTGCATCGGTTGGTTTTTCTACAATCCCATTCCATGACTCTTGTTCTTTGAACATAACATCTCTACTAATGATTGTCTTCTTGGTGACAGGGTTATACAATTTGTAAGCTTTTGACTACTCACTATAACCAGTAAATATTCATTTTTCACTTTGATCATCTAATTTGCCTCGTATTTTCTTAGGCACATGTGCATAGGCTACACATCCAAAATCTCTAAAATGAGATACACTACATCACATACCTGACCATTCTTCTTCTAGAACTCTTTTCATCACACTCTTTGAAGGAGATCTATTTATCACATAAAAAACACATGCAACTGCTTCTGCCCAATACTCATTAGACAAGTGTCTTTCTTTCAACATGCTCCTTATCATAATCATGATTGTTCAATTTTCTATCTCTACTACACCATTCTGTTGCGGTGTGTATCTGGTCGTAAATTGTCTTCTGATTCCACGTTGTTTGTAGTACTCATGGAATGCCTTCGAATCATATTCTCCACCATGATCTGATCTCAATACCTTGATCTATCGATCACTTTGGTTCTCCACTAATGCTTTAAACTCTTTGAAATTCGCAAAGGTTTCAGACTTCTGCTTCAAGAAGTAAACCCAAATATTTCTACTATAGTCATCAACAAAAGTGAAGAAGTAAAAACTTCCACCAATCGACTATGTCCTCATAGGTCCACAAAATTCTATATGCACCAACTCAAGTGGTTTCTTTGCTCTGTATGAAACTCATTTCGAAAAACTTTCACGGTGTCGGTTTGCAAAGATGCAATAGTCACAAGTGCTAGCAGGTTCTTTGATGGGAGGTAAACCTCTAACCATGTCTTTTTGCTGCAACAATCTTAAACCATAAAAATGCAAGTGTCCAAACCAAAATTTCCATAACCACTAATTATTAGAAAATTCATTTGTGAAAGAACTAACCTAATCATTGTAGTTCATAATTCAAGGAAAGAATATGTTCCTCATCATCTGCACCTCTGCAATCTGCTGCTTGCTTGGCGATTTGTCATAAATAACACATTGTTGCCCCTGAAAAATAACTTTGTATCCTTTCTGCATCAATTTACCAACACTTAACAAATTGTGTTTGAGTCCAGGGACATAATATACCTCTGATATGGTCTTTGGCTCTCCATGCTTGGTCACAATGTTGACCACTCCTTTTCCATCTACATCCATAGTCTTGTCAGTCCCTAACGCGACCTCTGTCTTCACATATTCATCCAAATTTGCAACCAAATTATTGTTGCCTATCATGTGGTTATTGCAACCACTGTCTAATAGCCAAACCTTATCAAACAACTCATGCATGGTGTTGCTTTCTAAGAACATGGAGTTAGTATTCTCTGTACTAAGATTAGCTCTTTGGTTTCGTTAATCAACCAGCTTCTTCCTACAATCAAGAGCATAATGATCAAATTTATTGCAATAATAACATTTCACCTTTGATTGTTGTGAAAGCTTCCATTGCTAATGCTTCAACTTTGAGGCTCATGCTCTTCTCGGACATCTCTCTGACCACCATAGTTGCTGCCTCACACTATGCCTCTAGATCGACCTCTACCTCAACCTCTCGAAATAGAAACTTGAATTTTGAAAGCAGTTTCTAAACGGGAATCCTTATTTCTATCTATCATTGCCTCATGCTATAGAAGTGATCCCATCCACTCATCAACTGTTAGATTTTCAAAATATTTTTCTTCTTCTATGGCTGCTACCACAACACCAAACTTTTTAGACAAATATCTAAGCACCTTCTCAATCACTATTCTATTTTTAATGTCTTCACCATAAATTTTTAACTGATTGATGACAGACATGACCCTATTCATGAAGGAATCAATGTCCTCTGTCTCTTTCATCTGCAAAATTTTGAAATCTCTCTTAGTATTCTACAATTTAACAATATTGAATTTTTCCATACCTTGATAGCTTGTTGTCAAGGTTTCCCATGCTTCCTTTGTTGAATACATGATCGTTATTTTCTGGAACATTGCTCGGTCCACTTCGTGCTAGATAAGAAGAAACGCTTGTGCATTCTTCCTCTTGTCTTTCTTCCATTGTTCCCTCTTTGCATTACTGAGGGCTCATTCTTATGCATCATCTTGAGGTTCTGCAAACCCAAACTTGACATGATCCCAAACATCATGTGCTTTTAACAAGGTCTCCATCTTAATGGCGCACACATCATAATCCTTCCCTATGAAAGAAGGAAGTTGTAGCCAGAAGCTTCTTGTAGCCATCTTTCTTGAAACAAAAATTCACTTCTGAAACCATAATTTTTTTTTTATATGCTTTGCAAAGCTCAAAAAAATAACCTTATAATAAAACCCTAAGTTTTATTAATTTTTATATAAAAAATTTCTTTATATAAAAAAAATCTTATATAATAAGTCCTTTTCTTAAAAAAACTTATTATAATCTCCCCACTTTTAAATTCTTTCAAAAAAACACTTTTCAAAAACCCATTTTTAATACTCCTTTTCAAAAATCTTTAAACAAAAATTGCTTTTTAAGACTTTCAACTTTGAAGACTCATGTGCATATATGAAAAAACTTTTCAAAAGTGCTTTATGTAAAAAACCTTATCATATGGCTTTAGAATCTTATGTATTCAAAATAGCCTTACTCGGTTGACTTTGAAGTCACTAATGCTCTCTTGCTTCAATAAGGCAGTGTGCTAACACTTGCCTTGAACTAATCTCCGACATTAGTCCACTAACACACAAAAATAGAAAAACTTCCCACGTGCATGAAAAAATCGGCAAGTTTTTGATGTGTAACGTGTTTCTCTACTGTGGGAACTTCTGTTTTAATGCTTTGTATTTGACTCTGAGATGTGCGAGATGTGTTATAGCAGAAATAAGTGAAAAAAAAAATCGCTCACACACACTGATGATTGCTGATCTGTTTTTCTCCCGTTCTTTGTAACCTCGCTCTCATGCCAATTTTTTGGATAGGTAGAGGATTCAAACACACAAATAACACAAGTGTTTCACACATGAAACAATGAGTTGTGGCTCTGCGGCTCTTTAATTAATCTTCAATCACTCTAAATCACAAATGAATACAAAGAACCCAGTGAAGAGTATTTAACCTGTTGGAATTTTCTGAGTACATCCTTAACAAAACATAGGAAATAGAAATTCCTCTTTTACAACACAGAGATTTCAATAAAATTAAAAACTCAAATTTTAGGCAGGCACAGAGATGAAATACAAATTCTATTTCATAAAAAAAACTGTTGTTACAAGATAAAACTCCTCAGAATAAGGTTATGGATTCACTAGTTAAAACCTTCAATTGGCTGCTACACACGCAGCGCTTCCAAATTTATCTTTGTATCTCTGTTCTTTGTTTTCATCCTTCAGGCAATAATTAAAAAACATTACACAACAATTAATTGTTTTACAATGCGCTAGGCATATATATATATGAAACCTTATAATATAATATATATATTATAAAATCTTATATTTATAATATATATAATATAATCAAAGTAAAAACAAACATTACTGCGGTAATAAACTTTAACATACATTACCGTGAAAATACAATTAAATCATAAAGTTATTACATAAGGTTTAAAAGCTTATATCCTTTATACTTTCGTTTATCATTGCCGTGGGCTTCATGGAGTCCATTCCCGTAAGTTCTCATACCCCCTCGGAAATCCTTTGTGTAGTGGATCTGGTGGGTCCTGCTGTCTATGACATTAGCTGTTCCGGGGGTTGCTTCCTCCTTTGTTGCTCGAGCTCTTCAGACCCTCCGAAATGGCTTGCCGCCTCAACTCTTAAGTGCATTAAACGTTACTGGTGGAGTTTTTAATGTGGTTGTTGCAGCTGATAGGGATGGAGCTTCCACCGCTTCCATACTTATGCCGCCATTCTTCAACTTTCCATCAACCATTACTTTGCCGCCTTCCAACCCCTTCACATTTACTTCTGCTATCTTGCTGCTGCATGCAGCAGTTGGAATTAAATTCCAACACTCCCCATTAATTTCAACTACTGGGTTTTCCTGTATACCCAGGCACTTCCCAAAATAGTTAAAGCTTTTCTGAGCTAATGGTTTTGTAAGGATATCATCAAATTGATCCTCTATTTTGCAGTGTTTCAAAACAATCTCACCATTGTTAACCAATTCACGTATGAAGTGAAACTTGGTGTCTATGTGCTTTGTCCTTTTATGAAAAACAAATTTTTTAGATAAAGGTATCGCTGAGCTATTATCACAGTAAATAGTTGTGCCCTGTTCTTGTTCATGACACAAATCTCTGAGAAATCTTCTTGACCATACTGCTTGGCATGTTGCTGTTGTTGTTGCCACATATTCTGCTTCTGTTGTAGATAAAGCAACTATTGGTTGCTTCTTGGAAGCCCATGAAACTGCTCCCGATCCCAAATGAAACACATATCCTGATGTGCTCTTCCTATCATCAACACTTCCAACCCAATCACTATCAGTGTAACCTGTCAAGATGAAATTTTCAGAAGAGGAGTATAAAAAACCATACCCCTTCGTTCCATTCACATACCTTAGAATCCTCTTGGCTACCTACCAATGAGTTTCTTTCGGTCTTTCCATGAACCTGGAGATTAAACTAAGAACATGCATTATATCCAGCCTAGTTGCAGTCAAATACATGAGGCTGCCAACTATGCTTTTAAACAGTTTTGGATCAAAATCCTTGCTACTGTCTTCTTTGCTCAATTTCAACCCCATGATAGTTGGAGTTATAGCTGCCTTGTTTTTCTGCATGTTGAATCTTTTCAACACTGCTTCAACATATTTTGCTTGGGAAATGAAAATATCATTTTCACTTTGGTCTACTTCAATTCCAAGAAAATATCTTAAGAAACCCAAGTCAGTCATTTCAAATTCACTTTTCATGACTTCTTTAAAATCAACAATGAGTGAATCTTCATTGCCAATAAAAATTAAATCATCTACATATAAAACAACAATAAGAATCTTACTGTCATTTTCCTTTATGTAGAGTGTGGGTTCTCCATCACATTTCTCAAACCCATTTTCAATCAAGTAAGCATCTATCCTGCTGTACCATGCTCTTGGAGCTTGCTTCAGCCCATAAAGAGATTTCTTTAGCTTGCATACTTTATGCTCTTGGCCTTCAACTTCATAGCCTGGAGGTTGTTGAACATAAACCTATTCTTTCAACACTCCATTCAGGAATGCGGATTTTACATCCATATGATAAATCTTCCATTTGTGTTGTGCTGCAATAGACAACACAGTTCTCACTATTTCCATCCTTTCCACTGGTGCAAAGGTTTCCTCATAGTCTCTCCGTTGTTGCTTCTTGTAGTCTTTAACAACAAGTTTGGCTTTGTGCCTTTTGATCTTGCCTTCAGCATTTCTTTTGGTCCTATAGACCCACTTAACTCCAATAAATTCTTTGCCTTTAGGGAGATCCACTAACTCCCATGTCTTAATTTTCTTAATTGCACCAATTTCTTCATCCATTGCTTCAATCCATTCTTCTTCATTTACAACATCTTCAAAATGAATTGGGCCATCAACATGACAATACAAAGCAAATAAAGAATTCAGACCAACATTATCATTTACCTCTCCTTATTCTTAAATCTCACTCAGATTTCTGAATCTCGGTCTTATTGGTGTACTTGGAGTTCCACTTGAACTCGAGGGTGTTTCAGTACCCTATGGTGTGCTTGAAGAAGCACTTCCTTCATTTCTCAAGGTTGTTTTATTTCCAGCTTGTGGTGTGGTTTGTTGTGCTTGTGCTTGTGGAGGAGGAGCCACTAAGGATGGATTATTTGTTGTTGTCCCTTCCTCTTCTTCTTCGTGAGACACAATTGTCTTCACGTTCACTGTCTTCTCTAAGCTTCCATCCCAAGCTTCCTCTTCAATGAACTGCACATCTCTACTTACTATCAATTTATTGGTGGATAGATTATAGATTTTGTATGCTTTTGACTCATCACAATAGCCAATAAAGACACACTTCTCCCCCTTACTGTCAAGCTTCCTCCTTAGTTGATCCGGTACATGTGAATATGCTACACAGTCGAATACTCTCATGTGAGTGATTTTTTTCTTTCATCCACTCCATGCTTCTTCTGGAATTTTGTTCATGACATCTTTAGTAGGGCATCTATTCAAGATGTACGTTGCACAAGTGACAACTTCTACCCAATACTCATGCGGAAATTTTTTTTCCTTCAGCATACTTCTGACCATGTCCAAAATGGTCCTATTCTTCCTTTCTACAACACCGTTTTGTTAAGGTGTATACCTAATGGTAAATTTCTTTTGTATGCCATTCTCTCTGCAAAAATGCAGAAAGTATTTGAATATGTACTCTCCACCTCTGTCAGTTCTAAGAACTTTTATATAATGCCCACACTGCTTCTCAACAAGAGTTTTGAAGTGGAAAAATTTCTCAAACACTTCACTCTTCTGTTTCAACACATACACCCATGCTTTTTTAGTGTAATCATCAATGAATGTCAAAACATATTTTTTTCTAGCAAATGAAGGTGTTTGCATCGATCCACATACATCAGAGTGAAAAATTTCCAAGGGTTCTTTTTCCCTTATACACTTTCCTGCTAGAAATCATTCTCTGTGTTGTTTGCCCAAGATGCAGCCTTCACAAAGGCTGTCTGATTTTTCAATCAATGGTAATCCCTTTGCCATTCCCTTTCTATGCAACAAATTCAAGCCTCCAAAATTGAGATGTCCAAATCTCAAGTGCCATAATCAGTTCTCATTTTTCACTTCCTCTTGAAAGACTTCTTGTGTTACAACTGCAATATTTCTTCCTTCCTTCAAATCTGCTCTGAGTTTGAGAGGAAACATTCTATTGCTATTCATCTGCACCACTGCAATGATCTTCTTGCTTGGAGGTATGTCTCTGATTGTACACACATCATCTTTGAAGAACACATTGTAACCTTTGTCAATGAGCTGTCCAATGCTCAAAAGATTACATTTCAGACCAGGTACATAGTATACATTTGGCACAATATTCTATTCTCCATTTCTTGCCAGGATACTGACTCTTCGCTTACCCTTGACAGATATCTTACTATTAGTCCTGTTGTTACCTCAGATTTAACATTTTCATCAAGATTGGCAAACATTGCTATATTTCAAGTCATGTGATTACTAAAACTTGAGTCTAAGAACCAAACATCATCTTGTTTGTCTTGTGCTATGTTACATGTTAACAGCACAATCTTTGGGCTCTTATCTTCTTATTTTGAAAAATTAGCATTTTGCCTATTATTCATGTCATTTTTCTTTTTCCTACATCCATTGGCATAATGGCCTAATTTCTTGCAATAATGACATTGGACTTGGGATTTATCACACCTTTGTCCATGAGCTTGTTGTTTGCTTGAACCTTCATCCTAGTTCTGATTAAAGCTCCTTCCGCTTGTGCTAGCAGGATTGTTTTTGCCTCTATTTTGGCTTCTGCCTCGACCTCTGTTATTTGCATTGCCTTGACCTTTGATTCAGTCGAAAGACATCTGAGTCTTGAATGCTTGCTCCAATGAGGAATTTGTTCCTCTGCTCAGTCTATGTTCATGAGACATCAGAGAAGCACTGAGTTCATCCACTATGAACTGTGAGAGATCCTTTGTCTCTTCTATGGCTACCACTATAGCTTCAAACCTTAACGGTAAACTTCTCAAATTTTTCTCTACAATCCTTCTCTCTTCAAGAGTTTCACCATGAGATCTTATCTGGGTAATCAACCCAATAACATGAGTGAAGAATGAATATATTGTATCAGATTCCTTCATTAAGAGAGTTTCAAATTCTCTCCTCAGCATCTGCAATTTTACTGTCTTCACCTTCTCCGTGCCTTGATAAGCAGTCTTGAGAATATCCCAGGCCTCCGTAGACTTTGTTGATGCTGCAATTCATGGGAAAACACTCTCATGTACATATTGAAAGAGATAAAATATGGCTTTGGATTCTTTCTTCCTATTATCCTTTAAAAAATCTCTTTCTGGTGCTGTCAAAGCAGTCAACGTTGTTGCATCTACAGGTTCAGCATAGCCATTTTCAACTAGCTCCCATATGTCTTGAGAAGCAAACAAAGCTCTCATACTTATTGCCCAATAACTATGATTCTTCCCATTGAACAATGGAAGTTGGGGATTTTTTAGACTGGTGCTTGCTGCTGCCATCGTGACTGTGTAAACCAAACAATTTCCTTGAATGTGTAAACAAACAAGCAAAAACTTTCTCTGTTGGAGAAATCTACTCAATAAGCATCTTATAGCTCCTGTAGTGAAAAAAAAAACTCTGTTTTGTCTCACTGAGTACCTAGACTAGCTCTGATACCATGTTGGAATTTTCTAAGTAATTCCTTAACAAAATAGAGGAAATAGAAATTCCTCTTTTACAACACAGAGCTTTCAATAAAATTAAAAACTCAAATTTCAGACAGGCACAGAGATGAGATACAAATTCTATTTCATAAAACAAACTGTTGTTACAAGATAAAACTCCTCAGAACAAGGTTTTGGATTCACTGGCTAAAACCTTCAATTGGCTGCAACACACGCAGTGCTTCCAAATTTCTCTCTGTATCTATGTTCTTTGTTTTTAGCCTTCGGGAAATAGTTCCCGTAAGTTCTCATATCCCCCCGGAAATCCTTTGTGTAGTGGATCTGGTGGATCCCACCGTGTATGACATCAGCTGTTCCTGGGGTTGTTTCCCCCTTTGTTGCTCAAGCTCTTCAGAACCTCTGAAATGGCTTGCCGCCTCAACTCTTAAGTGCATTAAACGTTACTGGTGGAGTTTTTAATGTGGTTGTTGCAACTAATAGGGATGGAGCTTCCACTGCTTCCATAATTATGCTGTCGTTCTTCAATTTTCCATCAACCATTACTTCGTTGCCTTCCAATCCCTTCACATTTACTTCTACTGTCCTGCTGCTGCATGCAACAGTTGGAATTAAATTCCAACATAACCTAAATTGACATGCAGACACTCACACATAACTCACTCCCCAAATAAATCTATCACTCAACTCAACTAACTCACTTAACTAATTGTCTAACAATGCTTTCTAGAAGTAATTATATATTTTAACAAAAATAAGAACATGGATTTGTACCACAATCACATTTGAGAGACTATAATCATTTGGGGGAGTCCAACAGAAATTTTCTTCAAATTCCAAACTCTTCAGGAGAGCCCATAATTTAATTAGTGGCCTCTGTCTTTGACCATCCTTCATTAATCATTTCATCTTTCCAAACTTGAGGAGACTAGAAGTGGGAAGAACCATGTTTATTCGTGCATCCAATACCATCAAGAAAGGAGAAGAGATCACTGTTTCGTATTTTGATACCCTCGTCCCCTTGGAACAGCGCCTATCCATGTCCGAAAGCTGGGGTTTCAAGTGCAATTGTAAGAGATGCAAACAAGAGATCTCTCTCCAGGCAGCCCCGCATCGCATAATACAAAAATTCATAAAACTCCACAAGGAAGAACTGGATGAAACTAATGCTGCTCAAGAGCCTTTCACTAGATGCCCAAAATTCGTAGAGCTTTTCGTACAGGCGAAGTATATCGTCAAGAGCTCAGGCATGTTGAAAAAATAAAAAATAAGAACTGGATTCGTGCATCTTTTGTATCTACATATCATGCGGGAACAAGGTCCAAATGCTTCCTTCTTTGTGCAATGTTGAACGATAAAATTCCTTCAGGGAAGGAAGTTATGAAGGCTATTCAAGACACTATGCCTAGGGACATTCAAACTCTCATCATGGTTGCCCAGCAGTTGAAGTGGATGGCCTAGTATTTCCAACCATCAATGTTTTAGGCGTGGGATGACAAATGGAGAGTACTTGTCACACTTGCAATCAATGCAGATACATTTACGACTCTAGGTTCCTACTTGAGAAATGAATACATGAAAGATTTTGGAAGCCACAGTGAAGATGCTCTCGAGGAACTGATCCAATATTTGAATTGCTATGTCTTTTAGTAACAATACAACCACAATTGCAATAAACTACTTGAATGAATGGATGGATGTTGTGGTTTAAAGAAAATCTCATAATCAATTTCACTATATTTGGTGTAGGGATTTGGAAATCTTAGTCGTTTATTTAACATCCCAGGTTTCATTATTGTTAAATAAAATTTATATGTTTTATTAGAGATTCAAAAGGTGAGAAATTAATCAAAAATATTTATATTTTAAAAATAGAGAAAATAATATTTTTTAATTGATTATTATAGTTTTACTAATTAAAAAAGTCAAATGTAAACGAATGTTTTGAAAATTAGATAAAATGTGAATATAAAATAGATAAAGGTCTTTTCGGTTTACACATTTTTCTTTTTAATATAAAAGAATTTTTAAAACTTATAATATTTTATGAATTCATTAATACTCAATTTTGCTATAAAACTTACCAGAATTAATATATAATATTTTGAAAATTCACCAAAATCTAATTTTACTATAAAACTTACAAGAATTGGTTTTCTATGTTAACCATGTGCATTTTCTACTACTAATTAAAATTAAAAAAAAAACTTTTTAATAAACTCTTTTTTATTTCAAAGTTCGTTGATAAGTTTTTTAGGACATCCTTAACTACATGTAAAAAAATGACATAGAATATAAAATTTGATTTTAATAGTCAAGTAAGATGTTATAAGAAATCACATATTTTGTTGTCATGGTTCTCATTGCAATAATACAAGAACATAAGTACTAGATCTTCTTTCCTAAAAATAACCAATGTTTTTTGTTAAAATTATTTTATATAATTATGCTTTTTTAGAAATGGTTTATGTAAAATAATGAATAATTTTTTATATTAGAAAGAAATTTTTAAAACCGTTAATATTCGTTAATATTTGGAAAATTCATCAATGCCTAATTTTACTATAAAACTTACAAGAATTAGTTTTCTATCTTAACCATGTTCATTTTTTACTATTAGTTAAAATAAAAAATATATTTTTTATTCTACTCCTAATTAAATTAAAAAAACAATTTTTTTTATTTCAAAATTTCATTGATAAGTTTTTATTAGAACCGCCGGGTTCTCAGTATGGAAGACAAGTGTAACTAACGCCTGAGACTACGATAGTTCATCAGATGAATAACCTCCAGCCTCCAGGAACTGAATGTGTTGGAAATAATGCTTTCGATTCTGCGTACGCGTCAATAAAAAGCATAGGAGAGAAGAACACTCCAAGACCAAATTACTCAAGTCGACAACAATTTCACCAGAGCATTAATCTGACCAAGTCTATATCTGATAGTGGACCGAGAACTCCTATTTACGACACTTCTCCAAGAGCTATAATTGCCACGAATGCAATCTTAAGACATGGTGAGCATAGTTGGAGCCCTTATGGACAATATTCCCCTCACACTTCATTACAATATTCATCCCAAAGTATTACTATTTTAATCAAAATTCAGAATTACTCTTTTAGTCCAATATAAAAAAGTATAATATTATAATGATGAATATTCAAAATACCATTTGCACTAATTAGTATTAAGATTAAGATTATGTCACTATTAGATTAATTAATCAATTTTTACCTTAAACAATAATCACATTAAATGTATATATTTGATAGAATGTCATATTAACTTTATTATATTTATGTAATTTTAGAAATTTACTTGAAGATATATATATTATTTTTAGATTATTAAAGTCATAGTAATGCGAGTTGCATATAATATCTCTTACTATTATTATTAATGATGATTTCTATTTAATAAAATTGGTTCTGGGATATATCATTTAATATTTATAATTTATTTAATGAAGTAACACATTATACTAATAGTTTGAAATTAAGATTTAATGAATATATTAAGAGGATGTGATAATTTTTATTCTAACAATGTAAATATAATGTTTTTTTAAGTAGTTATAAAAAAAACATAAAAAAATAAATAATAATAATAATAATAATAAACTTGGGGTTAATAGGAATTTTATAATACAATATTTTTAAATATATTTTATTATATTATTATTTTCTCTAAATTTAGATATGATTGATTTATTTAATGATATCAGTAATCTTTAATAGTTTAATCCAACACTATTATATTTATGCTACTATTCTTTTAGGGAATTTGATTGAAATTTAATAGTGTTAAGAAGCTTTTTATCATAAACATAACTTACATGCTTTAAATTTTTGTATTTTTAAATCTATTTTACAATCAACATTATTTCAAATTCAACATACATATATATATATATATATATATTAGAATTGATTTAGAAGTTTTTAAAAATATTGTATTTATTTATATATTCTAAAAATACAAATTAAATAAAGAAAATTTTTACTCTCAAGTAAAACTATCTCTTGAATTTTTAGTAAAAAATAAAATATAAAACAATTAAACTATATATTTTATCATTTAACTATTTTCTATTAATATATTGAATTGTTTATTATAACTATATTTAAATAACTAATAAAAAAGAAGGGTTCACCATGTCAATTACCGAATCTAAGTCAAAAGAAGTCGAGAAAACATTGAGAAGCTCCTTTGCATCAGTAACTCAAAGCATGGATCAAGTTGCCAAATAATTAACTCCTGGTGGGGTAGGTACCACTTATATATAAGAAACATTTATGGATGTCAGATGACTTGTAGTCGAGTCAAGATCAAAGTCGAACGAAAGCTGGTCAATAGTCACAATGTTTCCATTGTGAGGGAAAAAAATCGCTCGAAAGAGTGTGGACATGACAACTTTCATGGCATAGACATATTCACACCTAAGGGAAAAAATGAAAATGAAGGTTCCTTTGACTAATATAAGAATGATACAAACAATTTTTCCTTTCAGAGTAATAGGTAACTTATGAAGGATTGATAAAGGTTTGTTAATGGTTATGTTAAAAGCTAACAGATTCTATGTAACAGGAACCAAATTAGGGGAACCCAAAGCTTTCTAAGCATTTGAGGATAAAAGACTAACAAAAGCACCATTGTCAATGTTTTTGCGACGCACATTCTTACCATAATCCTTCACAATGATTTGAAAAGGGGTGGAAGAAGGAAGATAGGGTTCTGTCAGTCTACTCCAATCAAAGGAAACAATCTTAGTACATGGAGGGGGTTTCATCGAAACGGGTGAAATGCCCCCTACTGTAGAATAATTTGAAGTAACAAGAAGAACCTGAGAGCTATTAACTTCACTCTCTAAAGGGAGAGTGGGATCGACCAAATATGGAATCGATCAAACCACTCGATCAACCAATGGTTCATCAACCTAAGTGATATGTGTTTCACTCTCCAATGGAAGAGTGGGATTGACTGTATTTGGAATTAGATCAATCACTTCGTCAATTAATGATAGGTTGGGAGAAAGAATATGATAACCAGTAGGAAGTTTTTGTTGCAAAACAATAAGGTTTTCCAATAATTTTTAGGCTTCATCCATGTGAGGGAAAAGGTGAGTTTGATGACTCTCTTTGCATAACCTACAATGATACCTAACTTTACCTGTTTTCCATGGAACTTGACAATCATTGGTTGATGGATCAACAACAAGTTGATTATAATTTTTTGACCATAATTCCAAGACCTTAGGAATACCAAGATAATTGATAAGGAAGTGGTCACCCTTACAAAGCTTTCAAGGGAATTTTTTTTTGTAATGAATGTTGGAGGTTTCCTCAACATTACCAATACTTACATCCATGGTTACTTTCTTGACTTCTTTCTTATATTTCTTCTTCTTCTTCTTACCTTTCTTCTTCTTCTTAGCCACCTTGTTACTAGCATCAAGGCTTTTACCAAGTGAAGAAGAAGAAAGGGAGGAAGACATGTTGGGTGAAGAAGGTAAAGGGTCAACATGAGGTTGGTGGTGTTGAGATGGTGAACTCAGTTGAGGTGAAGCAGCCGATTGAGGTGGAAAAACTTTAGTATTTGAGGCCAATGAGGTTGAAAACAACCATACCGGTAAACCTATAAAGAATCTAGGTAATGAAAATGTAGATATATAAGGAGGACCAACTTTTCCAATGTAAGGAAAAGGATTAGGATTCTTGTTAAAATGGGTTCCTTGATTGCTAAATTCTGGAATTATTTCGATTAGATTCAAATTTAGCGATTTTATTAATAATTTTAACAATATTAACAATCCAAATCCACAATACACACCTAAGGTCTATAAAAAGTAAAACAAGAAAATAACACACACTAATAGATTTGAGTCTAACCATCCAAAAAATCTTTTCACAGCGAAAAAATTGGTTGGTGATGAAACCCAATGTCATAAAAATCAACATGAAAATTAGCTACAAATAGAGTAGGTTGAATCATTTATGCTGACAACCTACTTAATGGCTATGATCTGGTGCAATTAACTTCACTTATACCATATCCAGTGAAGAATACCCTCCAAAAAGGTCCAAGTGAGTCTAGTCAACATATGCTCCACATACAACAGGGACTTCTTCCCTTTCATCACCTTGGGTAAAAGCCCTAGGATAATGGTATCTAAGGTTACCACATACAACAATTTAACCTAGGGGGAGAGTCACAGATTGGAAATACACGCAAGGGCAAAGTAATAAAGCTCAATCCCATTGAAGGTTCCTCAAGATGGTTAATCTAAGGTTTATCCTTCAATTTATTCCCAAGAGATTTTCAACATCATTTGTAATGTGTACAAATTGAGCTGCCATAAAAAATGAAGTGGGGTAAATTGTTGAGAATTTGTAGGGCTAGTGATTAACTCAAATTCTCTTCTTGATAATTACTTGCGAGCTTGCTTATGTATTCTCTTATTTCACTTATTTAATCTTTCATCAAGTCAATTATCAAAGTACTTAGTCAAATGTAGAGACAGAATAATTTTCACTTGTAACTAAACATCTTGAAATGTAGTTAGGAAGGTAAATCTCTAATTTACCTTCCTCACTTTATACCACCTATAGATCATTGTCTTGACTTTGAAAAATTCTTTCCTCAGATGCTTTAAACTTAGAGATGTTCTTACTTTACTGTTCTTGCACCTTCAGTCATTGCATCTTCCATCATTGTACCTTCAGTCATTGTACCTTCAGTCATCGTACCTTCAGTCATTTCTTCTTCAGATTAGTCCGCATTTTCTTATCCCTTTTCAATGCTTTTCATCTCATATTTTATCCGCAATTTATACTCCTCAATCTTCACTAAACACTATCCTTAAATCTGTATCTTTTAACTGCAGTAATACCTTAGAAAAATCCATAATTTTTTTGTTCTTTACTGCATCATATGTATGGGTATAAATGGTTGTTCCTGCGAGATATCAAGCCAACATGTAGGCTGACTTCAACACAATTTTGTAGGCCGAGTTCCACACATTTTTGTAGGCCGACTTCCTTGTGGCAATTAGGCTTATCTTCAACGTTGAATATGGGCAGTCTTGAAGTCTATTCTGATGCAGGAGCATGAGGCCTAGAGATAAAAGGCTTCATTAATTATTCCAAAAATCCAAAAAAAGCTACAAGCAAAGGTTTTGGTACCTTTAGCTGTCAATTTATAGCTGTACTAGATAGGGTTGAACTAGTATCTAGGAGGATTGAACAATTTTAGATTAGATTCATCATATTTAGCTCCAGTTGATAGATTTAAGGAGGATATTATGTAATTAGGATTTTATCTAAAAATAGGAGAATTCGATCCTTAAGAGGAGGATGACTATTACATAAAAAAACCTATAAATGTAACCTCTGAGAAGGAGGAATTCAGATTTGGGCCATAGAAGATTAGATTGAGAGGGTTTTCCCTTTGTTTTAATAAAATTGCAGAATTTTAACTATCTGTTGTATTCTTGGCAAGTTCCCGGAGGGTTTTACCCTCCGAAAATTCATTGGATTAATGTTTTCTGTGTAGAATTTGAATGTATATTAGCTTCTGTCTAGAGGATTCAGAGGTATCGAAGAAGTTCTATTCCTTTGGATTAGAATTGAATAGTTGGTAAATGGCCTATTTTTATTGAGTTATGTAGTGGAAAAAGGGGGTTCCGAGAGAAGTTGAAGTTTAAACCATAAAACAGCAGAAATCCATTGTCAAACGTGATTAAAATGAAAATTTGAAGAAAAGTGGTTTACGAGAAAACTAGACACTGTTGTCGCATAACTTTTGGCATGTGAGTGGTTTTATCTCAATCAAACACGATAAAATAATATTTTGACACGTCAAGGTGGAAATACCACCTATTTCACGTGACTTTTTGTTGATAAGTCGTTGGGTTAATTTAAGTGCGATAACCATCTGATCGTGATCGTCGGAGATCCAACGGTGGTCACATGGATAGCTGCATGAGGTTTAATAAAAGGTATGGACCTGATAATTTATGCAACAGAGCTTTATCAAAAGGTTTGAAATCTGAAACATTGATTCCGAAGGGTTTGAATATTATTTCCGAAGGTTTGAATATTATTTCAATAGAGTTTTATTAATAGTTGGAGGTTCGGAAATAAATTTCCAAAAGGTTTAAAACATTGTTTTAAAAGTCAATTATTATATTTCCGAAGGGGTTTAAACATTGGTTAAAGTGATTTATAATGCTTCTGAAGGGTAAAGGGGACTTTTGCTTCCGCATGTCTCTTTATTAGTTTTATCAAGCAAATCTAACAAAGTTTGATGACCGAGAGTGGAATAGGAGATCAGGAACAAATTCCTCCTGAGTTAGAAAGCATTGTAACTAAGTTTGAATAGCTCTCCTTAATGCTTGCACCCACACTTTCATCATTTGTGGTATCAGAGTAGTCTTCAGAGCATTTTTCAGACACTGAACAAGCTTCCAAAAGTCAGAAAAAGAAATCCAACATGGCTATCAGAATTGGTAGAGGTGGTGCTGGTAGAAGAAGAGGTAGACCAGTTGAAAATGCTGAAGTACTAGAAACTATGCAGCAGATTGAAGCTAGATTGGGAGAAATTGAAGCAGGACAACAGAGAGATCCTGAAGATGTCAGTGAACCTGAAGCTAAAGAAGAAGAAGAAGAAAATGTTGAGCTTACTCCTGATATGAGATTCTTTAAATCAGTTTTAGGATCTACATCCTAGCCTAGACTTGAAGTATCAACTTTTGCAGGAGGATTGAATCCAGAAGAGTTGATAGACTGGATCAATGAAATGAAAAAATGCTTTGATTATGAAGAGATGGGTGAAGAAAAGAGAGTTAAGTTTTTTGTCACAAGGTTCAAAGGACATGTAGCACTTTGGTGGGGTGGTGTGCAAGCAGAAAGAAGGAGAGTTGGTAAGTAGCCAATCAAGAATTGGAACAGAATAGTGGCAAAGCTGAGAGGTAAGATTTTGTTTAGTGATTATCAGCTTTCATTATTTAGACAAATGCATAATCTTATACAGATATTAATGACAGTAAAAGAATACACAGAAGAATTTTACAAAGTGAGCATAAGAGCAGGACAAATTCAAGATATAGCAGAGAAGATTTCCAAGTACATAAATGGTCTCAAAATGGAGATTGAAGATGAGATAAGTATATTGTCTCCTAAAACAGTAGAAGAGGATTACCAAATGGCCTTAAAAGATGAAGAAAAACTCATAAGAAAGAAATCTGCCAAAGGAAGAGGTAATTTCCGAGGAAGAGGAAGTCAAGGTGGTAGAGGAAGATCTACAACACCAAGAGATGGAGCTAGCAGCAACTTATCTCAGCATGCACGCACAGAAGGTGATACAAGTGGCAAAAGAAGTCCTTATAGAGGAAGAGGAAGAGAAGTCAGATGTTACAGATGTAACAAATTAGGATATAGAGCCTATGAGTGTCCAGAGAATGTGGGGACAAACCAGAGAAATGAAATTGTTTCTCAGACTAAAGAGGAAGTAGCAAAGTTTCCTGAAACAGAGAAAAAAATTGTGCGAGAGAAAGGAGAATCCTTGGTGGTTAACAAGGTTTTGTTAAAATAAACAAAGGAAGTTTTTGAACCATTACAGAGAAAGAATTTGCTCAGAAGTGTGTGCAAGGTTCAAGGGAAATGTTGTCAATTGGTAATTGATAGTGGCAGTATAGATAATTTGGTCTCTACAGAGGTGATAGAGAAGTTTAAATTGAATACAAGGGAACATCCAACACCCTACAAGGTGTCATGGATTCATAAGGGACATCAACTGATAGTAAAGGAACAATGTGAAATAGAATTAAAAATGGGCAGTTACAAATATAAAATCATGTGTGATGTGATGCCTATGGATGTGTGACACATATTGCTAGGTAGACCTTGGCAGTATGACAGAGCAGCAGTACATGATGGAAAGAGAAACACTTACAAGTTTTTCAAAGATGGTATGAATCAAACATTGTTACCTATGGAAGAAGAAGATGCATCAAGTAAAAAGTCTGATCCAAAAGCTTTATTGATGAGTGGAAAAGAATACTTGCAGCATATTAGAGATGATGAGGTAAATTTTTCTTTAGTTTGCAAACCTGAGGTAGTATTTACTTCTACTAAAATTTCTAATTTGCCAATTGAAATTCAAGAAATGTTGGAGAATTATTGTTATATTATTTTGGATGATTTGCCTGATGAATTACCACATGTAAGAAGAATCATCCATCAGATATATTTGATTCCAGGATCAAATTTTCCAAACAAAGCAGCTTACATAATGACTCCTACAGAAAATGAAGAAATCAGAAAGCAAGTGCAGGAATTGGTTGACAAAGGTTTCATTAGATAAAGTTTGAGTCCTTGTATAGTACCTACAGTATTAAGTCTAAAGAAATATGGATTTTGGAGAATGTGCATTGATTCAAGAGCAATCAACAAGATAAAAATTAGGTATATATTTCCTTTACCTAGAATTTAAGATTTAATGGATTGTTTGAGTGGAGCAAGATATTTTTCAAAACTAGATTTGAAAAGTGGGTATCATCAAATTAGGATAAGGGAAGGAGATGAATGGAAAACAACCTTTAAAACAAATGAGGGATTGTATGAATGGATGGTAATGCCTCTTGGTTTATCAAATGCACCTAGCACATTTATGAGGCTTATGAATGAAGTATTAAAGGAATTTATTGGTAAATTTGAAATAGTATATCTGGATGATATATTAATTTATAACAAAACAAAGGAAGAACACCTGAGACATATTAATTATGTCTTAAGGAAGTTACATCAAGAGAAGTTACTGATAAATTTAAAGAAATGTTCATTCATGAAAGAAGAATTGGTATACCTAGGTTTTGTTGTTTCCATTGAACGATTAAAAATGGATCCAGAGAAGATAAAGGAAATTGTGGAGTGGCCTTCGCCTAAAAGTGTTTTTGAGGTAAGAAGTTTTCATGGTCTTGCTAGTTTTTATAGAAAATTCATAAGGAATTTTAGTAAGATCAATGCATATATCATTGAAACCATAAAGAAGGACAAACAACCATTTAAATGGACTGCTAAAGCTGAAATTAATTTTTAATTCTTGAAGCAAAAGATAACTGAGAAACATGTTTTAGTTTTTCCTGATTTTAATAAACCTTTTCAAGTGAAATGTGATGCCAGTGGGGAAGCTATTGGAGCTGTATTAAGTCAAGAAGATATACCTGTAGAATATTTCATTGAGAAGCTGAATGAGACAAGGAGGAAATACTCCTCTTATGACAAGGAATTTTATGCAATTGTATAGTTATTGAAGAAGTGGAGACATTATTTAATGTCTAAATAATTTGTGCTATATTCAGATAATCATGCTTTACAATATATTGTGCAACAACCTAAATTGAATCAAAAACATGCAAAATGGGTTGAATATCTTCAAATTTTTAACTTTGTATTGAAGCATATAATTGGTCAAGCAAACAAGGTAGTTGATGCCTTGAGTAGGAAAAGCATTCTTGTTCAAGAAAGTCAAATTCAAGTGTTAGTTTTTGATTTTCTTAAAGAACTCTATAAGACAGATTTGGATTTCAAAGAAGCATTTGAAGCATGTTGTAATCCTGTTTTGATAGACATAAATTAGTGGTTAGATTATTTCTTGCAATATGGTTTATTGTTCAAAAGAAATCAGTGATGCATACCAAATTGTTCTATGAGAGAAAATTTAATCATGGAGAAACATAGTAGTGGACTTGATGGAAATTTTGGTGTTGATAAGACTTATGAGAAACTAAGTGATTTTTATTTTTGGCAAAATATGAGATCTGAAGTGAAAAATTATGTGAATAATTGTAAAATTTGTCAATATGAAAAAGAGAAAAGTCAAAATGCAGGTGTGTACATTCCATTACCTATTCCAGACAGACCTTGGGATATGGTAAGTATGGATTTTGTTTTAGGATTTCCTAAGACACAGAGATGGAATGATGCAATTTATGTTGTAGTTGACAGTTTTTCAAAAATGGCACATTTTATTCCATGTTATAAAACTAGTGATGCTACTCATGTTGCCAATTTATTTTTCAAGGAGATTGTCTGATTACATGGGTTACCTAAAAGTATTGTTTCTGATAGAGACACCAGATTTTTTGGTCATTTTTGGAGGAAATTGTGGAAGAAGCTCGGTACTAAACTGAGCTTCAGCTCAACTTATCACCCTCAGACTGATGGGCAGACTGAAGTAGTGAATAGAAGTTTAGGTAATATTTTGAGAAGTCTTGCAGGGGAACATCCTAAACACTGGGATCATATTTTACCACAAGCAGAGTATGCATATAATGGTTCACCTAATAGAATTACAGGGCATATTTCATTCCATATAGTTTATGGAATGCACCCAAGAGGAGTATCTAAATTGAGGAACTTGGGAAAAGCAGAAATGAGAAGTGTTGAAGGAGAGGAGTTTTCTTCAGAAATACAAGCAATACATCAATAGGTAACGGAGTAGCTACAAGACAACAGCATCAAGTACAAAAATAGAGTAGATTTGAGCAAAGGAGAAGTTAATTTTGAAGTTGGTGATTTGGTTTTGGCACACTTGAGGAAATAAATATTTCCAAACAGGGAGTATAACAAGTTAAAATTCAAAAAGATAGGACCATGTAGGATATTGAGAAAGTTTTCTACAAATGCTTATGAAATTGAATTACCATCTAATATTGGAATATCTCCAATATTCAATGTTGCTGATTTGTACAGATATGAAGATGGTGGCACAGATGACAGACCATAAGACAGAGAAGATATTGACTGGGTAAAGAAGTTACCCATAGAAAAGACACTACAACGAGAGAGGATCTTAAACAAGAAAGTGTTTAAGAAAACCAAGGGACAGGAGTATTTTCAATACTTGATCAAGTGGAAGGATCAGTCAGTTGAGGATGCTACCTGGATGACAGATACCATGTTGCAGAAATTGGGTAGTTCTGTGGAGGAGCTCATGGACAGGAGCCCATGAAGATTTTTTTCCTCGGGAGTCTGATGCAGGAGCATGAGGCTTAGAGACAAAAGGCTTCATTAATTATTCCAAATATCCAAAAAAAGTTACAAGCAAAGGTGTTGGTACCTTTAGCTGTCAATTTATAGTTGTACTAGATAGGGTTGAACTCGTATTTAGGAGGATTGAATAGTTTTAGATTAGATTCATCATATTTAGCTCCAGTTGATAGATTTAAGGAGGATATTATGTAATTATGATTTTATGTAAAAATAGGAGAATTCGATCCTCAAGAGGAGGTCGACTGTTATGTAAAAAAACCTATAAATGTAACCTCTGAGAAGGAGGAATTTGGATTTGAGCTATATAATATTGGATTGAGAGGGTTTTCCCTCTTTTTTAATAAAATTGAAGAATTTTAACTATCTTTTGTATTCTTGGAAAGTTCCCGGAGGGTTTCACCCTCCGAAAATTCATTGGATTAATGTTTTCTATGTAGAATTTGAATGTATATTAGTTTCTTTCTAGAGGATTCAGAGGTATCGAAGAAGTTCTATTCCTTTGGCTTGGAATTGAATAGTCGGAAAATGGCCTATGTTTATTGAGTTATGTAGTGGAAAAGGAGGGTTCTGAGAGAAGTTGAAGTTTAAACCGTAAAACATCAAAAATCCGTTGTCAAACGTGATCAAAACAAAAATTTGAAGAAAAGCAGTTTTCGAGAAAACCGGACACTATTGTCGCACAACTTTTGGCGTGCGAGTAGTTTTATCTCAATCAAACGTGATCAAATAATATTTTGACACGTCATGGTGGAAATGCCACCTATTTCGCATGACTTTTTTTTATAAGTCGCTGGGGTAATTTGAGCGCAATAACCGTCTGATCATGATCATCGAAGATCCAACAGTGGTCGTGTGGATAGCTATGTAGGGTTTAATAAAAGGTATGGACCCAATAATTTATGCAACGGAGCTTTATCAAAAGGTTTCAAATCCAAAACATTGATTCCGAAGGGTTTTAATATTGTTTCCAAAGGTTTGAAGATTATTTCATTAGATTTTTATTAATAGTTGGAGGTTCGGAAATACATTTCCGAAATGTTTAATTTTTTTTTTAAAAGTCAATTATTATATTTCCAAAGGGGTTTAAACATTGGTTAAAGTGAGTTATAATGCTTCTGAAGTGCAAAGGGGACTTTTGCTTCCCCGTGTCTCTTTATTAGTTTTATCAAGAAAATCTAATAAAGTTTGATGAACGAGAGTGGAATAGGAGATCAGGAACAAATTCCTCCTAAGTTAGAAAGCATTGTAACTAAGTTTGAACAGCTCTCCTTAACGCCTGCACCCACAATGCCATCATCTTAACTAAACACTATCCTTAAATCCGCACTTTTAACTATAGTAATACCTTAGACAAATCCATAAATTTTTTGTTCTTTACTGCATCATATGTAGGGGTATAAATAGTTGTTCCTGCCAGATATCAAGCCAACATGTAAGATGACTTCAACACATTTTTGTAGGCCGAGTTCCACACATTTTTGTAGGCTGACTTCCTTGTAGCAATTAGGCTTATCTTCAATGTTGAATATGGGCAGTCTTGAAGGCTATTCTTCCACATTATCTTGGAGGATATTCTTCGATTTACATGACTCTTAATTACATTTTCCTTTTCATAATTACATAGTCAACAAGAAGACCGACCTAGTTACATATTTTCAACACTCCCTCTTAACTAGGGAGGTATTCATTCAGGTAGAAGGTTACCTTCAAATAGAAGAATCTCATAAGAATAATCGGATTGGTAATCACATCTATAGAGCATCATATAAACCAACATTACACTAGTGTAAGGCCTTGACTAACAGCCCCATCTCTTCAACGAGACAATGGGCTTCAACGCTGGCGAGACACATGAATTATAGACACCTTCATCATTGTCTCTCCAAGGTACATACTCCACCTAGGTGTTCCCAAAGTATGACATTCCTGGACTATTCTTCTCTTGGATAGGTAGCCCTCAAAGAATATCAGTCCCCGACTACTCTTATCTTAAATGCCTAATCACATTCTCAAATAGTATCGAATTCTAGATGATTACCCAATCCTCCATTCTGTCTTCCCAAGACCAGAATGATGTGTCTATCTCTCCCTCCCAGAGAGGACCTTATTCCACAAGGGAATATACTCATTCTTACACAAAGAATGTACCTAAGCTCATCATTAGGAATTACGAATATTCCTCCAAGTAAGAAACTTACCATCAGACTCCCTCTTAATCAGGGACCTCCAGCAGCAATGGCGAGACACCTAGCTGCTCATGAAGAATTACTGTTCTCGATGTCATGGAATTCAATATTGAGGAATCTCCAACTTTTAGCTTCATAGGGCACAAATCATCCATCACTTCCATCCCGATACATGTCAACTATCAAAGTGATTCATTAGAATTCCTTTATCTGATCCATTGTTATGTCATGCTACTTTCCTTCGAATCATTTCCAAGGATATTACATCCTTTCTCATGATTAGCAGCCCTACATATATTCATCCAGATAAATATATTAATATTAACTTTTAGAACGAAAGTTACGTTAGTGATGATCTTTCACCATGACATCTTCTTGTAGGCATCGACTTCCTTCATACAGATTGACACATCTCCTAATGATATGCTTTTTTCCAAACATCTTCTTCTTTACCAAACTTCCGTTAGAGTCTACATATCCTCCCAAGAGATCTCTTAGTCACATATTTTTGTCTTTCGAATGATAGCAGCCTTTTTATATGGTTGCATGTCATGATCTCTTCCTCTCTGCACATTCTTTATTCCGAGGAAATTATAACCTTTCTGGTTACTAGTTCATATGCAACCACCTCATATTTCATGAGGACATATTATGTTGATTTCATCTGTTCGTACATTGAGAGATACTTCTCCATATATCATACTTTTAAATACATAATTTCATTAACTGCAACCATATAGCATGACATCAAAAAATACAATGTTAGTATATATATATATATATATACACACACATACCTCATACCTTTTTCCCTTGAGTCATCCTGTAGAAATTTTTAGGAATGAATAGCTTCATTCCCTTGGCTTGTTTTATCAATATGTCATCACATCCCAGAAGTATGTTTCTATGATGAACCTTGCTCTTGATGACTACTTTCTTAAAGTTTGTCATAGAGGTTTTTCCCGGAACTGATTCATCAGGGGCTCTTGCCATGCTTAGATCAAAATGCTACATTGCTTTCTAACATATAACCAACATAAGTAAATTCCTTATTCATAAGTTTGAGTGATTTTCCTTGAATATTCTTTTCTTTCTCCTATTGAGATTGTCCCTTTAGGACCAACTTTCTCGTAGTGTCCATAAGTCTTCCAATTTTCCTAAACTTTCTTTTTCCTTCTGCAAATGTTGATTCTTTTTATCCTTTAACATTTTTTCCCTTCATTTTCTTTTTCCAACTAGCATGGAGACCACAAGTTGAGTGAGGTAATTTTATTGTCTATTTTTTATGGTGTCCATCTTATCATATTTTCCAGATCTCACAGTTGATATCTTATGAAGATATCCCTTCATCCTTTGATACCTCAAATTTGTGTAAATCTGGTCTAAGTGAGATAACCTTATTTATTGTATAGAATAGTTATTTCAGCTTGAGCATATATTCTCTTGATGTCTCCAATCCTTCATATACTTTTCATGACTTTGATTTCTTTGAGGACTGTGACTATCCTCCTTATGCAAGGATTCTTGGTAACCCAACCAGCTTAGAGATCTTGCTGCAAAAGAAAGGTTATTTAACCAAATTTTATTATAGAATGAAATATACTTACTTGATAAGTGAAGATAAAGTCTTCAGCTTGACTTTCTTCGATGTAAGTGGAGAAAAGATGTGTTAGTGCTTTCTTTTTTAATGATCTTCTTCAAGGGTAAGGAAAGCCTTCTTTTGTGCACTCCGAGCCTCGGCTTCTTATAGTCTCCTTATTACGCTTTCCAAGGGACTCCTCTTTACAACTTATTTCTACACCTTCTAATACTTAACATAGATTAGCACTAACAACACTAATCCTAAAACAACCATAGAATTTTGTGATTTCCTAAATTTTATTACAGAATAGACTTCGAGATTATAATGAGCCTTCCTCGCACTTACTTCAACTGAGATTTTCGTTTAATACTCTTGTTCCTTCGAATTTTTTGTCCGTACTTCCAATTTCAGACTTTATGTCAAATTTTAGACTTGTTCCCAACAATAAAAATAATCTCCTTTTCGCATTTTTGTCTCCCTTTAGTGCAGCCTTAATATCACCGAAAATTTCTTAGACTTATCTGAAGTTTTTGTCATCAAATTTTTGAGAATTTGTACTAACAAAATTGCATCGAACTTGTATCAATACCATCGAGCTTGTATCTCTGTAATAGCACTCAACTCCTTATTTTTAAAAGCACCAAACTTCTTCTCTATGAAGTTGATCTTCTTTTCCCATACCTATGATACCATGTTGAGAATTTGTAGGGCTAGTGATTAACTCAAATTCACTTCTTGATAATTACTTGTAAGCTTTCTTATGTATTCTCTTATTTCACTTAGTTAATATTTCACCAAGTCAATTATCCAAGTACTTAGTCAAATGTAGAGACAGAATAATTTTCACTTGTAACTGAACATCTTGAAATGTAGTTAGGAAGGTAAATCTCTTATTTAACTTCCTCGCTTTCTACCACCTAATTTAGATCATTGTCTTGTCTTTGAAAAATTGTTTTCTCAGATGCTTTAAACTCATAGATGTTCTTACTTTACCCTTCTCTCACCTTCAGTCATCGTACCTTCAGTCATTTCTGCTTCAGATTAATCCACATTTTCTTATCCTTTTTCAATGTTTTTCATATCAGATTTTATCCGCAAGTTATACTCCTTAATATTCACTAAACACTGGCCTTAAATTCGCATCTTTTAACTATAGTAGTACCTCAGACAAATCTATAATTTTTATGTTCTTTACCGTAGCATATGTAGGGGTATAAATAGTTGTTCCTGCCAGATATTAAGCCAACATGTAGGCTGACTTGCACATAGTTTTGTAGGTCAACTTCCTTGTAGAAATTAGTCTTATCTTCAACGTTGAATATGGGAATTCTTGAAGGCAATTCTTCCGCATTGTCTTGGAGGATATTAGCAGGAAGACTGACGTAGTTACATATTTTTGACATAAATCACTTCACTTGGTCTGATATTATTTGGTTCTTGACTCCCATGTAGGAGGAGCTTTTGAGACTCAAACTGTAATAGATGGATTTACTCCCTATCGCAAGATTCTATTGTTTGTTTGCAGCTTTGGAAATTTAACTCACTTTCCTATTCCAAAGCCCTACAATCTGATCTAAAGTAGGTGTAATGAGCCCTAGAAATATATATATATATATATATATATATATATATATATATATATATATATATATATATATAATATTAGTGTTGTTTTTTAGAATATTGTTTATTCAATAGGATGATGGATATGAAACCAATGGTGTTACAAACTGACTCAAAACTGAATGCAATTGAATATGATAATGTAATATTTTCACTTCGATGAATCCTAACTCAAGTAAGGAGAGAGGTTCCATTCACTTCCAACAATGTAAGAATTGATAAATAAGAGAAAACATAACAAATTCTCTAATGCATGAATTTTCAACAGGAAAATACTAATGCAAATCAATTCCAAGAATTTTTCCACTTTTGTGTTTAAAACAAGCATAAAAACATGCAATTTCAAATCAAGACTATCTTTCGATGAGAGACACTAGATTTTCAATCAATGAAATAACTCTTTTCAAGAGGCATAAATGAATATATGATGAGATTCACTGAAAGAAAAAATACTGCCACAACCAATTCCAGAAGTGAAAGACTCTCTTTTATAGATCAAGAAACCAAAAAAATCTCAAAACCCTAAATTGTAAAGATACGTTATTTTTCTCAAAAATATAATCAAACACACTGATCCAAATCTACAGTTCAATTTTTAAAAATTTAAACTATGCAAAATTTGAAGCAAAATCATGCAACTATAATTTATGCAAGAGAATTCTTCAAAACAAACACAAGATGATTCTAGATCAATGAAATAACAATATTCCAAGACTACTTATGCATAGCAGTACCTTCTTTCACTAATGAAATCAAAGAACCAATCAAGTCTATGTAAGGAAATTTCACAAAATTATGCAAGCCAAATGAAATCAAATGTAATCTAATATTTTATTAACGAAGAACTCAAACTGAATTTTTGTGGAAATTCCAAATATCAAAAGAGATGACACTCAAAGTCGATTAGCGCTCATACACAATTCTTATGAAATCAGAGAAAAAAAAAAAAAAAAAACTCCCCAAAATTGTTAAGAAATCAAAAAAACCTTTGAGTAGTGATAAAAACAAAAAGGACCTGAAAATCACTAAATTTTCAAATTTTCAAAAATTTGCATAGGAAACCAGTTGAATTAAGTGCATAGACACACATTTTCTAAAGGAAAAGTGTGTAAATTTGCACACTATGCCTAAAGGAAATATGCGCAAGCCATGAAAAATTAGGAAAAAATAAAAACAAAGCAAAAAATCGATAAAATTCAAACTTTTAATATCTTCCACAGAGTGAGATAAGTCTACATAAAGATATTCAAAATGTCACAAGAGGATATGATGAAGAACAAAAATTTTCCCTAGTGGAGTCACCAAATTATTATGGAAGACAAATTGCTTATGTAGACAAAAGCAATCTCCCTAGATTCAATGGTTGAATCTAGTAACAAACAAACAAACTAGTAAATATTTCCTTGAGTTCATTTTTATTGAGTTATAAGAAAAGATGTTGGGATATGAAATCCATACCTTCCAAACGAAATGCCTAATGATGATCCTTGCTATGGTTTGATGGAGCTCCTCAATGTTCAAAATCCAATTCTACAAACATACTAACAACAAAAGATCAAAGGCATATGATAGATAAATGACTTAATAAAACCCAAATTGGTGACCAAGGAAACTAGTAGCTAATACCATTATCAATGGAAAGATATAAGTAAATACATAATACATCAATTCCATTGAACAATGCAGTAGGAAAGAAACTCTTTTGTAGTAATATCAAATATTAAGGAACAATACAACCTTAGCCTTGATAATGTATGTCTCCTCCTAATGATCTCCAATCCTCTCCTTGGATGACAAGATTTCTAACCCTATTCCAAAAACATAATTTTGTGTTCATACATCCTCTCTAACTCTCTAGTCTATGTTAAATTTATAGGCCAAGAGGAGGAGGTATGAGATCCTCAAAAGGGGGGATTAGGGTTCCAAAATGAGAGGGAATTTTGTCCATGAATAGAGGGATGAGGCTTCAGTAAGAATAATCTCGATGCTTTCAGTTGGGAAATATTCCTTTAATAAAGATTCTATAAATCACTTATTATTTTTACTTACTTTAAGTTATGTGCATAGCTTATAGTGGAAAACGAAGTGTATATTTGTATTGGCTATAATGGTAAGATATGTGTATGCGCAGAATCTAGCTAGGGAATTGCTCAAATGTGGGTTTTTGGACCATGTAATCCAAAATTCTCATTCTCTTTGGGATTATTTTACTTCTAACATTGCATGGAAATGCTTCGAAACATTTTGATGGATAACAAAATATTTAGATTGGCGATCATTTTCTTAATGGTGACAAAATGATGTGTAACACTAACATTGCTTGCACTACTCTTGGATTCTTTGAGAACAATGACATAGCTTATGGGTTCGTCTTTGCATTTATTTTATAATGCCACTGAGATTTATTCTCCCTTGGAAGCTTCATGATAACCATGACCTATTTTAATAAAATGAGATCTCTAGAAATTTAGAATATCATATAATATTTCAAAACTGTTTGTTTTTTTTGTCTCTCAAGTTGTTTGTGATCCTCCAGGCTTGACCTGTGGCTTGAGGAGCCATGACCCAGGGGCATCTAAGCTGTCAAAGTCACCGAGGGATCGCTCCTAGCCTGAGCCACACCAGCCCTTTAGCTGACTGGATTTTTAGCATGTCTCCTCCCGCTAGCACATGGCACAACCACCCCCCATGAGGTTTGATCATGGGTTGCCTTGCTGATGAGGCCATCCTCAACTGATTGTGCTAGCAAGACTTGACAATATTTCAAAACTCTTTTCAAAATTCAAACTTTGATTTAGTTAATCACTGACATTTTCTAAACCTTTTCTTAGTGAAAAAATATCAACTTCTATTTTATCACAATGTCCTTCCTTTTCTTTGAGTTGGCTTAGAAAAATTAACAATGTTACCAGCTTAACAAGAAATTTATCAAGTCCTCATTTTTTTTGAGGACACACTGAATCATAATATTCATATTGATTTTGAAAAGTGATTATGAAACATCACCCTCTTTTCATTTTAAGGTGAAATTTCCAAAAAAAATGACCATGGAATTAATAACCAAATATCATGATTACAAAATACATGAAAAACCATGTTGAAATGTGAAAGTGTTTATGCAACATCATATTTTTTTCCCCAAGATGGAAATTCAAATGGTTTTCAATCCTAGCTTTGAAGACCATATACCATGGTTACCAAAGACATGTAAAATAAGTTGAAATCCAAAAGTAACAATGAAACATCACCCCTTTTTTAGGACTAAAATTTAAATATTTTTGGACCATTGCATTACAGAAAAAGTATCATGATTACAAAAAACCTTTAAAATAAACAATTAAAGTTTGTCTACATTCCTTTTTTTTCAAATGTTTGATTTTGAGTATTTTTTTCAAAATTTTCTATCATTATTTTATTTTATTTTCGAGATAAAATTACCAATAAATTGGTCCTGACAATTAATACCATAAAAAATAAAAAATATAAAATTGACTATAGTTTTGAAAATAACATGAGATAATTTTTATTTGATTATTAATTATTTATATTAACAAAAATTAAGAGAAAAATTATATATTTGTGTAAAATTTTCAACGAAGAAAAATCAAATAAAAAAAAGACCCTTCTAGAATACGTTAAAAACCAATATTTTTTTATGGACTTTTTTTATTAACTAAAAATAAATTAATTTTATACAAATAAATAAATATATTAATAACAATTAAAATTACCTTAAAAATTTTCAAAAATTACGTTTAAAGACCTCTAACATTAAAATTAATAACAAAACAAATTAAAATAATACAAATAAAAAACAAAAAACAACTAAAACATTAAAATTGAAATAACATAAAATTAATTTAAAAAATTAAAAAAAAATCATTTTAAATTAAAAATTTCCAATAAAACTATTTTTTTATTATATATATATATATATATATATATATAATTAATTAAAAATCATAATTTTTTTTAAACTAATGTAAAATAAAAATTTTAAGGAAAAAAAAAAAATGAAACACAGGTACATAGGGGTCTATAATATATGAAGTGGTGGATTGTGATGCTTAGCATTGCCTCTGCCCTTTCTCATCACATGAGTAGAGGCGTAATGACCCCCACACAACACTTTGATATGTGTATGGTAGTCTGATTCCGTCTACCCATGAGATCGACCATGTGGCGAACATAAGGAAAGGTAAAACTCTTTTTTTATGATAACTTCAAAAGTAAGCGAAGGAAGAAAAATCTCAGACTATGAAGCAACTACCTAGCAAGCCTCGTGGGGTAATGTCCATCCTCACCTTTTCCCAAACCATATCACATATTACGTTTGTTTTTATCCAATTATGTTGTTTTTGTTATGTTATTTTATTTTTTATACTATCTTAATTTATTTTGTACTTTTAATACTCTACTCTTTTATTTTTTTCATTATATATTTATATATTAGTTTCTAATTTATTTATTTTCAATTTATTTAATATTCAAGGTTATTTTAATTTAATTTTAATATATTTATTTAATTATTAATATTCTAGGTTATTTTTATTTTATTTTTAATATATTTATTCCATTTTTATTTTTTTATGTTTTGTATATATATTTTTTTAATATTTTTTTTTTTAGTTTTTAAAATTTTAGTTTATATTTTTTATTTTTTTTCAATATTTAATTTTGTTTTTATTTTTTCATTTTATATAGAAAGTGATGGGTAATTTTATTCATTATAGGAAAAATAAAATTACGTTATGTTGTAAGTATGCTGGAAGAAAACATCCCTAAGCTTTGAGCTAAAAAGAAAAACAAAAAACTGTGAGAATCATACAACAACAAAAAATATACTATAAAGAATCCTTTATATCATAAAAAAATGTCATAATTGGGTGTCCAAAAGGAATAAAAACCCATTGTAATAAAGCTTTAGGTTTTGGCGAAAAATCATTAAATCTACAAATAAACTCTTTGGAATGGAGGATAGAAAATAGTTAATATGCCTTTCAAATAATGACTTCCATAGTAGATTCTTTCTCCATTTGATCAACTATGTAGGGGCCTTGAATGTTTTGACTAAGTTCTACTATGGCTAAAATATTCCCTTGTACCACTTCCTTGAAAGAAATATAGCATCCAGTTGAAATCCTGGCACCTTGAGAACCCCCACACAACCTTTAGGTTAGGATTATGGTAGAGATTTTTTTGATGGCGTAGCATTTGAGCTGATAGGAATCTTGGATAACTCTGCCATCATATTGAGAACATAGATTATTTGTAGGCATGTCCCTTTTGTCTTCAATAAATTTCTTCAGAGAAAAGACACAGGTAGAGATTCTTGTCCAAAAATTGAAGTCTTCCCATTTATATTTTTGACAGATATCTAGAAAAAAAATATTCTAATTCCTCTCTATCTAAGAGGAAAAATTTCGAGACTAGGATAAAGAGGGATATCTTTTTAATGAATGCATTAGGGTGAAGACCTCCCTAATCTCCACAAACTATCAAGAAAAACATATAGTTAAATAAAATAAAAAATTATATGGGGGGAGGGAGTGGGGGGGTGGGGGTGTGGAAACTGTCTCGAAACTGAGCATATTTATTGTTCCATGTGCGTCCAACCAACCCCAATAGAAAAAATAGAACTTTATTTCAGGCTAGAGGAAATATTTGAGACGCTTGGCATCCTAGGAAGAAAAAATAGTCGTTCCAACCTTGACCCCTATCTTATTTCTTCCTCGAAGGTGAAAAGGGAATTGCAACAAATGATTAATCAAAACACTAAAGGTAAATTCCAAATAATAAGATTTTCCAAGTGTAAAAGGGAACCATAAGACTTTTTGGTGCTCCATGGTGCATCCACATAAAGGGAGAACAAGCACTAGTTCATGGCAGTGGTAAGAAAAGAACCAAAACACATAGAAACCCTAGAATACACCACTCCCAAAATTATTATTCACCCACAATTCAAACTTAAAATGTTGTGATCCTTATTTTTAAAATATTGCCAAGTCGTATTATTTATTTTATTATTATTTTATATAGGATTTTTTTTTTTTTTTTTAATTTTGTCAGGACTACATCTTTATCATGTCCAATATATCACCTGGATCAGGGTAGATAATTGAACCAATGAATCACATCAAGGAGTACCTAAATAGAGCACCCGATCACTGTCTATCTACGACCCCATGGACCTTTTGTAAGCTTGGTGGGTCTACATCTTCATCATTTCCAATATATCACCCTGGTCAGGGCAGGGAATTGAATCAATGACTTCACATCAAGGAGTGCCTTAGAAAAACACCTAATCACTGTCTATCCAAGACATCATAGACTTATATACGAATTTTTTACTATTTTTCATTTTTCTTAATTTAAAAAAAGAAAATAACTACAATTTAGTTTTCTTTTCAAAATTATTTTAATTTTTTTGTTTTTGATCCATTTTTAATGATATTTCTAAATGAAATTGTTTGAAAACATTTTTTTTAATTAATTAACAGTTATTTTCTATGTTTTTAATTTAAAAATTAAAAGCTCCCCGAGGGTTAGCTCAATTGGTGATGAAAATGAAAATGAAGTGTTATGTTTGAGGAGGTACAAGGTTCACATCCCATGATTTTCTTGTACTTGTGAAAGACACATATGTAGGAAATGGGAGGTTATAGTGGTCATGGATGTAATTGACCCCATGCCATGTGAGTACAAGCCCAACCTAGTTGTTAATTACTCTAAATAGAAAAAATATAAATTGTGTTACATCAATATTATTTCTTTTTAAGTTGTTTTTCATGATTTTGTGGAATCTAAACATAATTTTATGTCACCATTAAAAAATATTGCAGTTTTGTGCTACATTCAAAATAGATCAAGTTGGCTCAGTATAAGATCTCAAAAAAACTATACTTTTAGCATTTTGAAAACAAATATTTTCTTGATGTAACGAATCTTTGATTTAGTTCTTGTTTTTTTAAGGTTTCCATCAGTCATGATATTTTGATGATAATACCATGGTTGAAAGTTGTTGAAATTTTAAGGCTTTTTGCACTTGTGATATTTGGCTTTAATAAATAATCACTTTTATTAATCAACATGATTTTGCATGATTCAACACGAGCTCTATGATGACACTTCATTACTAACTTTACTTTTCATGATGAACTATCGAAAGGAAGATCCATGACTACTATTCTTTGCATAAAAAATTTCTAGCTAGCAAGCTCAAGAACCACTCACACAAATCCATGGAATTTTTCAAACTCACCATGCAATCCATGTATGCATCCCACAACACCAAGCTAGTCGAAATGCTCTAATACAAGTTGTGATAGATGTTGAAGGGAAATTTTCAATTATGTAAATTAATGGTGGATAGTGGAATCCATTTGTGATTCCTATTAAATATAAGAGGTTTAATACACTTTATGTACCTTTTTTACTAGTATTCTTTAGTGTTCAAATTTATAGTTTGCAGGTTTCTGTGGTGTGAGTTTTGAGCTGAGCAATTCAGAATCTCCACAGTATTCTTTTGCGTCTACATTTCAGGTCTAGATCAAGACCCATCATCAGGACATGTCCTACCAAGGAGAGAGGAGGTTTGATGAAATAAATATAAGAAATGAATCGAGAGGTGAGGAGAGAGCATATGCCGACCAAAAAATGTCAAGAAATTAAATCTTTTGAAAGAAAACAAACATTCATGCGATGCTTTTCTCAAAATTATGATAGTTAGCACAACGTATGGTATGTGATATCATAGAAGTAGCTATTGTTGTATGTTATGGTCTTTCTTATGTAAACTAACTAAAAAACACTTGTATTTTTAACTTAATTGAAAATGAGAAAATGCATAAACATCAAAAAATCATACATTCATAACATATTTACTTCGTACACTTAGGCTAGGTGAAATTAATCATAACTTAGAACTACGTTGTAACAATATTGTATGAAAGACATAGTTCCTTGTGGAGAAAAAATGTTGCCACAAAAAGTAAAAGGTTCAAAACTTGGTTAAACATACTCACCCATGGTCAAAATATATCCATGTCCTTTATTATAATTAACATTATTCAAATATTATATAAGATATTTAACCATTTCCAACCATACATAGCCAAAGTAAATCATGTTTATCCATAATTAATATGGTCATACATGGACTACCATAATTAACCGCAGTAGAGCATGGTCAAAATGTGTTGTGTTTTACTTTGCAACATATGCATTGAGAACTATAGCAATTAAACCACATTCAACCATTTTCAATAATCATCATACATGGTCAATCAGAATCAACCATACACAAACATGATTAATCTTAGGAAACCTATACAAGCATGGTCAACCATAAGTACTTATGGTAAAACCAGCATTAACCATTATTATACATGGTTAATAAAAATCAAACATTGTAAAAAACAATCAACAATGTTCAAACAAATTCAACCATAGTCAATCTTCTTCTCCTATGGACATGAGTTTTATAGGTGTCCTATTTGAAAACAAATTGACATCGAATTTTTTTTTGTTTTGATAATATAAAGCTTGAGACCACTAAAATTATTTTTGTTTCAATATTATGTGATCTAGTAGACCTTTTTTAAGGTCTATCTCCATACATATTCTAGCAAAAGTGAATAGGCCTTTCTCTGCTCTTTCTAGGTTCATTTTTTTTTTAATTTTCCTAGTTTATTTCCGATATCCTCAAGGATTATGTGATGTCGAAGTGGGAGATGGATGTTTGGAATCCCCACTTAAAATGGCATAGATGTGACATCAAACTCTGGGAACCATAAAGGGATAAATAACCTAGGCATAAAAATGCAAATTTGGTTTACACTTTTATGAGAATCGAAGGCAGAAAACTTTTTTTCTCAATAATTCGGCCGAACTTTTATAAAATTTCAGCCAAAATTTCAAAATTATTTCGACCGAAATCATTCTGCCATTTATATTGACGGCATACTGACGACGTGGGCAAACAAAATTTTGGTCAGAGAAGGGAAAACTGGCAACAAAATTTCGGCCAAACTTTTAAAATAGTTTGGCTGAACTTGTTCTTATAAATATATCGGCCCACAAACCTTAACATGTTTCTTATGCACATGTGTCTCACGTCTATATCTGTCTCGCTCTATTGCGGTGTTTCTATGTTGAGGTGTTTCTCTGTTGCGATGTTTCTATGTTGCTCTGTGACGAGGTGGGGTGTTGCAGTTACTCTATTTTTTTTGTTGATTTTTTTTGGTTTGATTTTAAAAAAAAAAAAAATTTTTTCGCAGGGAATTTGGTATGCATCCTCCATGACTTCTTTAGTGATCTTTGGGCTTCGTCCTCATTGCAGCTTCGTCTGTGAATTTCTGCGAATTTCTAGGTATGAAATCCTCTGTCATTGAATCCTCTGCTAAACATTAAATGGTTAAAATAGGATATGATACCATGCTAATTTTTAACAATGGTATGTCTTATTCTTGCAAAAATTTATTCAATTTCCTTTTATTATCCCAATTACAATTATATTTTAAATAGAAATCACATTAACAATTAGATGAATCTTAACAGTAATTGTATATAGAACATAGAAATAAAATGTGGAAGACAAAACAGATAAGGGAAAACCCAACATATATTCTTCTTCTTAATAGGGATAAATGTTTAGAGAGAGAGATAATCCAATATTTTACAACGATAATGAAGTCAAATTCAAGGCTTTGATTTTCAAACTTTCCTCCAAAATCCAAACGACAATTGACAGAAAGATGCTCAGAAAAACAACCAAGTGTCACCTATGAAATCTCTTAGGAAACTTGAATTTAAGCCTCTGCAATTTTGGTCAAGGATCTTGACAGTAATTGTATATAGAACCGAGGTGAGGTGTTGCTCTGTTTTTTTGTAAATTTTTTTTTGTTGATTTTTTTTTTGGTTTTATTTTAATTTAATTTTTTTTGTTTGCAGGGAATTTGGTCTATGTCCTCCACAACATCTTCAACGATCTCCCGGCTTCATCCTCGTTGCGGCTTCGTCTGCAAATTTCTGCTAATTTACAGGTATGAAATCCTATGTCATTGAAATCCTCTGTTAAACATTAAATGGCTAAAAATTTAACAAGAAACCATATTTATAGTACATAGTAAACTCTAATTTCAAATTTTCATTTTAGATATGTCAGAATTATCACTAAAATTTTACATCATAAATTGGTGAACTATGTTCATAATCATAGAGAGTAGTATTGATTTGGCTTGTCCTCACAGGGATGTGATACCATGCTAATTTTTAACAATGGTATGTTCTATTCTTGCAAAAATTACTTCAATTTCCTTTTATTATCCTAGTTAAAATTCTAGTTTAAATAGCAATCCCATTAACCATTAGATCAATCTTGACAGTAATTGTATATAGAACATAGAAATAAAATGTAGAAGACAAAACAGATAAGGGAAAACCTGACATATATTCTTTTTCTTAATAGATATAAATGTGTAGAGAGAGAGATAATCCAATATTTTACAATGATAATGAAGTGAAATTCAAGGCTTTGACTTTCAAACTATCCTCCTAACTCCAAATGACAGTTGACTGAAAGATGCTCAGAAAACCAATTGAAACAACCAAGTGTCACCTCTGAAATCTCTTAGGAAACCTGAATTTAAGCCTCTGCAATTTTGGTCAAGGACTGCATAGTTGAATTGCCTTCAATGTATGTCAATAGAGGGTCTAGAAAAAGGATCATATTTCTTAAGCAAGCACAATTATAGTAGTGTTAAAGGGAACAATTTTTTCTTTATATGTATTTTAGGTATGTTACACTCTTACCTATCATATTATATAGTTTGGATTCTTCAACCTCCTTCATGATATCTATGGTTGCTCACCTTCATTCAATATTGGGTAAAAGGTCATGGTCTTACCTTAATTTCTATTCTAATTCCCTTTCCTAACTTTAATTTTCCTTTTTACCTTGGAGATAAACCCAATCATTAAATCTTATATTCATCCCTTCTAGGGAACTTAGTATGGGTTTCTTAGTGGTTTCCAACCATTATGATGATGTGAGGTGGTGTTTCAAACAAGGGAGTAACATGTGTTTGCATGTGATGCTCACTGGCCATGGTTTCTTTTGTGGGTTATAGATAGTTTAGTTCTACCTCCTAAGATAAAATTTCTAAAAAAAATGAAATACTCCTTAAAGTCAAAATAAATCTATACTAAGGATTAATCTTTATACGTATTTCTACCTTATAAATTCTAATGATAATTAATCACATATGTGTTAAAGTAAAATATGAAATAAGCCCTTTTTTCACTTGCCTTGGCTCTTAGGTACATAGATGGGTGGGTTTGGGAATGTGGTTCACATGAAAAGTAATAGGGAATGGATTTAGAGGAAGCCTTTTATAAGATCAGGACTCAAACAATGACAGAGAGAAAAAAACCTTTTATATTCAATGTAAAACACATTCATTAATATATAATTGTGACATTTTCCCTTCTTTCCAACTTATTCCATCCAGCTAGAAAAATCCCTTTTAATGAAGCAGATATATCCATAGTGATCCAATGATATTTGTTCACCAACAACTATTCCATTTTGGACTTATATATCTCAAAACTATGCTCACTAAATTTATGCATCTATATCTTTAAACTATTCAACTATTTTATTACACCATAGGAATCATTTTGATATATATCCTATTTTAATGGCATCTATCACATTTCGAGAAAAAAACATTAGACATAAAATTTTCCCATTGAAATGAAAAGTAATTTGATACAAAACATAGGTTTTAACCTTATATAGTTAATTGTTTGAAATGTATTCTTAACAAAATGAAAAATATTCAATGTAAAACACATGCACGTTAACATATAATTGTGATATTTTCCCTTCTTTCCAACTTAGACCATCCTTCTAGAAAAATCCCTTTTAATGAAGCAGATATAGGTGTAGTGATCCACTGATATTTGTTCACCAACAACTATTCCATTTTGGACTTATATATCTCAAAACTATGCTCATTGAATTTATGCATCTATACATTTAAACTACCTAACTATTTTATTACACCATAGGAATCATTTTGATATATCTCCCATTTTAATGGGGTCTATTACATTTCAAGAAAAACACATTAGCCATAAAAGTTTCCCATTGAAACCAAAAGTGATTTGATACAAAACATAGGTTTTAACCTTATATAGTTAATTGTTTCAAATAGATTCTTACTAAAATGAAAAATATTCAATGTAAAGCACATGCATTAACATATAATTGTGATATTTTCCCTTCTTTCCAACTTAGAGAACATCCTTCTAGAAAACTCCCTTTTAATTAAGCAAATATATCCATAGTGATTCCTTGATATTTTTTCACCAACAACTATTCCATTTTGGACTTATATATCTCAAAACTCTGCTCATTAAATTTACGCATCTATATCTTTAAACTACTCAACTATTTTATTGCACCATAGGAATCATTTAGATATATCTCCCATTTTAATGGGGTCTATCACATTTCGAGAAAAAGACATTAGCAATAAAAGTTTCCCAATGAAACGCAAAGAAGTTTGATACAAAACATAGGTTTTAACCTTATATAGTTATTTTTTTGAAATAGATTCTTAATAAAATGAAAAAATATTCAATGTAAAACACATGCATATTAACATATATTGTGATATTTTCCCTTCTTTCCAACTTATTCCATCCTTCTAGAAAAATCCCTTTCAATGAAGCAGATATATCCGTAGTGATCCACTAATATTTGTTCACCAAAAACTAATCCATTTTGGACATATATATCTCAAAAATATGCTCATTGAATTTATGCATATATATCTTTAAACTACTCAACTCTTTTATTACACCATAGGAATCATTTCGATATATCTCCCATTTTAATGGCGTCTATCACATGTCGAGGAAAACACATTAGCCATAAAAGTTTCCCATTGAAACCAAAAGTGATTTGATACAAACCATTGGTTTTAACCTTATATAGTTAATTGTTTCAAATATATTCTTAATAAAATGAAAAATATTCAATGTAAAACACATGCATTAACATATAATTGCAATATTTTTCCTTCTTTCCAACTTAATGGACATCCTTCTAGAAAAAACCCTTTTAATGAAGCAGATATATCCATAGTGATCCACTAATATTTGTTCACCAAAAACTATTCCATTTTGGACTTATATATCTCAAAACTATGCTCATTGAATTTATGCATCTATATATTTAAACTACTAAACTACTTTATTTCACCACAGGAATCAATCTGATATATCTCCCATTTTAATGGGGTCTATCATGTTTCGAGAAAAACACACTAGCCATAAAAGTTTCCCACTGAAACCAAAAATAATTTGATACGAAACATAGGTTTTAACCTTATATAGTTAATTGTTTCAAATATATTCTTAATTAAATGAAAAATATTAAATGTAAAACACATGCATTAACATATAATTGCAATATTTTCCCTTCTTTCCAACTTAGTCCATCCTTCTAGAAAAATCTCTTTTAATGAAGCAGATATATCCATAGTGATCCACTGATATTTTTTCACCAACAACTATTCAATTTTGGACTTATATACCTCAAAACTATGCTCATTGAATTTATGCATCTATATCTTTAAACTACTCAACTATTTTATTACACCATAGGAATCATTTCGATATATCTTCCATTTTAATGGGGTCTATCACATTTCGAGAAACACACATTAGCCATAAAAGTTTCTCGTTGAAACCAAAAGTAATTTGATACAAAACATAGGTTTTAACCTTATATAGTTAATTGTTTCAAATATATTCTTAATAAAAAGAAAAATTTTCAATGTAAAACGCATGCATTAACATGTAATTTACTTGAGAAACCCAGAACGAGAAGATTATTTTTTTTATTAGTGTATTAATTTTCAGACAATCAAACACACACACACATGCATATGTGTGTATGTATATATGTATATATCCCACGACAATTATAAAATACCAATCCATTACCTTGGATCAGATAAAACTTTAGTTCTTTAACTGAAACTATAGAACCATGGGGTAAACAACCATGCACTAGAAAAATGCTACAAGGAAAAACCATGTGATGGAAACCATCATAAAGGGAGAAGCTTTTTTTACCAAGAAAAATATTTTGGGGCATTACCCCTGAACACCTGTGTGTGGGGAATGTTTCATCTATATGAAACCCTAAAGTGGGGGTCCTTTCCTCCCATTTTATTCCCACCACTATGCTTAGAAAAATATATAGTGCATGGTGGTATTCACATAAAGGATATAACACATACCAAACATCCAATAATTCTCCTTAATGTGACCATCAATGTTGGAATGGTTAGAATTATTTATACTACCCTTGCATCAATGTGTAGTGGATATTTTATTCTTATCCTCCTATTTCTAGTTCTTATTCCCCTCCTTCAAATCTTCTTGGTGTTATTTTTTCTTCAAACCACTTAAGTACCCTTTATTTTGGCCTATGGTTTCTAGATAATGTGCATATACACATGGCTCATACATTATCCTTAGCTTGGAAATAATAACTTGTTTTTCTAGATGGTTATATAGACCCCACATATACTTAAAGAGTACATTTGGGCTCTTGGGAAAGATATCCAATAATATGACCATATTTTTGAACTTAGTACACTCTTATACACCCTTATGTCTGCGTAAAGTAGTGTGAGTGATTCCACGAGTCCTCTACACACTTCATTGGGTATAATTGGGGAAGGTAGTGTTAACTTCTACAAGTTCTATAGGCAGAGTCTATAAAGGGCTAGGTAGCCTCTGGATATCATCTTTTACAAAAGGTGACATATCTAGTAAATGCCCCTATAGTCAATCTCTGGAATAGATCTAAATAAAATTTCTTCATTTTAATATCCATAAAGCACAACCACTTTAAGGAAAATTGTGTACATGTGTCATTTCTCCCATAAATTCTTAGGCAAAGTTTTTAAAGCATACATGTCATGTTGGCTTTCTCCCATTAAATTTAAAGCATGTTTTTAGTAAGTGCATAAAATCATTTTTCAAACCATGTAAATTTAATTTCTCCCACAAACTAAAGGCTTTCTCTCATTAATTCAAGGCAAACTTTAAGGCCTGAAAATAGAACCTAAAGTGGCTAAACTCTCATAGGATTTTGAACTTCCATAGGATTTTAGTCCATCTGTTGAGTGTTAACTTCTACAAGTTCTAAAGGCAGAGTCTGTAAAGGGCCACATAGCCTCTGGATCTCATCTTTTTTCAAATGTGACATATATAGTAAATGCCCCTACAGTCAATATTTGGAACAGAAATAGAAGTTCTTCATTTTAATATCCATAAACCACTACCACTCTAAGGCAAAACTTTTACATGTGTCATTTCTCCCTTCTCCCATAAAATTTTAGGAAAACTTTAAGGCATGTGTCATTTCTATTTCATTTCTCCCACAAACTCATAAAGGTGTGACTTTTGACAAAAATTCATCAACCACCACAACTGTTTGTTTTAGTACGTGCATAAAATAATTTTGCAAACCATGTAAATTCCCTTTCTCCCACAAACTAAAGGCTTTCTCAAATTAATTCAAGGAAAACTTTAAGGCCTAAAAACTGAACCTAAAGTGGTTAAAATCTCATAGGATGGTATCCGCCAAACTCAAGGATTTCTCCAATTAATTCAAAGCAAACTTTAAGGCCTAAAAACTGGACCTAAAGTGGCTGAACTTCCATAGGATTTTAGTTTGTTGGTTGAGTCTTAACTTATAGAAGTTCTAAAGCAGTCTGTAAAGGGATAGGTAGCCTCTATATCTCATCCTTTCTTAAGGCATGTAAAGGGCCAGGTAACCTCTGGATCTCATCCTTTCTTAAGGCATGTTGTTTCTAGATGTGATTTATGCCATAAATTTTAAGGAAAACTTTCATGCAAAACAGGCATGAACCATGTATATGTGTCATAAATCTCCCTTAAACTCTAGGAAATGCAATATTTAAATCATCTCATTTCTAGATGTTAATTCTACCATAAACTTTAAGTAAAAATTTAAGATAAACCATGCACATGTCATTTATCTCATGCACATGTGTCATTTCTCCCATGCATTTGCAATAAATGTCAATTTAATATATTTTTAGTGAATTTATTTCAGGGATAAAAAAACCACTAAATATGGTTTAAAAATGGACATTATGCATGGATATTTCTTGCTATCCCAATCTAGGGAAAGAAGTGATTACATATGTTCTTTCCAATATTGCGACTAGAAAATTCATCCAAAGGAAAACGAATATACCAGCAAGAAGAACAAACATCGAGGCATATTATATTGCATTGATAGAAGGCTTGGGAATAGCTATGGAGTATGGATAAAATGGAATTGTAGTTTTCATGAATTTTGAAGTTGTGTGCAACCAGATGAATGGCATGTACCAAGTTAAGAAGGAGAGGATAAAAGAAATGCATAGAATAGCAAACAATATTGTTAGCTAATTTCAAATTTTTAGTATAAGACATTGTACAAATGTGAATAATATGTCTATTGATCTATTGCATGGGGTAATGCTAATTCAAGATTCATCTATCAAATATGAATTAATAGATGAATTAGAATTATACGGGGCAATGATAATGCAAGGTTCATATCTCAAAGATGAATTAGTTTTGAGACGCTCTTCTTCAAAAATTCAAGATTCATCTCTCAAAGATGAATTATTTTTGAGACGCTCTTCTTCAAAAATTATTGATGGACATTGTAACATATCTTGGATATGTGTGTGTGTTATACTTACAAATTCATATTTTTAATGACCATGTAATTTTCAATTATATACCAAGTGTGCTACCACCACACCATGTAAAGCGCAACTTGGTGAACTTCACAATTCTATAAAATTAAAATGCGATGACTTAAACATTTTTTTGTTTAAATCGAGTTTCACGCTTCTTTTTTAATGACCATGTGTTTTTTTCAATTTTATACCAAGTGTGCTCCCACCATGTAAAGCACAATTTGGTGAACTTAACATTTTTATAAAAAAAAAAAATTCATCAATTGAGTTTCACACATCAATTAGTGCTTTGAAAGTTGTGTTTTACATAATTTGTGTGTACTAAATTACATTAATTTTCTAAAATTTATTTTGAATTTATTTTAAATACTAATTTAAAAAAATACTTGTAAATTTCCATTATAGAGATATATATCATGGAGGATGAACAACGAAGATCAACAGAATCTCATATCTCTACAAGAGAGGGGGATTAGGGATCGGGGGATGTTCATGGTATTTAAATATAATCTTAAATATCCATACATATACATACATGTGTGTACATATGGAATTGATTTTTTTATCAATTTTGTGAAATAAATTAATTGTTAATAAGTTTCATTTTTCATTTCTTAGGAGCTAAGAAGAGAAGGGTGTTTATTCCATCAATGGAGCATGCCCATGGTTCACGTAATCATGGTATGGTTCGCGTGATTTAATCAATGAATATGTACATGTATTTATATGTATGAATGTATTTTTGAATTGATTATAAATTCATATTTGTTTATGAATCTTCTCTCTCATCTTGTGAGGTTGGTGGTGGTTCAGATTCCCTTAGAGGGCCATCAAAAAGTGCTGGTAGATTGTGTGAAGGTGGTGATATGTATTCCCCTAGAGGAAAATCAATGGATGGTCTTGTTGATTCTCAACCAATCAGTGGTCATGTTGGTTCTCAACATGGTCGTTCTAGTTCTCAACAGTCTCAGGGTGGGCAAGATGCTAGCAAACCACATTGAGGTGGCCATCAATTTGAATATCTTTTTCATTCAATTTGTACAAATTTGTTTACATGTGTTTTTTTAATATAAAAATTTTTATATATTGATGCAGAGGCTGAAAATGCTACTCCAAATGTTGCTCAAAAAAGATGTAGGGCAGAACACATCATTCAAGAAAAAGGTTTTCCACCAACCATGACATATCTAGCCAACATTTCTGATATACCTTGGGAAACAAGCATGCAGCAATGCACCTTAGAAAGGTGTCAACATCTTCATGAAAAATTGAAGAGAGATCTTGTGGCTTTGACTCTACCTACTGAGAGTTGACAAAGCTTGGAAATAGTTACACACCCTTTAGAAAAACTAGTAGATATGTACCAAAAGCTTGGGCCAACCACTAATACTTTTGTAGAAGTCATGAGAAAAATAAAGGAAACAATTATGGGTCTCGATCAATGGGAGGTTGCTAAACAAAGAGTTACAATAGAAATGGCCAAGTTTATGTTTAATTTCAAAGAAGGGCCGAAAGGAAAGATGTTGATGTTGCAATATTTCAAGCACCCTCATATAGCTCACTATTTGTATGATAGACACCTTGCGGCCTATGGAAGACTCCCATGTAACGACGAGGTTCCGCTTTAATTTACAAAATTATTTTTATGAAAAATTATTTTTGCAAATAAAACCCAGTTACAATGAACTTCTCTCTGAATTTTTTGTTCCTGGGAACGGTCGATTATGTGACCGTAGGGGCGCTAGGCATGATTTTGAGTTGCCTCACCCTAAGCCACCATTGCTTAGTCAACCTTGTCATGTCGAAAATTTGTGGTCAAATATGGAATCCACTTCTCAAATTAGTCAAGAATGAAGGGATGCCACCATTGACAATGTTCACAGTGGATTGGGTGGAGTCGATGTTTTCTTGAATCGATAAATAGCACATGAGAATGCACGCGCTAATTTTTTGTATTATACAGATGAAGAGATTGACAACATGAATGTTGAAGATCTCAAAACATATGCAAATAATTATCACAATGGTTGGCAAGACCTAATTGTTCATGAGGAATAGGGCATGGGAATGGTATGTGTTAATGGTTAGGGTTCAATTATTTTAATACATGTACAATTCGTAATAAATACATATATACATACATTTATTTGTATACATTAACCTAAAAAAAATGTATCATTATATGTTAACACCATTTGCAGTTGTCACGCTTGATGAATGAAGAAAATGTTAATATCACGGTCGGAGCCTCAGGTTCAAACAATCAAGATGGATTTCACCATTAATCATACAATCAAGATGGTTCTCACCATGAATATATGTTGCCAAATTTTAGTGTTTTTTAAGTGAACATGATGGTGTACAATTTTTTTTTTATCTATTATTATATATATCAAAACATGATGATATATTTTTAAATTAAATAATTGTGCACACATGTACATGTGCATATATATAATAAAATGTTTTAATAGATTCTGATTCCATCCGATGTTTTTGGGATGGCAGTACCTTCTTCTTCCTTGGGAGATGTACCTTCTTCTTCCTTAGGAGATGTGCCAAATCCACAATCACAAGTATGGAAAATTTTTCACTTTTAAAAATTATTTTTTTAAGTTATATATTCCACCTCAAAAAGTTTCATTAAAAAATGAGATATATCTAGATCTTGAGTTATTTCAAATTTTTTGAATTTTAGGTCTTTGGATATTTTCTTTTTGAGCCACTCTTAGGAGATGTGCCAAATCCACCAACACAAGTATTCAATTTTTTTAGGAGATGTGCCAAATCCACAATCACAAGTATGGAAAATTTTTCACTTTTAAAAATTATTTTTTTAAGTTATATATTCCACCTCAAAAAGTTTCATTAAAAAATGAGATATATCTAGATCTTGAGTTATTTCAAATTTTTTGAATTTTAGGTCTTTGGATATTTTCTTTTTGAGCCACTCTTAGGAGATGTGCCAAATCCACCAACACAAGTATTCAATTTTTCACTTATATATATAAGTTTTTAAGTTATAATTCATAAATTAAAGTTTAAAAGTTTTATTATAAATTGAGATCTAGAGATTTTGAGTTATTTTAAATTTTTTGAATTTTAGGATTTTGGAGATTTTCTTTTAGAGCCTCTCTTAGGAGATATGCCAAATCCACTAGTAGAAGTATTCAATAAATATATGTTTTTAATTTTGAATTTATAAATTGAAGTTTAAAAGTTTTATTATAAATTGAGATCTTTATCTTGAGTTATTTTATACATTTAAATTTTTTTAATTTTAGGTTCCTATAGAGGATTTCTTTTCTCCGTAGACTATAGCGATGGAGATAGGAACGTCCACACCATTTCAACCATTTGAACAAGTTGTATAACTTTTTTTTAATATTATTGAAAATACATTTATATATGCATTTTCATTTGAAAAAAAATATATATATATATATATATATATATATAACTGTACATGTATATTGTACAGTTTACTGTTGAAGATGTTCCTATGGGGGAAGTTTTAGTGGACAAGAAACAAATGGAGAGGGAACATCATGAGGTATTGCATGAATTATTTTTTACATTTTGTTTTTTACATGAAGTTCTATATATTCTCACTCAATTTTAAAACATCAATTTTAATGTTTGTACACATTGTGTACAGGTTCCCCATGCTTCGCAGGATAGCTTGAGGATTGTGACTTTGCTTGGAGAGACACTACATCCATCTGTATTTGATGGATGATGCACTTGCACACGTGAAACATTATAGTTTCAATAGATTTAGTCTTAAATTTACTTTTTTATATATAGACTTATCTAGATGCAGTCATATATAACTTGATACTTGATACTTGATACTTATGAGATTTACAAATTTTGGACATATTTTATGTGAACTACATTTGGTACATGTGAATGTGATATGTAATGTTTTTAAAACTTAAGTTTTGGATGGTTGAACTACATTTGGCATGTGAAGTAATGTTACAGTGTTATATATAATTTTTTATTTTTTTTAACTCAACTTTTGGATGGTTGAACTACATTTGGCATGTGATGTGAAGTAATGTTGTGTTATAATTTGTTTTGTTTTTAAAGTGTTATGGTTGAACTACATTTGGCATGTGATGTAATGTTTTGTAAATCTCATAAGTATCAAGTATCAAGTATCAAGTTATATCACATGCCAAATATAGTTCAACCATCCAAAACTTAAGATTTAAAAACAAAACATTAATATAGATCACAACATTACTTGATACTTGTGATATAATGTTTTTGTTTTTAAAACTCAAGTTTTGGATGGTTGAACTAAATTTGGCATGTGAAATAATGTTGTGTTATAATTTGTTTTGTTTTAAAAAATTAAAGCTTGGATGGTTGAAATACATTTGGCATGTGAAGTAATGTTGTGATCTATATTAATGTTTTGTTTTTAAAACTTAAGTTTTGGATGGTTGAACTACATTTAGCATGTGATATAATGTTTTGTTTTTATTAGATAGTTGAACTACAATTGGCATGTGAAATGATGTTGTTATATAATGTTTTTGTTTTTAAAACTCAAGATTTGGATGGTTGAACTATATTTGGCATGTGAAGTATTGTTGTGTTATAATTTGTTTTTTTTTTTAACTTAAGTTTTGGATAGTTGAAATACATTTGGCATGTGAAGTAATGTTGTGATATATAATGTTTTTTTAAATTAAAAATTAAGTTTTGGATGGTTGATATACATTTGGCATGTGATATAGTGTTTTGTTTTTATTGGATAGTTGAATTATAATTGGCATGGCATGTGAATTAATGTTGTGATATAATATTTTTGTTTTTAAAATTCAAGTTGTCGTTTTCCAAACAAAAAAATATTCAGATGAATATATGTACATGTAGAAATGATTTTACACATGTTTGAATATATATGTTAAGACAATTGAAGTACAATACATATTGATGTGTGTGTGTGTATATATATATATATATATATATATATATATATATATATATAAACAATCATAAGATTCTAGCTCTTGTTAGATGTGTCAAACAATCATAAAATTTTAAAAATGCATTCTATAATGTATATATATCCAGTACGTGCAACATTTTCCATCAATGCATGTATAGAAAAGCTACTTTCAGTTAATTCCATTCTAGAACATATATATCCAGTATGTGCAACATTTTTCATCAATGCATATAGAAAATCTACTTTCAGTTAATTGCATTCTAGAACATATATATCTAGTACTTCAACATTTTTCATCAATGCAAATAGAATTTAGCTACTTTTAGTTAATTTCATTCTAGAACATATATATTCATTATGTGAAACATTTTTCATCAATGCACATAGTAAAACTACTTGAACAGTTAATTGCGTTCTAGAACATATATATATCCAATACGTGCAACATTTTTCATCAATGCACATAGAAAAGCCACTTTCAGTTAATTTCCTAGAACATGTATATATCTAGTACGTGTAACATTTTTCACAATACACATAGAAAAACTACTTTTAGTTAATTGCATTCTATAACATATATATCTAGTACTTGCAACATTTTTCATTAATGCTCATAGAAAAGCTACTTTCAGTTTTAGTTGCATTCTCAAACATATATATATATATATATATATATATATATATATATATATATATACACAATACTTCTCGAACATATATATCTAGTACTTTTAACATATTTCATCAATGCACATAGAAAAGCTACTTTTAGTGAATTAGATTTCTAGAATATATATATATATATATACAACATTTTCATCAATGCATGTATAGAAAATCTACTTTCAGTTGATACTAGTGTGCATGTACCAAAACAATGTACATGTGCAAACACTTGCATAGATAACATAACAACACAGCTCAATTTTTAGTTGAGTTTTGGAAGTTCTAAAACATGAATCTAAAGAGAAGAAATTTTTGGGTAGTTCAATAAAAAAAATTCCAATGGAATTCCATCTTCAATGATCCGTTCATGATCAGATTTTGACATTTTCCATTTCCTAATTTTTCGTTTTTTTCTTTGATTGAACCTCTATCAACTTTGTGTGTGCTGCACACACCAACTGCCTATATTTACAACTTATGACATCAGGTTCATAGTCTTCAAAGTAAAAAAAATCTCCATTTTGATTAGTTTTTCTAAAAAAATAACCCTTAAGTATAATAGATACTCTTTCATATGGAAAACCGTGATCATTATAGTTTTCAAATAATTTCATTTTTCGTTCAATGCAATGCATCAAATAATACTTCACATTTTCATCGTTGTCAGTAGGTACAATACAACAAAAACATCTCCTGCACAATAACACAAACTTTACAAACTTATGTATTTGAATTTAATTCTAGATATCTATCATTTGAAAGCAATTCAAATGTTACCTTCTCTAACAAGATCAGAAACTCGATCACCATCAGGTGATATTCTAGTCTCCTTTGATTGCATTTCTTCAAACATTGCAATGGACATTTTCCCCTTTGTATTTAGCTATGTATGTTTCCAATCTTCTACATACATTTTTTTTTCACAAACATCATTGGATTTTGTGTTGTCTTTGCAAACATGACAAAAACAAGAATATTTTCTTTTATCCAATGTAAGCACATTTGTGAACAACTTTGTTTTAATTGAATGCAATTTTCGAGTCCCTTTTATTGTTTCAACTTCATTTCCAATTGATCTATCTACATCTTCGATCCTAATATGCCAAAAAAACCTATATATGGAAAATTCAAAGAAGAATGTAAATATGATATCGAAATACCATCAAAGATAATCATTTTGATAAATGTACACTATTTAAAATTAAATATCCAATAAAAATTAAATTGAATGTACATTTGCACTTCCCTTGATCAGTTAATCTCATGGCTTAGAGCAGCGATGCACCATTGAACAAATTCTTTAGCGTCCACAAGTCGGTTTGTAGAGAGGTTCATTTGATATCTTCGAAGTTCTCGTTTTATGCATGCCCTTGCACCGTCATGTTCTCCTTTTACATGGCCAGTCTCAAAGAAATTCCAACAATGTTTAATGCAAGTTTTCTTATGAAGACAACCCAACCAAAAGAATGATCATGAAGATTTGAATTGGCATATGCATCCATATGACCATATCTAATGTTCATTGAATTTTATTCCATGACTTTTCAAGGAGTCATAAATCTTTCCAAAACAGTGTTGTACAAAATATGTATCATGTGTACAGTCGTCACTGATATAAAAATGATATTCTTTAATAACATGTCAATTTTCACTGGTGCTTTCTATATGATCAACTTTTTGTTCAGCATGTCTATATAGAATATGGACAAGCATGGAGACTTGGTCGGAATGATAATATTCACTCTGAATTTCTTTTTGTGGAACAAATGTGTAGCTTTCTGCAAAATCAATTACTGAAAAAATGATCCCTGGTAGAAAAAATTCACAGAATTTTTTGAATTGCAAGACTTGCCATTGAGCTCTATGGGAATGCTTGGTGTATTTATAAATTTCCACCTCAAACTTTTTCAAAAAATCTATCACAAAATTTTCTTCTTCTTGTAATTCAATTCTTTTAGCACTATTTGAACCTTGAATCAATGTATGAATATATTCATATCTCTTCCATTTCACTTTCATGTTGGACAATGATTGATCATTTATATCAATATGATATTTGATTTGAAATTTAGTCAACTTTCCACAATCATCACATTTTTTACCACCAACACATTTCTTTTCGTAAAATATTTCATTGCTTTCTCTTTCACATAGAATTTGAGATATGAAATCATGGATAGTGGAAGGAGGAGGTGAAACTTTCCAAAATGTTCTACCAAAATTAAGGAATGTGTCATAATATAACTCAAATTCCACATGATAACAACAACAAAAAATGTTGCGTATGGTGATAGGTTTTACATACCATGGTTTTTGTTGAAAAAAAGCACTGATTGAGACATGAATTTCATGATTCTCTTATTTGAACTTATTGAACAAATCTATCTGAGTGGTTTCCAAGAAATGTTTTGCATGTTGTTCGTACTGATTTCGTGCTATTCTTCTTCACGTCACATCCCTTGCATTTGGCGAAACACGTGAATTTTTATTCCAATATTCATATATTGTTTTTTTAACATTTTATCCAAGCCTATCTTTGTATGGTTGCCTACAAATAGCTCTCCAACAAGTGAGTTCATCATTTAAATCTATTTGCAGCTGAAATTTTCGATGTTTGTGCAAAGTTTTTCGTGAGGTTCCTAATGCTCGTGCCATATATTTTACCAAGCAATTCTCTTTAGTACTTGATGAAACCACTACCATATGTATTTCTCTACGTAAAACTAAAATTTTTTTCTGTCTAGATCTTCTAATTTAATTTATAGCACTATTTATATTTTGTATCACATTTTCCTTCATTTTTTAATCTTTTGTTGATTTTCGAATACCCAAAAAAGTCGTAGCTTCTTTGAATTTCCTTAATGATAGGAGAGCTTTCAACATTTGGGCTTGAACTGTCACATTTTCTAACATCTCATCATCGACATTGATTTCATCTGTACATATTCGATTGAATAGTACATAATAAGTTTACATATTCAATAAATAACTAAATTAATAAATATGTATAGTTTCAATAATACGTGCATGTGTTCAACAGATATATATATATACACACACACCTTGTGATTCAATTTCTTCACTTGAATTTCTTTCAACATTTTCAACATCTTCAATCATTGGTTCAATATATCTTTCAATTTATCTTTCAAAATTTTGTATCTCATCATCAATGTTTTGAGAAATATCTCTCTCTGTTTACATTGCAAAATGTTTTTCAAATTAGTTCATCAAATAAAAATTAAGCTTTACATTTTACATAGGAACATTTTAAATATCAAATTCATAATATTTACATTTACATAACTTCTTCAACTTCTAGTTGAGGTTGATTTTCCCTTTCAATATTTGAGAACGATTCTCTCTTTCTTTTGTGATATTCTCTCATATCTTCTCTATGTTCCTCAGGGTCTCTTTTTCGATCATATTTTCTTGCACAATTCCTTCGATTTCCCATGATAATAGAGTATGAAGTTCAAAAATTTTCCTTCAAAAATTTAGACAAAAAATCAATTAAAAAAAACATCACAAAAGATTTAATTTAAAAAAAAAACTCATTTTAAAATTTTTGCAAAAAATACATACTTCAATCCAAAACACTTACTTTAAAAAATCCAAGAAAAAAATGTCTTATAAAAATGAAACAAAGCTCAAAATATTTCCTTCCAATTCCTGCAAAAATTTCATTTAAAAAGTTAGACAAAAACTCATTTAAAAAAATCATTATAAAATATTTACTTCAACCCAAAACATGTACACTAAAAAAAGGTCACTTCAAAAAATACCTCCAAAAAATGTCCATTGAAAATTAATTCCAAATTCTTAAAAAATGCCACTTTAAAAAATACTTCAAAAAAGCCTCTAAAAAATATCACTTTAAAAAATACCTCCAAAAACTGTCCTTTTAATACTAAGCTTAAAAAGAGTTCTTTCGAAATTAAGCCTAAAAAGAGTCCTTTGAAAATTAAGCCCAAAACCTCTAAAAACAATGAAAATTAAGCCCAAATCCTCTAAAAACAAAATACCTTAAAAAAAAATGAAACCCAAAAAACATCCAAAAATTGTATCACATACCTCCAAGAAATGTCCTTTGAATGTACCTCCAAGAAAAGTCCTTAAACTCAAAACAATCCTTTGCAAAAATTTTCTTTGAATGTACCTCCAAGAAAATTCCTTAAACCCAAAACAACCCTTTGCAAAAATGTCCTTTGAATGTACCTCTAAGAAAATTCCTTAAACCCAAAACAATTCTTTGCAAAATCAGACCAAGACCTTTGCAAAATCAAACCAAATGTGTGAAATTATGCGAAAATAATGAATTCTTTTACGTCAATTTATATTGCCGTGAAATATTTTTTTGGAGGTGTTTCATTGTATTTTCTGGCTGACGAAAAGTTAGGTAAAAGTTTGGCCGAACTTTTATAAAAGCTTTGGCCGAAATTTTATGTTGTTAGACTTGGCAGGTCGTCGGCACAAAAAACAATTCGGCTGAACCTTTTTTAAGAGTTCGACTGAACTAACACGTTTGAAATTACGCATAACCAAGCTCTAAATACAGATCTTCAACTTTGGACTGATTAAACTCCATGAAAAATTCTGAATTAAATGCCGGAACCAAGACAAGAATTTTCAGAATTCAATCTACCTTCAGGAAATATAAATTTTATGGAATTTCACAAATATTTACTAATTTTAATTAATTTTGTAATAAAACAGGTGCAAACAATTTCTGAAGGTCATTATGATTCAGTGAAATCATAATTCTATATCTTCCAAAATACATTGTAAAAAAAATTGAAAAAATTATGATGCATTACATTGATCTATCGTCTATAATAGATAGTTTTTAGATTTTTAGTTTATAATTTATATGTTAAGAAATTTCACGTGTCATGAAACATATTCAAAATATGCAGTTTTTTCATATTGGACCAGTTCAAAAAATTCTAGTAATTATGATATGCATTAGTTGGCTTTGTAAATATAACGAAACCGAGGTAGACTGTGTCTAGAATATTGTAACACATTTTGTTTCTCAAAATCACAAAGTTTCAAAGAATATAGTAGTGTGTATTAACATGAATTCTTATGAATCCTTTGATTGTTAAAAAACAAACACTCAAAGAAACGCTAAGTTGACATATCAAATGTGTATAATAAAATTCCAAAAAACAAGTAATAGAAAGCTAATAAAATTTATAACAACTTTTACTTTTATCGCAAAATGAAATTCTAAACAGAAAAATTGTTTTGGCTTGTAGAAAGTTGAACATAAAAAAATGAATTTTTTTTCTTAAAAAAGGGCAAAAAGTGTAACCCAACTTCACATTTCACCCTAAATGTTCACATTCAATCTATGGGATATCTTGATAAGCATTGAAGAGCATAGCACTGTATCTTCAGTGACCTTTACAAGATGCAGTACAACAATGGAGATTGTTGCGACAACATGAAGACAACACAAAAACCAAAAGAGTCACAAATTCTCCCATAAGAGAAAACTAGACTCCAACCATGGGAAATTGGCTTTGTAACCACAACTTATATGCATAATCATTCAAGAATAATTTGGAACTCCATGTGACTTATACTCCTCCAACTTTTCCCTTATATAATATTTATTTTAGTGAAGCTCCTAAAGGTTATGCTGGAAAGTTGGAATTAGAAGTCCCATGAAAAATAGCTAGAGAGACGGTTTTTTTTTTTTATAAATTTGGGAGTAGCTTCTAACAATTTTGAATTTTTCAAAGGTGCTTGCAGAAGAAGGCCTTAAGATAACCATGAGATTAAATTTACTAGTATTGATTTTGGAAAGTGATATTAAATGAAGTTATGAAACACTGTAATGAGCAATCATACATCATGATTGGAAGCTAAACCCTGTATTTCAAGAGAAAAAACAATTAATAAATCCCCCACTCACTGTGTTCACCTACAGGGGCCAAATTATTAAGAAATCAAGCCTAAATCACATTGTTATATTACTCAAAAGGTACATGCATTTCTGCTCATTTCAATTTACCTACCTCAACATGGTTGATCTTACTACAAAACTATTCGTACTATCCTCTTTCTTTAGTTTTACAATGTAAACAAGTGACTTTCCATACCTTTCTAAAATACAAGTCTTCTACATATATTTTCTTTAGCTATAGTCATCCTCGAGAAACATTTTAAAGGATTTGAGAAGCATGTTTGCAAAAAATCACTCAACAAAAAAAAAAATATTAAATTAAAATGTGAGGCAGGAAAGCATAGAAAAATATTATAATTTATATGAGAACAATGTAAGGCACATTATAAATGTTCCATGTTTTTTCCCTTTATCAAGCATATTTGTGGATGATTTTTGCCCAAAATCCAACCAAAAATTGTAGGAAGCACAGACTTGAGTTATGAAATCTGTACGGACCGAGTGCCTCAAAGATTTTTCAGGGCTCCAAATCTATTTATATATTTAAAAATGCATTTCAATGAATGAAAAATAGCCATTCACGAGAAAATGTATCATCATATTCCAAAAAAAAGGAAAATATACACAACAGTTAACTTTGTTGTACCAAATTTTCAGGTCCATGTTATTAAGAGAGTTAATTTGTGACTTAAAGACAAACATCCAATATTGTCTTCTGTTCAGGAGAAAATAAAATATATTGGAACCACAATATATAGATAATATGTACCACAACTCGTATTAGACGAGAATATCAACTTGATCAGAAGAGGTCAATGGTAATGAAGAAACTTTCTCAATCAAGCTAATGTGATAAGAAATAATAGAAGAAAACCTGTCATCTAACTTGTGTAACATATCTCTTTAGCATGTGCCAAAAAAAAACATGGATCAATGTTTAATGATGGTCAGATAAAACTCGATGCAACAATATAAACTTGAGGTTGACAAGGGCATTGACAGGTGGCCTTTACAGGTTACTTGTTCACTCTGTGGCATTCTATATTCCATTGAGAAACTAGATGAACCATCTAGAGTTGAGGAGGCACATGCATGGCAAGATGCCAGGTTACAGGTTCAAAAGCTATTGCAGAATCAAGGATTGGTTCCAAGCTTGCACCTGATGGGGGTTTTTCAGAGTACAGTGATAAGGTCATTCTCCCAAACAGGAGGAGTTCACCTCGATGATACTCTTGCTTCAATTCTTTCACAAAGAGGAAGTTTAACTAGCTTAGGTTGGTTCTATAGTAGCTAGTAGTTTTCAGATGTGTAAGAGGAATTCTAATGCTCACATGTTGTTTATATCCCTATGTTAGTTGATATCCCTGGACAACATCGGGTCACTTAGATATTTACATAGAGGTATAGATTCAACTTGGGGACACAGGTTGCAACAATGTTTATACAAAGGAAGTGGACCTACTGGAGCACATTACTTAGAAGGAGCATTGCAGTCCTCAAAGACTTGGATGAGTGTTAGACACATTTCATGGTGTGCACTTGCATGGAGCCTTTGGACCTTGACATGTGTATATCCTTGGAGTGTAGCACTTATCATGTGCAAGACTACATGTGGCTTTGTAAGCTAGGCTTAGGCCCACATATCCATTGTTGCCTCCCTTACCTCTCACGTATCTATAGGAAGGAGAGATTTTTTCATCATCCTTGTACTCTTTTCTTTCTCTTTACGTTATTGAACGCAGTATGGTTCATGAGGAAACCGTAGAAGTTATTAATCATCAACATCTTCTATTAAATATCTCAAGAGAAGAGAACACATCTCTCTCTCTCTCGGGTGATGCTTGCTGGAGCTCATCCACGTTGGTTAGTGCTTCTCTTGGTTTTCCTAAGAAGGGATTGGAGAGCTAAATTATTGTGCTAGCCTTGGGATGAGGCTATGGCATGTACATGAACTTCATCCTTTTCTGTGTGTGAATTTTTCACCTGTCCAAAATTTTCATATTACAGATTTGATTTTCAACTAACTATTTCTTCATCATTTGGTAATTTTTGAGATTGCTACATCTTGCTGATTTGACATAAGTTAAGGCTGAATTTTTAAAGTGATTTAACATTAATCTTGAAGATAGGGAAAATTTACTACTGGAATTATAGTCAGCGTAATGTGAGTTTTGTTTAAACATGATAAGGTTACCCTAGAGTGCTTAAACTTGTTGGCACAAATTTGGTATCTTTTCTCTCCAATTGCCTTGTTAATCAGGGTTTCTAAGCAAAATAACAGGATTATGCCGCAAGGCAATCCATTCCCCTTTAAAGTAGAATATTAAACAAATTCATATTCAAAAATATCATTGGAAACGACCGTTGTTTATAACAATTGGCACATGCCTTTAATGCTTGTATCTTTTACCTTTTGTTTGGATATAGTGGTAGCAGTACAATAACTAGCATTATTCATGTTACTTCTTAGACTTTGGAAAATTCTTGAGAACTACCTTGTGCTAAAAAGTTTTACTAATAAAAGATAATTAGATTGATGACATTTCTTTAATTGTGGATGGTACCATTGCTTCTTCAATACTCTTTTTGGAAATTCAAGGATTGTATAAATAAAGAAAAAGAGTGCAATTCATGTAGGTAACAATCACAGAACATACGAATGCCCATATTTCTTGGGAATTGTAAACATCTGAGATATAGAACTAACATCTATATTTTCTTAACTATATAAAATGGGTGTTACTGCAAGACCCTCGAGTTCAGTTTATAGGAAACTAACCTCCTTGGCCTGATATTCGTCATCCTCCATATTGTACTTTTCGTAAGCCTCAACATCATAAAAAAAAAATATTTCATTTGAAAGCAATAATTCATGCCCACAACATACATTGATAGTTTGATAAGTCAGAAAACATGCTTAAAGAGCTGTTAGCTAGAAAAATATAAATAAATGTGTCAAAAAACTTACCTCATACAATCATTTTTCACTCTCTCAGCTCTCTTGGCAGCAAGCTCAACTTCCTTCTGGTCTGTCTTTTTCTTCTTCCATTGATAAAATAATTCACCATTAATGGGAGTCAAAGTTTTTGTTTTCCATCTCTACAAAAGTACATGACAACAATTCTAAAAATCAGTGAAAGATATTTTCCATACACCAACGTAGATCCATATTAAGACACACACATATGTCCCATGTCCTATGTCCGCTAGTACAAAATACACCACAAAATTAAAAATATAATAATAAAAAATTTATAGATGTGATGTGTGCTAAATAATACAAATTTACATATTTACATTTGTATATACCAAAAAAATAGCACCCTAAAATGTAAGCCATTTCAACTATGGAAAAAGAGGAATTTTGCGGCTCACCATTGATTATGTAGGTTGATAAGAAGAAATCAATAATAGTGAAATTATTTAGTTTTATGTTTCCATTGTTATGTATATAAAGATACATAAATATGTAAATTGGTATTACTTAGCACAACATTACACTTATTATTATTATTATATTTTTACTATTAGTGGACATATGGACATATCTGCATAAAACAATGCTTGGACATGGGACAGGCATTGCAATATCTTCAATACTGGGATGTATTATGCACCTTGCTTCTCTCAGTGTATTCATGAGAAATAACCTTTCATGGCAGCTAAATAAATGTGAACGTTTTTGTATTCAAGCTTACATGATTTTCAATCTCCTCTTCAATTGAAATATTCTGCGTCTCTTCCTCTAACAAAGCCTTCATTTGAGACATTAATACATAACCAATAGGAAGAGCATGTCTATAGTGGCATTATTTTCCTCCATTGGGACAAGTCCAAAACCAACCATATTATTTTTCTCCAAAGCTTCCAAAAATTATTTACATACCTGTCACACAAACATGAATAAAGGAACACAAATTTGAAAGACATAAAGGTAAACTTAGTCAGTTGCCATAATAATTTTGCATAATACCACAAAAAAGGAAGTCAAGCATAAACTTAATAAAAACAATATGCACAACATAATAAAATTTTAGGCATATGCATCACCAAAACAATATATACAATATTGGCTCTAAATCATGGCACTATGATGCATCTAGAAGAAATAAATAGTAAAAATGTTAAATACAATATCTGTTGGATCGTTCTGGTTATATTCAATTTTCTTGGATTCTACAATATTTTCCAGTGTTTCTAGGTCCCAATCGTCCATAATTTCTAATTGAAATACAATGGAGAAAATGTTATCACATAAAAGCCTAACCACCAAGAACTCAATTAAATTATAATTCTATTGTTAATTTCTAAATATGGGTTCACTCCATCCAGTTCAATAAATGGAACTTACAGAAAGGTCTAAGATCATGCACAGATAATCAAGTTCTTTCATACAGGTGGTAAACATCTAATTTCCTAAATGGAACCCATAGGAAGATGTAGGGAATAAATAGCTAATCAAAACTATGTATACTAAGAAGATTACATAAGACTCGAGAGCCTATGCCACTAAACTAAAATTAAGAATTTCTCTCCTGTGGTAGCCAATAACCATAAAGATATAATAAAAGCATAACTTTTATTAACATGCAGATAAAGGTCAAAATGAATCCCGTGTTCCCTGGAGTCTCATTCATGCATTAAAAAAAACAAGAGATTACTCAACTGACTAGAAGCAACCAATGGTCTTCAGCCATTATACCTAACATTTTGCTAATCAACATCAGGGAAAAAACATTTCTCACTAAACCATACAGATCTTCCAGTAAACAACAAATACATAAATCTCACAATAAGTAGGCATGATAAAGCACAACTTCATCTCTCTTATCACTATATATGTCAATATTTTCACCCTTTCTATGTACATTCAAGTCCTCAAATAATTTTCACTTAAAACCCTTGCCACATTTCCCGACCTTAAAGAATTCACATACTATAGATTTGGGATCAACACCTGCATATTTAAAAGCATATAGTCCAAATCAGAGAAGTTAGCACAATGATCAGTTGAAGGGATTAGAATCATAATATCATAGCAACACTACTTTCATTTTTGTATGTATTAAATAACTTGGGGAAAAAATAAACTTTTCTATATGTGTTTCGGTGTGTAACTACCTATTACAAACAAATATGCTCAAGAAAAGTGAGAAAACTAGTGGTACTCATGTTTATAACAATATATTTAGTATTTAAAGGCATCCATTAAGTGATGTTGTAATAATAATACACTTGACATAATGTTATAGCAATACCACATTTATATTTGATAACATCTCTAAGGAAAACCCTAGAATTGCAGGAGTTGGAGAAAATTAGAAATCATCAAAGAATAAAAATAAATAAATCAGTTTTTCCTTATTCCATGGGTTTGAGTATTGAGACTTTAATTGTAGCTTTAATGCACATATAGTGGTTATTTGGATACTTCAAGATGGTAATTATTGACAAAATAAATATTGATGTAATATGGTCATTTTATGAGTTCCAAAGCGCGTAGCGCAAGGGATGCATAGATTAGAATAAATGGAAGAATTGTAGCAATTAAAAATTAATGAAAATTATGTGATGAAGATGTACTCATGTTACCCACCTACAGAAGCAATAAGCATCACAGCTAGTTAAATTTTTGACTTGACCAATAAAGGTGAATCCATATACAGTTCCCATCATAAACAACAATAAATATTTTTGTAATATTGTCACTTTATAATTTGGTAACATGTTACCAATGTAGTATTAAATATTGTGGCTAGGAGGTAGGTGTAATATAATGGTATAATAAGAGGGAATAAATTGATAGAGTGGTACTTGTATGTTGGGATTATGAATAATCTATTTCACACTCCTATACAACATTGCTACATTTATTATTCTCCCCAAATATTAGTGTTAGTATCATATACAACTATATGTCAATTGGGTTTATCACAATTTGTTGGGAGGAATGATCGTCATCTTCCCCGCCTAGGTTCGATTACCACAAGTACATGTTGAGCTCATGACTTTGAGCCCTATTGTTGTACAAAATTGTGCCCTATGGAGTATCTTACCCTTGCCTACATGTTGGAGGGTGAGGTACTGTGTTAAATAAAAAACAAAATTCATATACACATGTATAAAATCCTATAATAATCTTAATAAAAAAATTAAAGAAGGCCAAGAGATGGAATATAATGAAACACCTTATGAATGGAAGGACCTAACAAACAAATTTGAAGATATCCATTTCTTCATTAGGACCAATTTATTTGAATGGGATGGGCAGTTTATGGTTCATATTCTCTTTCATGAATTTCGCTTAAGAATTAAATTATTCTTGAAGCTCTTATAAATTGGTATCCAAGTAGTTCATCAGACCTTTAGGTCAGTTTCGGGATGTTAGAAACTAAACAGGATGGTGTGACTGAATTTCGTAACACCTTCATGAAATAAATTACAACAGAACATGACAATTTTGAGGATGGAACCAAAGACATCACTGCGGCATATAAAAGGCCTCATGAACAAAACCCAACACAATTTGGCTTCCTGAATCTTCTGAGAAAAACTTATGATCTTACCCATGAAAGGCAGAAACCAATTTAATATTTTCCTTTGTATTGATCTAGCTAAAGTTTCTAACTTTAAGCATCACATTCATTATGCATTTCCATCAGTAGTATGTTTAACAACATACATACAACGCTAATAAAAATGATATCTATAGTCATAAAGGCTCAACCAATATCACCCCCGCGGACCCCCCCCCCCAAAAAAAAAAAAAAAAAAAAAAAAAGAGTTGTAAATTTCATATTCCCATGAACAAAAATTAGCTTCTCATAACAAGAAATGTTAATATTATATTATGTTTAGCCCCCATGGTGTAGATAAATTCCTGATAAAATACACACTTAAGTGCATTCTTTGTGCCATAATTGGTTCAAACCCCCGATTACACCTAGCGGCCACAATGGTATGTGTAGCGGTCAAAATCAACCCCATGTTATGAGAGTAACAAACAAACCTAGTTGCCAATTCTACCTGTTATATATATAATGTTTAAACCCATGACAAAAATTTTTAGGATCTCTGAATTAAAGGGGTTGTTAACTAAGTAAATTATGACTGCACTCTGAACTCATGGCCACACTTATAAGGAATTTAACCTCATCCAGAATACAATACAAAAGCAGGGAATAAACGAAACTTGATAAATATAAAATAATTAAAATATTGGCAATGAAATTATTATTGATATGTCACATCATATTCAAAACCCTTACGGTTGAAACTTTAGTTAGCAGAAACTTAAGAGTTGTTGTTCACACTGCATCTTAATGAATGCAACTGCATTTGTAGGAGTCTATTATCCTCCAGTGTAAAACATGGGGGGGGGGGGGGGGGAGAGAGAATTTAAATAACAAAAAATAATTAAATGGAAAAAAATGAGAAGAAAGAAAGGATAATTTCAAAATCCTATCGGGTGGAACTTTCGGCTGACTAACAACAACTTTAAATTGGTCGTTCATTTCCTTCTCCCTCTTCTTTTCCTCTTCCTTCTTTTGATGCAAACAAAAAAAAATAGATCAATCAAGACTAATAAACCCAAGAAAATTCCGATCATCATGCCTTTTCAAGCACCATAAACCCTAAAAAAAACAAGGGAAAATATTACCTTGGATGTATTAACTTTGGCGTCGGCTTTGGGCTGCACCAATTGCTTAGGGCTCTGGACATATTTCTGAACATTTTTGCTCTTGTTCTTGTTCTTGAGTCCGAAGGTCTTGTCCTCCATGACCTTATAATTTTTGGCTACATTGGCCTTGGACTAGTGCTTGGGAGACATGGTTATGCTCATTAGCCTAAAATCATCCAGAATAAGCCAGTGGAGAGTCGAAAAAATATGAATTTTCAGCCTTCCCCTTCAACGAGCAGATGGATCGAAGGTTTGGATAACACAAATGAGGGTTTGGATTTAATGATCATGATAAATAAGGTTTACCCTTACCATGCTTCTTTCTTTCTCTGCTACAAAAATATTTTTCTTCATGGTCTGTCTCAAGTAAGCAAGGGGGTTAAGAATTTGTTTCATGATGCTTTATTTTTTTCTTTTATACGCTTCATTTTTGTTGTGATCGCTTGACACATGGAATTTATATAAAAAAAGTTCACATTCACATAGACCATTTGCTATTGGGTGTTGGTCACATGTCAATTTTAAATGATGTGAAGAAATGAGTATGCAATGGCTTTCAAGGGGCCCCAATCGCATGTCGTTAAGCCCATTGTCCATATATTCATTGGTGTTTTAAGTGTGCTTTTTCACTTAACCTTATTCCTTTCTCACTTGAGTGGGGTTTAACTCCGAGGATGCTTAGCTTAGCTAAAGTGGATTACCTTCAAAATTAATTTTAGATTAATTGTGGTATATTCTTATTGATATAGTTAGTTGGGTTAGTTTGGGGGTTGAGTATTTTGAGCTTTATTTAAGAGTTATGGAGATTGATCCTTAAGGTTAGTTGCCTTTCTTATATTCTAGGTTTAACTTAGTTATTTGCTTTAATGGTAAGTCTTTTTAGTTGGAACTAATACATCACAATATTTGGTAAGTCTTAATAGTTGGAAATAATAGGTCACAAGTATAAGATTTATGCTAATCCACTGCAATGTAAATAACATTTTAGTTCCCCATTTTCAATTGGCTCCAATTGACTCTAACTTGTTTCATTCAATTAAATGGTTTATTCTCAATGTTGTGACATCAAACAACCTTTTCAATCCTCAACTCCTATTAATGATAGGGATGTTGATCAAGGTACAAGAATTGGTAGCAAGTTGATGTCTGCTAGTTTAAGGGTTATAATTAACTCTAGTGAATCTATAGTGGGTATCATACCTACATCATGTGACAAAATGTTGAGGGTTTTCTTGTAAGGTATTTCTTGAGAAATATTCATATAAATATTACATGGTGGAAGCATTCATATTGTTTCTTGAGCTTCTCACCCATTGACCACCTTTATTTGGCATCAAAGGTGGAATAATGTCAATATGTTGAGATCGGAAGGAATTAATTGTGAAAAATGGAATATATTAACTAATTTTTGACTGAAGACCCTTTCGAGAAACATATAATCCAAAGCTTGATTACAGAGTAATGTTTGCAAACAATGAGAAAGGTTTTAGAATTTTGGCTTCTGTGAGCCATTACACATATTCAAAATTATTCCAGTAATAATCACATGGTTTGGCAGCTCACTGAAAAACTCCAACCATGGGACTAGATTCCTCTTTTCAAGAGGACTAATTTTGACTATTTATAAATGCTAAATTTGGGAAGGGAAAGTGTATTTTTTAGGAAAAGCCCACATGTACACAAAATGACAAGTCAGCCCAAAAGAGAAATTGGACACCCATGGATGGCTATAAATACAAGTCAAGTGACCCTCATTTGGACATCATCATCATGATCATTATTATTTATTTTGGTTTGGATCACAGAAGCCTAAGGTTGGGTCACATATATTGGTTCATACAGGTCTGAGATTGCAGGGTCTGAAGCTCATACATGTGTCTAGGGTTTTGGTTTCTAGTTGCAAGGATGACACATGTAGATTTCTATCACGAATGCAGGCACGCAGGCTCATGCATGTAGTTGGAGGGTTTTAGCCGCAAAATAATCACTCTTTATGTATGATTGGGAACGAAGGTTTGAGTTTAACAGTTGACCACATATTTCGTCAGTTGACCATAGATTTCAAAAGTTGACCGCAGATTGTGAGAGTTGATCACATGCTTCTGAATCAAGGTTTTGATGATTAGCATTGTTGGAGTCATCTAATGGATGTTGTTTAGTTGATTTTGTTGGACATGATTATTGTTTAAGATGTGGATCATTGTAGACTCTTTTGTTGAATCATTAAATGACAATCTAATATGAAGAATAATTTGAAAGGGTTTCCCTGTAGTGGGTTTTTCCCTCGTCTCTGACCAATCCTGGTGTCTCTATGTCTAAATAATTTTCTTCTATTGTTCCTTTATGTTCCATTTCATTGATGATGATATTTTTCTTTCTATGTAATTTCATATGTTGTTGAATAATGTTGTAAATCTAAATAATGTTATGATGTCCTAGGGTGAATTTAATATGCAAATGAAGAACGAAATTATCTAAAGAAAATAACAATATATCCCTAATAAAATTTAACATGGTATCAAAGATGGGTTGAAGAAAACTCATTGAAGATCACCCCTATGAAGAAACCTTTGTTGGAAGCTAGAGAAGATGGCAGAGACATAAAAGAATGCTACGGCTTGAAGGAAACCATAGGAAATTTGGTTATTAGGGTTTGATGGATATTATGAGGTTAGAGTTTGGAAGAAAAAAATGGATTATGGCAAAGATTTGAGACCCTAGCATGATTAGTGTGAATATTTTCAAGCACTTGTGACGGGTTTAATGTAGCACAAGATAGGTTAGTCTCAATTAGACCGTGGTTATGAATGAAGTCTGTTGATATATTGAAGGCAAAAGTGTTATACGGATAATGGATAGTAATGGCTCTTTAAGGTTGGTTCAAGAAGGAGAAGATCACTTATCATTGAAGATAAGTATTTTTTCGATTTATTTTACTCCTTTATGTCTTTAATTTGTTTTTAGATCTATTGATTTGGTCATTTATTATACTTCCTTCATGTATATTTGATACTTCTAACCTCCTGATGAGATGGGAAAATTGGATCCTTCTTGAGGATCGTCTGAGGTGCAAGAAAAGATGATGATATATGGCTCTATCCATGTTTTTACTTATAATTGAATGCACAATGTATCTATGGTCAATTAGATGGTATTGGAACTTATGATGTAAGGAAGAAATACTTCTTAGCGATTCTCAAATAAGTATGAGACCCCTATGTTTAAATTTGTTGTTTACACCTGTAGATGCAATGTTTGTGACATGTTTGATGAAATTATTGTCATGGATAGGAGAGGTCTAGATGAGTTACTGATGATGTGATTTCTTCCATAGATTTTTTATAATGTTAGTTATCCTCTCCTAAAGTTTCATGAAGTTATAGGTAGTGACATGGGCTCTAGGGCTTAAAAGGTGGCACAAATCTCAGAGTTGCGGGCAAAGAACTGACTTTTTGGGGCCTTGGCCATGACCTTGCCCTAGAATTACCACCGATATAGGCTTCTAGCCACTCGTTTTCCCTTACATGCCCACGGATAAGGCTCGAAAGGGCCACAAATTAGTTCCCCCTCAGGGTTTAGGGGTCTGTGAGGTTGGGTTACCTCTGGGAGGTGTTGTTGATGTTGGCACACGGGTGGTCACAACTTAGCATTTTTGATACGTCCACCCTCACACCAACCGACCCGACCCGACCCGACCCAAATTCCTTCCCTTAGGCACCCTCACACAACATGACCCATCCCGCCCGAATGAAGGCATAAGGGAGAAAACAACAAATGGGAAGCACGGACGTGCACAAGTTAAATGGGCAGTCACAAATTAGCATTTTTTATACGACCGCCCTCAAACAACCCAACCTGACCTAACCAAAACATGTTTCCTTGGGAACCCTCACATGGTACGAATCGACTCAACCTGAACGAGTCTCCTTGGACGCCCTCACATGACCCGACCCAACCCGCCCAAACGAAGGCAGAAGGGAGCGAACGGAAAATGAGTCACACGAATGTGCACAAGCCACATGGGTGGTCACAACTTGCATTTTTGATATGGCCTCCCTCACACGACCCCACCTGACCCGCCCTAAATGCATTTCCTTGGGCACCCTCACATGACCCAACCCGACCCGCAACCGTCTTCCCATCCCCCTCACATCACTCTCATTTCCCCAATACCCAATCTATGAAAATTATTTGAAAAATCAAACCTGTTGTCACATTATAAATATAATATAAAATAAGTACTGAATAAAATAGGTGAATTAATTGCTTACTTTTCTATCTTTCAATATATATATAGATATAGATATATATTATATATATATTTTTTTATATATATATGTATATATATATATATATATATATATATATCTATTTATTTGTATTTTATTTTATTTATTTATTTTATTACTTTTTTTTAAACAATGGTTTAATTAATTAAAAAAAAAATCCTAGGCCAAAATTAAAAAAATAATAATAAAAAATCTAATATAAACGGCAAACGGGTTGCATGAACATGCACAAGGCACATGGGGGGTCACAACTTAACATTTTTTATACGACCACCCTTTGCATAACAGTCCGACCCAAACGCGTTTATTTTGGCGCCCTCACATGGCACAACCTGACACCCCCGAACGAAGGCACGGGGCAGAAAATGGAAAAGGGATTGCAGAAATGTGCACAAGGAACACGAGCAGTCACAACTTGGCATTTTTTATACGACCACTCTCACATGACCCGACCCAACCTGACCCGACCCACCCTAACCCACCCTTACATGACCCAACCCAGACACATTCCTTAGGCACCCTCAGACGACCCGACCCAACCTGACTCACCCAAATGTGTTTCCTTGGGTTCCTAGTTTGTACAACACGACCCGACCAGACTTGACACCCGAACGCATTTCCTTGGGTGCCATCACACGACCTGACCCGCCAGAACGTCGAAGGCACGAGGGAAAAAATGACAAACGGGTCTCATGAAAGTGCACAAGGCACACAGGCGGTCACAACTTAGCATTTTTGATACAACCTCCCTCGCATAATCCGACCCGAACACATTTCTAGTGGCACCATCACACGGCATGACCCAACTCGCCTGAACGAACGTCACACGAGAAGAAAATGGAAAACACATCGCATAAATGTGCACAAGGAAAATGAGTGGTCACAACTTAAAATTTTTGATATGACCACCGTCACACGACTCGACCCGACCCGACTCGCCCGAACACATTTTCTTGGGCGGCCTCACACAACATGACCTGACCAGACCCGAACACGTTTCCTTGGGTGCCCTCATATGACCTAACACAACCCAACCATGAAGCGTTCCTTAGGCGCCCTCACATGACCTGACCTAATCTAATCCCCTCGAATGTGTTTCCTTGGGTGCCCTCACAGTGCGGCACGAACCAACCCGACCCGACCCACTCGAACGTCGAAGGCACGAGGGAGAAAATGGAAAACAGGTCACACAAACGTGTAATACAAGTCACACGGGCGGTCACAACTTAGAATTTTTTATACGGCTACCCTCACACGATCCTACTCAACCCGACCCGACCCAATCCGACCCCCCCAAACGCCTTTCCTTGGGTACCCTCAGATGACCCAGCCTGACCCAGCCCCAACCACCCGAACCCATTTCCTTGGGCACCCTCACACGGTATGAAATGACCTGACCCGCTTGAACGCGTTTCCTTAGGTGCCCTCACATGACCTGACCCGACCCGCACCAACGTGTTTCCTTGGGTGGCGTCACACGACCCGACTCGCCTGAACGCATTTTCCTGGGTGCCCTCACACGACTTGAACCAACCTAACCCGACCCGCCTGAACGCGTTTCCTTGGGCAGCCTCACACGACACGACTAGACCCGACCCAGAATGACATGGGCGATCACAACTTAGAATTTTTGATACAAACACCCTCACATGACCTGACCTAACCCAACTCGACCCACCCGAATGTTGAAGGCACGAGGGAGAAAATGGAAAATGGGTCGCACAAGCATGTATTACAAGGCACATGGGTGGTCAATACAACTTAGAATTTTTTATATGACCACCCTCACACGACCTGACCTGACTCGACCTAACCCGCCTGCATGCATTTCCCTGGGCACCCTCACATGACCCGACTGAACCTGCCTGAACATGTTTCCTTGGGTGCCCTCACACAACCCGACATGACCCGACCCAGTCGGAAACATTCCTTTGGTGCCCTCACATGACCCAAACTGACCCGACCTGCTCGAACGCGTTTCCTTGGGTGCCCTCAGAGTACGACATGAACCGACCTGAACCGATGCAAACATGTTTCCTTGGGTGCCATCCCATGACTAGACTCGATCCGCCCCGCCCGAACATCGAAGGCAGAAGGGAGAAAACGGTAAATGAGTCACAGGAACATGCACAAGGCACACGAGTGGTCACAACTTAGAATTTTTGATATGGCCTCCCTCACACAGTCCAGCCCGAACACGTTTCTTGTGGTGCCCTCACATGACACGACCCAACCCACCTGAACGAAGGGCACACGAGTGAGAAAATGGAAAATGGATCTCACAAACATGCACAAGCAACAGGGATGGTCACAACTTATCATTTTTGATATGACCACCCTCATACGATGGGACTCGACCGAACCCGACCTGCCCGAACACTTTTTTTTTTGGGCGGCCTCACACGGCACGACCTGACCAGACCCAACCTAACTCGACCCACCCAAACACGTTTCCTTGGATGCCCTCACAATATGGCATGACCTGACCTGACCCGACCCGACCCATTTTTTTTCTTTGGTGCCATCACATGACTCGAATCGACCTATATGAACGTGTTTCATTAGGTGGCCTCACACAACACGTCGCACTTCCTAAATGTCTCACTTCTGACACATTGTTTCTAAACGTTGAAATTCCAATGCGTTGTCCCGAAACGTCACAATTCTGATGCTTTTTCTAAGTGCCACAATTCTGACGCTTGGCTCCTAAACGTCACACTTCTAACACATTGTTCTGAAATGTCACAATTCTGACACATTGTCCCGAAACGTTGATATTCCAATGATACCACTAAATGTCACTATTTCAGAGATACTCCCTAAATGTCGCTAGAGCGACACATTTTGGCGGGATTAAAAGAATTGAGAAAAAATTGGGAAATTTCCGACAAAAATTCAAAAGTGTCAGAAAATTTACCATATGTACTAGTGATTCAACGGGATGGAGGTCTAAATAAGGGATGTTAAATTTGAAATAACATAGGTTTTCATAGCTAAAGCCACTAGATTGCGAAGAACTGGAGAGAGGTGGTTCAAAAACAGAGGAATCAAGGGTGAAGAATGCAAAATATTTCTGAAAAAACCCAAGTATGGATACCACCATATTTAAAAAGGGAATTCATAGCACATGACTTAAAGGAAAATGGAGGAATTTTCTATTGATAATCCAAAAATTAATTGCCTTTGAGGGAAGATTTGGATGCATGTTCTTTTATCATGTCATTTTATTGATGAATTTTCTTCAAGGCAATGAAATAGATCTTACCTACTTTCTGTTACATAGCTTGAGAAAAATGTCAAGGAATGTTCTAAAGAGAATTCGGTTTATAGACAACATAATATATCATCATGGGTTCATAAAAATTCTTATCAAATTCCACCTTAAAAGTTCAGGGGATACTTGGGAAATTTTCCTAATTCAAAATCATTTCATAGAGGGAAAAAAACCAGAACCTAGTTGTGGAAAAGGAAAAAGGGGATGGAAAATAAAAATTGAAGACCGTGTTGAAAGTGAAAAACAACATCAGGAACATTTAGAGGATGAAGTTACCATTGAGAAAAAATTGAAGAAACTTAAGAAGCAAACTTGTAAAAAGAGTGAAGAGGGAGAAAAGGAAGAGATACATCCACAAAAACAAAAAAGTTCAAAATAAGGAAGAATAGGGTAAAGATTCAAAACCCTCCTCCTTCAATAAGGAGAAGTGCTAGACTTAGCGAGACTATGAAAATTCTGGATCCAAAAGAAATAGAATTTTTGGATTTAGAGGAGGAACTTAGGGCTCCATCACCCAATGCTATGTCACCTTCCCAGAGTCCAGGTCGAAAGACCCCATATATTGACCCAATAAAACAACAAATTTATGATTATATTGAGTCCTTGGAGAAGAGAGATACATAGAAGACATTAGTTTTAGAACAGAGGGAAGAAGCACAACCTGATAGTCCACAAGAACCTTTAGTGGTGAATATTCTAAGTCAATATATTTTTGAACTGGAGATGCAAAAAAAGCATATTAAACAGGCGCATGAAGCCTTGAAGTTGCAGAACCAGATTGAGAAAACCATAAATGATAATACTCTTTCGCATTTGGGTTTATGGTTCAAGAAAAATAAAAAGGTGAATAAGAAAAATAAAAATCTCAATAGGTAAATCATAAACCTGAAATATAAACTCCTAATGAGAAAGCGAAGGATGGACGTGACTAAAATGAAGGCAAAGTAATTGAATTTGGATATTTTATCAAATGTCTTAGGGTAGATGAACTAGCATGATAAGGATAAAAAAAAATTGTTTTGCATGAGGACATGTAATAGTTTCCTCGTGGGGGAATGTAGAGCCTCAAGATTGCCTCATTTTTGACACTCCTTTCACTCATTATCCTTCTTTTTGTCACCATCATTAGCTCAAACAAGTGTTAAATTGCATATTTTGACATGGTAAAGCATTCTGATGACTTATTTTTCATATTTTCAATTGTTCCTTATTATTAGAGTAAAATCTCCATTATCTAAGGAATTAATACAATTCTGCAGCTGATTGATGTTTCTGTAGTCACCACCATGGTTCGATAGGCTTTGAGGTATTAATGGAGAAACGAATCCTATACTATCCATCTGGCCCAAATCCAGCGGGAAATGGCCAATAATTGCAGTGAAAGGTGCAGTCAACCATGTGCTGAATAAAGCAAGCAAGGAGTTTGAAGCCATCACGCTTCACGATTTTCTCTGCCACGTAGGAATTCATGAAGAAACGGAATTCTAATTTATGTTTTATAATTCAAGATACAAATTTCTAGTTCAGTTAGGTGTAAAAGCCTTAAGACAGTTAATGATAGCTTTTAGAAATATCCGGCTATTAATTGTATTGCCAATGCGAATTATTATGTGACTGTAATCTCATTTAAAATCTATTTGTATTTCCAAATTGGATGAAGAAGTGTTCTGAAGTTTCAATGCACATTTGGTAATGATTAAGATTTGAAGCCATATGTTGTGGAGTGCCCCTACAATAGAAGGGGTTTTGCTTTATTTTTATTTGTCTTTTTTTATAATTAGATGTTATTCATATCTCATCTTTATCTCTCAGTTTATGTTTTCACTGCATTTCGTAGCATAATGCCTTGCTTTTGATTTCATTTTTCAAGTTAGAAATTGCAATTTATTTCTAGACTTTTGTAGTATAGGTGTTGTGTTTATCATTTTCATTACATTAGTTGTTATCAACATTTCCAGAATTTCGTAATATAGATGTTTGGTTTAATTTTGTCATTATGTTAGATGCTATAATCATTTCACTAATTTTATCTTGTTAGAATAGATGTTCAAGTGATTTTTTTTATCATTTGATGTAATTTCATTTTCTGAATAGTCATAACACAGAGATAATCATAGTTTCTTTTATACATCAGAGATTTGTTGCAGATTAATTCTTCTTTTGAGAGATATATTCTAGAATTTTATTTTTAGTTTTCAATTAAATTCTTTTTTTTTAAAAGTTGAAATAGCCTTGTTTCTTACAAATTTCCTTTCTGAGCATAATAGTATAATTATTTTCCAAGTGATTCCTTGATTTAATTTTCATTCACATAAAATTTCCAAAAATGCACAAAAATATTAATGTTCCCTCTCTTTCCAGAATTATAAAGTTTTCTCAAATTCATCATTTGTTTACTAACAGATAAATTAGTTAAGATTGTTTTAAAGGTTTTAGGGGCATAGTTACATTTAGATTTAGTTTGATCTCATGAATTATGGTTCAGTTTCTTAAATCCATTTAGGACATCTTCAAAAAGGATCTTCCCATATAAAATCATCATAATAAAATAAGTAATAAATTTTTGTAACATATGTAGTTCACTTTCACTTCACAAGATTACCAACTCCAGTCAATAATTTATTATAGCAATTTAAAAACTTTAAATTTACTAAACACTAAGATTTTTAGCATGTAAGTTAGTTGGCATGGTTATGCCTAAGCTTTCCTTGAAGGTTGATTACTAAGTTACTAAGATGTTATTTTATATGGTTATGTTTTAATTGATTTGTTTATATAGGTCAACTGACCACACAGTGGACACTATCGACCAAGTGAAGAAAACGTGTTCATTTTATTGCTTTTCTGGGGGAAGATGACATTGCCATTGCTGATGTCTAGGTATATGTCATATAATTCCTTTACAGTCTAATTTAATTTATATTCTAGTGTTCATTGTATTTCATGTCTTATACTCTGCATTGTTCTTTTTTCATTTTTAGAAGAGGAACTTAGTATGATAGTAATAAGTATGAATTGAATAAAGAGGAGAACAATAACTCTGAAGTGACAAATGTTGAAAGAGAAAGAAGACAACTAGTTTAGTGATATCCTTAAAGTCGATATCCCACATGAAACACACACATAGAGACTGATGGTCAAATATTCATAGCTCGTGAATTCACTTGCAATGCTTTGGCAACACAATGTTAATGTTTTGAAGTGATGAAACAATATTTCATGTGTAAATTGTTGTCCAACCAATATTAAGTTGGAAATTCATATTGTAATAGTTGAAATTTAATATAATATAATTTATGTGATTGAAATTATTTATAGGTGTACTTGATATTATTGAGTATTGTAATTAACATATGTAACTTTGCGTTTTCATATTAGATAAACATGCACACTCTATGTCATTTTTTTTATAATTTAGTCGCAAAATCATATCAATTAATTTATGTTGATTAATAATGAATACATAAAATCAATTTAAAACTATTAAATTAATATTTTATATTTATTAATGATGGACACAAATAAAATGAATATATGACTAAATTAGTCATTTATAATGATTATTAATGAAAGTAACTGAAATGAATATAAACTACTAAATCAGTAGTTTATATAATGAATATGAAACTACCTAAAAAATATAATGACTAATTTAAATGATAAATTTGTGATTACAAATGACGACTAAAATTTGCATATATACGACTATTAGTAGCTAATTTACCGTATCTTATAACATGACCAAAATTTATTCATATTTATTTGGTTATTAATTGGTTTCAATTGATGATTAAAATTTACATATATATGACTATTACTAGCTAATTTACAGTATCTTATAACACGACCAACATTTTAGTCATATTTCTTTAGACATTAATTAGATTTCTCAGGTGATTATATAGTAGTATATTTTTTTGTGTATTTGGTCATTAGTTGTGGCAATAATGACCAAATTTATGACTAAATATACTACTAGACAATAAAATTGAGAAAACCAATAAATGACCAAGCTAAAAATGACTAAAATTTGGTTGCGTTATAAGATACTGTAAATTAACTACTATTGGTCACTGACTGAAAATTGGTCATTCATATGTAAATTTTAGTTATTTGTTTAGTACCTAATTAGCCATTTTGTGCTAGTGGATGTCTAGTGTGCCTTATAAAATGGTTGGTTCAAGGATAAACCTCTTCTTAAGTAATAATGCAAATCCTTTTAAAGATCAATCAAAGTATTAATTTCCAACATCAACAACATACAATCTCTTAAAAGTATTGATAGAAGAAGATAAGAAGTATTTGAATTATAAGCATTTAGTTTGAATACTTAATAATAAAATATAACTAGAAAGCATGTGAAATTTTTTCCCACAACTCACATTAATACATACAGGAATGTACAAAAGTAAACAATATAATATTTGGAGATTAATTTATAACAAATAGACAATTTGTTTAATTAACCCATGAACATAACTTTGTTGGGGGATTTCATGGGGGCTAAATTTTAACCCTAACTTTCCCAATTATCCACACAATCAAATATGTATTGAAGAAAAAGAATATGAAAAAAAAAACAGAAACACTCATTTACATGAATAATAGACAAGATCCTTTTTTATTCCACAATGATTTATAAAAATATTTGTTAAATCCATCCAATTATGAATTGAATCAAGTTGCAATTGTCTAATCCATATTCTCATATCTCCTTCTAATGACTGAAAAAACAATATCATATACACATCTTCTTCTTCTTAAATATTAATATTATCTACAAAATCAAGGAAAGAAGACAAATGATCTTCTACACTTACTCCAATTTCTCCATTAAACATTGGGAGGTGTTTTAAGTATCCATGTGGAAAAGGATGTAATCACCCTGGAAATTTGAGTGTTGGATACCCTGTATTCATAATTGGTGTTATTCCAACCATTGTTCGTGGTGGATTATATGAAGTTGGCTTCTTAGCAGATGGGATATTTTTTTGGAGATTGTTGTTTGTGATTTATAGGAATTTTCGGGGATTGAAGAGGAAGACTCAACTTTTGAATTTCAAAAGAACTAATCTGTTGAACTTCTTGAAACAAAGGATTGGTATAAACTTTTAAAGTTCCTATAATATGTAAAAGGGAGAAGGGGTCTCTAGGTTTAATTTTAGGTTGATCAATATCTGAAGTTGAAGACTCACTTTTAGAATATTTTGTAACGTTGGTTTATGATTGAGGAAGATGAAATTATTCAAGTTACTTTACTATTTGAGAAGTTTGTAGATATATCCCTTTTTCAGCTAGATATGAAACTCTAGGGGATAAACCACCAGGATTAGGGCTTTCTTGAAGACTTGCATGGTAAGAGGATGATTTCTGGGGATCAGATGATGAAGACTCGGTTCTATTTCTGATAAAATATTTTATGACTAACTTCACAGGGTCAGACATAGGTCCTTCAGGGTTTGGATGAGATCTAGTATATTTGAGATGAGATAAATTTTAACCATTGGAGTATGCCAGGTGAATGATTTAGCTGATACACCTCTTGTTCACTATCAATGAGGTAATAGAAATCATTGTCCCAGGGAAAAATAAATTCAAATTTTTGTTCCCCAACAATGACACCAATTTGATGCTATCCTTTGTTGACAATTTCGGGGTAAAGAATTTGTGTAAAATCATATATGATGTCTAGTGTGTATTATCAAATGGTTTTTTCAAGGATAAACATTTGGTTATGTAATAATTCTTATCCTTTTAAAGATCAATAAAAGTGTTGATTTCCACCATTAACACCATACGATCTCTCAAAGGTATTGCTAGAAGAAGATAAGAAATATTTGAGTTATATGCATTCAGTCTAAATACTTAATAATCTACTGTAAATAGAAATCATGTGGAAAAATGTTCCACAACTCACATTAATACATACATTAATTGTATAGAAGTAAACAATCTAATCTTTGTAGAGTAATTTATAACAAACATACATTTTTTCTAATTAACGTAGTAATGAACATAACTTCACAAGGGAATTTTAGGGAGGCTAAATTTTAGCCCTGCCTTTCCCAATTATCCACACAATCAAATATATATTGAAGAAAAAAATATGAAAAAAAGTATCGAAACACTCACAGGAAACACAATGTTTCCATGGGTTGAAAACATAATTCCTTGATTAATTTCCAAAATGTTCAGGTATTACAATAAAAATATTAAGCTTGGTTAAAGAATCAACCCTTCTCCAAATTATCAAAATGATACATATAGAGTTTCATACAAAAATCCTATATTTTACAAATTTACAATAAAAAATGAACTTTATCCAAATAAATTTGGATAATATTCCTAACAACTCAATAAAAGTATAAATTTTTTTGCTTCATAGTCTCCAATTGTCCTCAATATTTTCACCTGCGCCGAAAATATCTAATTTTTTTATGATTCTACTCCTCGAAATCTGGAACTGGCATCATTTCATGTTGGAATGATGCATTGATTTTATGAATTATTTAATGAGTTTCATGAGCTACTCCCATTCCTCATCTGTTAGATGAGTCAAATCAACCATTTTTCTAAAATCTTCATCCACTTTTATATAGTTTTCAAGAGTTGGCTTAACTATGAATAAGTGTTTAACTTCATAACAAATGAAAAGATCATCAAATAGTTTTTTAAGTAAGCTTTGCCCACTTAGAGCTCCTTTTAATCCAGTAAATTGTGATGTATCCATAGTTACCCTATTTAGTGATATTTGATAATCTTCCTTTGTTATAATTTTTCCATATGAATTTTTGAAAGAAGGCGGGCCTCCTTGTTGCAAAACATAAAATTTTTTGTCAAATGTATTCACATGTATCTACATTTTTTCACGCTTGTCCTTCATCTAAAACATTAAGTTTTTATTAGTTATAACTCTTACAATTTGTAGAATCGAATCAGTTCTATCTTCAATGCCCAATTCTTCTAGTTATTATATGGTCTTTGTAATTGAAAACCTAATGATCTTGCTTGTTATGCTAGGTTTTTTTTCCATATCTTCTTTGATTTCATCCATGCATTCTCCTCCTCTTTCCAACAATTCTCATGTTCAAAAATGATTTCAATCGATGACCAAATATTAGATAATGAATACATTATTCCTCCATATATCTTCTCTTTAGCATGTGTCAAACATTGATCAATGTCAGATTGATTTAATTTCCATTCAAGTTTCTTTTGCAACCTGGCAGTTCTCTGGATTTGTGTAATTAAAGCATTATCATAATTGTTTTTTATTTTTTCAACCTTCTCCGGAGTTGCTTTAAAATTATCAATTTCTTGATTTTTTAGACTTAATAAATATAATGCTTCTATTTCTTATTTTTTTGCATCATTCCTTGTTAAACCTCGTGGTGATGTAGAAATCATTGTTTTTCCCGTCTTCTTTTTTTCTTTGAGTAATTGTTCCATATCTGCTTCCATCCTCTCGATCTTTACATTTTTTTCAATTATCATTGATAAAATAGTTTCTTTCTCTTTCTAAATCTCTCTGAATTCCTCTATATGTAGATGTTATGTTGTGGGAAGTTTCAATCTTTTCTGAAGAGCTTAAATATCAACATTTTTATTTTTAATAACTTCTTGGGCAACATTAATCTCTCAAGGATCTAAACCCAACTTAATAACAATATCATACAATGATTTAATTTTGGTATCCTTTGCAAGGGATGTAATTGTCTCCATTTTGAGCTTAGAAAGTTTATTGTTCAATGAATTCTGCAACTTTGATACATTCATGGCTGAGCTAGCTAAAGAAGAATATCTATTTTCTCTAGTTCGTCTATGTAAATCAATTTGATCAATTGGATGAATATGCTTAGTGTCAAAAATAAACACAAAGGTTTTGAAATATTTAGCAGCTTTAGCCCAGAGACCCTGGGCTCAAGAAAAGCTAATTGAAATTGTTCTTTCTCAAAGTATGGTGTTGAGAGAAATATGTTCTTCGTAGAAGAAATATTTTTCCAAAATTGTGTGCATGCCATTGATTCCAAATTTTAAATATTTTTCTTAATTTCCAAGAACTTAGAGAAAATAATTTGGTTAGAATAGGAAGGAGTTGAAGAATCAGATTTCCTTGACGTTGTTTCAAGTTGTTGTAATCTAAAACCATGCTCGCCTGAAAGAACCACTATAGTTAGCGAAGAAATATATAATGATCTAGTTTCTAACATACTTTCTTCTATATCCCTTGTTTTTTCTCTTTTGTATACTCTAAGTTCTATTCACTCTATTTTTGAAACATTTTCTACTATTATTTTAGGTTCGTTTTCCTTTTTTTGGGGTGTGGCTAACACACTAGTTCTTATTGGTTGATGTATTCTTTGTTCTCTTGATAGGTCTTATAGAGTATTTTATTCCCATGTCTGTCTATTGGAAAACATTTCAATTTTTGGTTTTGATACATGGACATAGGGAGTGAAATTTTGTTGGAATCTTATGGTTGAAATCCTCCCTATTGGATCATATGGTCAACGAACACTTAGCTTCAATTTCATCTGTGCCAATAAGTAATCAACTTCTTTATCTATGACTTTGGTATTGAAAACAAAGGCCATACTTGTGCTTTGAGTTTTAAAAAGTCTTTTTTATTCCTTGGTAGCAAATTAATTTGACATTAATACTTTATTTGATTAATTCAAAGGAAAAAATATAATAGGAAGAAAATTTGGCAATTGATAAGGAGGAAGCTCGCAACAATATAGTCTATTTATATTAAAATATTTATACAAATACTAATCACCCAGTCTGGTTTACTCACTAAGTTTTAGAATTATTTTAATCTTTGATGAGATTCTAGGGACATTATCACTATTTAAAATAATCACACACTCATCAAGAAATCGATCCATGAAATTATTGAAAGAAAACTCTTCAGATTTTTTTCTGGCCAATGATGTCCAATGAACAATTGATCACTAATTTCCTTGCAAGTATTTCTTCTAAAATTATACTTAAATGTAATATCCCTATTTTAATGCTTTTAATTAGATAGTTGAAAATCCTAAATGTTAAGTGGACCTAAAGGAAAACTATATGTGTGGACGTATTATATTTTTTAAATTAATAAATTTGGAATCTTAATTATTGTGCAAAGACTAGAGTATATTGGAGACGAGGATTTCAAGTCCATGAGGATGGAATTAAATTGAAATAATTTCCCAAAATCTCCAAAAATCCTTGAAGAAAATAAAATAAATTATTATATTGGAGATAAAAATATAAAAGATACCTCATTAAAGTGAAAAGTTACTGAGAAGAGGTGAAATAAAACTAGAAAGAGGAAAAAGCTAGTTTTAAAGAGATTTTGTGGAAAAAATAAAAGTAAAGCGTAGGCTAAAGGAAAACAACATCCTGATTTAACTTGACGCAGTTATGGAAACACACAGAAGGGAAATCAGACTTCAATAAGCGATTCTAGGGTAGACAAGAGGTTGTCTACACTTTGGCGGAATTAGTCTCTGCTCGGGGGGGGAGGGGGGGATGTGGATTAAGCTCAAGGTTGGGTGGCAAATAGTCTTTACCAGAATTGGGATACACATTTAATTAAATTTTGTCTTATGATTCTGATGTTATGATGAGGATTGTAGTATAATAGTGCTTGTTTTTTATGTATAATGATAAGTGGAAAATTATTTCTTCTAAGTTATCAATTTGTATAGTAAATTCTGTTATTATTAATAGTGATGTGTCTGATGTATTTAACAGAACATAAATATAGCAGGTATAGTTTAGCTTTGTATAGTTACATAGACTAGTACATGGTTAACTAACAAATGTAATGTCTAAACCCCGTTACGAGGGTTTAAATCAATTGTTAGGCTGTAAGAATTACAGTCATAAAATATGTCATTAGGAGTGGAAAGTATTTTAAAAACGTTAATAGAAATATTAAACATAATTATTCTGTAAATAATAATGAAACATAGATATGGATACAATGGGATGTATTTGTCAATCTAGAAGAAAACATGATCGTACAAATTAAATATAAAGACTTCTACTATACATACAATACAAAAGTCAACATATATCCATTTATTCTTATGCTCATATAAGAAATCAAATATCAGTTACATATTGAAGTACTAGAGGTTATTACAATTGTACACATAACATTTATTTGAAATTATGAATAATGTACGTATGTATTTGAAATACTACAAACAATTGGTAAAAAAACATGTATAAACTTATTATAAGGATGAAATCTCATCACTTTAATAAGAACACAAATATGCATAAAAAATTATAGAACATGTCATCATACACTGTCATAATTACATTGACTTAAGTCAAATGTTCTGGTTATTAATTAGATATCTTATACATGAATAAATATCCTTGAATTCAGTGGACTGAATCTGTGAATGATATCAACCAACCTGTAAATTGAAGGAACAAAAGAAACTGACACTGATTGTGAGAAAGAAGACACTAGTAGTTGGGTTGTAAAGTACAAGATTTGAAACACCTATACAATAACCCATATAAAGAGGGGTTAGAATTTTAATTAATACAATATTTAAAATCATTACACATAACATTGAAAAGTGACAATTTTAATAGTAATTTACCTTATTAGTTAAGTATATGCAGGGAAATATTTTATGTTTATGAATAGGAAAATTAATTAGTTATGATGGTAGAGAGTACAGAGAAAGATACTATAAAATAGTAACAATATTGAAAGTATCAAAATAAATTACCTGAATAATGGTATACTTGATAATTAGTGAAAACCATGAATGGTATTGAAGTAGGAAGAAGAGTTCCTGTACAACAAAATAGTTTACTAATTGAGGGAAATTAATAAAATGATAATTATTTCTTACCAAAGTAAATATATATTTTATACAAAATATTGTTATGATTCTGAATGTTTATGAAATTTTATAAGATAGACAGAATAATTAAACATTAACCAGAATGTAATTATTAAGTTAATGAAAATAAAAACAAAGAGACGAAAATAAAAGATATAATTTGTAAACGGGAAAAATATGCAATTCAATTTCAATACACTAAGGAAGGAAAAAGTATGCCTTTAATTCATATTTTGTGATATATAGAGATTCAAATTTTATTACCAATGATAAGGAATGTGAGAAATAATTAAATAAACCAAGTTAGAACTCATTTTCCATACACGGAGGTTGTCTCGAACAACGAAAACTGATTAAGTTGCATCATTGAGGATAAACGATGATGGACATAGGGATAAAACAAAGTATCTCTAATTGAGTAACTATGTTACTGAACATAGTTATATAATATATAGCGCAATGTATTCTATACTCTGTCATATATGGACAATAACCACAATAAATTTGGGTATGATGAGTTTGAGTTCAACGCACGAACCTATGCGTGACTGAATCAATTTAGAACTCTTAGGGAAGTATCTGGAATTAAATGGAAATTCATTATAGAAGAACATAATTGAGATATATAAAACCATTCCAAAATTCCATATGAAATTGAATACAAAATTGGAGTAAAGATACATACAATGAGAAGTAAATGAGTTTCTTAATGCAATCGTATACCTTCTCAAAATCGATAAACAAAACCGAGGAAATTTTAAGAATTCGACATGGAATTTAATTTCAAAATTGATTTTATATTATAGATAGAGAGGTAGAAATCGAATACCACTCTTTGGAAACAAAACGAATTTGTACCTTTGTGGGAAAAAATTAAAAATTTGGGGAAAAATGTTATCATAAACCCCCACAGTAAAATAGTTTTACATTTATGAGGATGAAATTATATTAGAATAGTAAAACCCAACATTACCCAAGTAGGAACGAATTCAATTACAAGAATGAAGGGATATGTAAAACATTAAACACGTTTCCTAAGGAAATCATATACTGTCTTAGAGATAAAACCCCATTAAGACAAGTAAAGCCAATTACATTTCCATAGCAGAGGTGATAGAAATTAGCAGAAAGAATTAGAAGTTATAATCTATGAATGAAACGTAACCTGTGTGGGAGATGTATTCGAATTACCTGCATAATACCAATAGGGTTACCTCAAGTGTTCACCGTGAGTGGTGAGGGTTGAGAATATTTCAATGCATTCAACTAAAAGGCCACTCCACTATTCTTTAATAACAAAAGAAAACACAGATTTAGTCCATTAAGAATTTGACAAGGTAATTATGGAATTATTCAGGAAAAAAAAACTTTATCAAGCTACAGTGATAAATTAAAAAGAGGATATCAATTACCTGGAACGATAGAGGTAGCAGTGAGGAAAATATTTGCAGGAGGAAGCCGTAATTGTAATCCACCTTACCGCAATGAAACTAGAGCCAAAACTCTCAGGTGAAAATGAACAAATGGAAACGTAATCGTGAAAAATGAATGGCCATAGAACCCTAATTAGAAGTACGGAGGGAGAAGGTACGAGCTCATCTGTACCATCAACTAGGCCTGATATCCAAGTTCTAGCTGAGCGTAAAAATAAATATGGCCATGTGAATAAGTAAATACGAAGGAAAATCAATTAAACACTTATATCCTCAAACAGAGAAACGTGACAAGTAGAGCTTTCACAAATTTAATTGAACTGATATGAAAAAATACAATACGTATGGTCGAGTATCCATATAAGACTTTGGAGCATTAAAAGTATATGCTAATTCAATTAAACTATGCATCAAAAATCCAAATGAGTAAACATATTAATATATCATTAATTAGACATGGTAAGTGTAAATGTAGAGTGATGTGTATAAAATCTGAATACCATTATATGGAAAATGCCATGGGGTCAAAGATTAATTCGTTGGCTAGGAAATAACAACGAAAGCCTTAAACCATTATGGTGATACAACCATGTGGGTAAACATGAATTCGTTGACTAAGAATTAGAAACAAAACCCTAAAAGGGTTTGTTCCATATATAAATGTCGGAATTACATTTAACAAAATTTGAATTGATACGTAAAGTAATAATGGTGGAGATATTATGTGGATAAATATCCTAATATATAACTTTAATGTTAATTATTAAAGTTATAATGTTAAGCAAAATGTTGTCAAAGGAATAATAATAAAAATGGTATAGAGTAATAGTAATTAGAAACTCTTATGAATGATGTCAAGGATATTGACGAATTGTAAGAATATGTTGTGGGGTGAATATCATTGCAAGCATAATTCTTAAAACAAATATGTCGGAATAAAGAATATTGATGACAGAAAGTAAAATCTTTAACAAAATGCTGCAAGAGATGGTAATGCGTGAAAATTAAATAAAGTCAATAACGACCAAAGAAACATAAGGTGTATAAATAGATTTTTTTTTGGGTAAATATAGTTGTTACAAATGGTATCAGAGCCCATGTTGAAAACATTCGGCCTATGTGTCCCCACACAGAAAAAGAAAATAAAACCCAAAATTATGATGCTGTAAATTATTAAAAAATTTCAGATAATGATGCACTACTTTTTTTCGGTGTATAGTGATTAAGTGTAGAAAATTACAACTACTATTATGAGTGATGGAGGAGGGTTGTATGTGGATTTTGGGGGTGAGGGAAATCCACCAGATCAAAATTCTCAATCGGTGGACATGATCAGAGATATGCAACGAGACATGGTTCAACTGAGAACACGCAATGAACGATTGTTGCAATCCAGCGAAGAGAAAGAGAGGTTGATCAAAGAGGTAACCTCAAGGTCTAGTCACGAAAGTGAAGACCATGGGAAAAAGAGGAAAGAAGCTGAAACTAACTCTGAAGGATTTGAGGGTGGGGAAGCATCTAGAAAACATTCCAGAAAGAAAATAGAATTACAAGGAGAATTCTAGAAAATCAAACCTCCCACTTTTGATGGTGAAAAGGAGGTGGATGTAGAAGCTTGGCTTCTAAACATGGTTAAATACTTCTAATTTTATGAATACAGAAGTAACCTGAAAGCCACATTGGCCATTTACCAACTGCAGGGTAAAGCTACCCTTTGGTGGGAAGAAACGAAAATGGTACACGTACTGGATGAAATTTTTTTTACCTGGGAAAACTTTCAAACCAAATTTAAGTATAGATATTTGAATGAGAGATATTATGATGATAAAGCTAAAGAATTACATGAGTTGAGATTGGGACAACTCATAATTGATGATTTCGTTACCAAGTTCACTAAATTGCTTCGCTATGTGCCATATATCAGAGAGGAAAAGGTGAAAGTATAACAATTTTTAAACTACCTACCTACCATCTTGAAAGAGAGAATCGAATTTGAAAATCCAAAGACAATGGATGAAGCTATTCACAAAGCAAGACTGTGCTATCAACAGTTCAAAGGAAGAAATGATCAGCTGAAAAATTGGCAAAACAAAGAGAAGGGGAAGAGTGACTCTAATGTAAAAAAAAGTAAAACCAACCTACTTGAAAATTTTTGGGAAAATCCATCAGAGGAAGAAATTTAATAAAATTGGAGAAAACCAACCAGCACAGTCAAAGACTTGGTCTAAGAAGATGGATGCAAACAAAAAAAAGGAAAGTGTTGTAAAAGTGAAAGAACTAATAAAGTGTTGGGGATGTGGAGAACCTCACTTGTTACGTGATTTCCATCACAAAACCATTCAGAACATTCAAGTGTTACGAGAGGCAGCTACTATGAACGACATTACTCGAAATATTCCTAAGATCAGTGGTGCACTTGGAGATTTCCAGGTTGAACATCAATCAACCATGATATAAATCGAAGGTATGATTGTTGAACAATGTTTCTATTTTGATAGATCCAGGAGAAAATTTAAGCTATGTAAGTCCACATATGGTGGAAAAGTGCAAGTTAAAATAAAATAAAAATTCAACAAGTATGGTTTGTGCTATTAGCTACAACAACAAAAAGAAAAGTGACGCATAAAATTCCAAAAACTGCTGTAAATTTAAATGGATATGAAACTGAAATTCATCTAAATATTTTTCCTCTAGGATCATATGACTTGTTAGTAGGAATGGACTGGTTAGAGAAGCAGAAAGAAATATTTAATTTCTTAGATAAAACAATTCTTTGCATAGATGGTAAGGGAAGAGATGTGATAGTGAAAGGAAAACCAAGATCCATATCAGTCAGACAAATTTCTGCACTACAACTAAAAAGGACAACAAGAAAGGGTTGTCAAGTGTATGCTTTACAAGTGGAGGAACTGGGACACCAAACTGAAAATGATGCTGTAGAAAAACTACCAGTAATCAGAGAGTTCAAATATGTATTTCCAGAGTAAATCCCCCATCTACCCCTAAAAGAGAAATTGATTTCTCAATTGAATTAGTACCAGGAGCTACACCTGTCTCTAGAGCACCCTATAGAATGAGTACTCCTCAATTGTTAGAGATTAAACTTAAATTTCAAGATTTATTAGATAAAGGGTACATCAGACCAAGTGTGTCTCCTTAGGGAGCACCAATACTATTTGTTAAAAAGAAGGATGGCACACTCATAGTGTGCATAAATTACAGATAGTTGAATAAATTTACTATAAATAATAGATATCCTCTTCCAAGGATAGATGACTTATTTGATCAAGTGAGAGGATCCACTATCTTCTGAAAAATTGATTTAAGAACGTGATATCACCAACTCAGAATTAAGGATGAGGACATCAATAAAAAAACATTCAATACTAGATATGGACACTATGAATTTGTAGTCTTACCCTTTGGGATTTCTAATGCACCTGCTACATTCATGTGCTTAATGAATAGTGTACTGCACAAGTATCTAGAAAATTTTGTGTTAGTGTTCATTGATGACATTTTGGTGTACTCCAAAAACGAAGAAGAACACAGAGAACATCTTAGAATAGTATTACGAACACTTAGAGAACATAAATTACATGCAAAACTGAACAAGTGTGAATTTTACAAGGAAAAAATTCAGTATTGGGTCATGTAATTTCAAAGGATGGCTTAGCAGTAAACCCAAAGAAAATACAAGCAATAATGGATTGGCCAGTACCTACTGATGTCCCAGCCATACGATCCGGATACTACTATAGATTTGTGGAAGCATTTTCAGCCTTAGCCTATCATATTACTTCCTTACAGAAAAAAGGAGTGAAGTTTGAATGGACAAAAAAGTGTCAAAGTATTTTAGAAAAATTAACATTTAAATTAACAACTGCCCCCATACTGAAGATTGTTGATCCAAATAAATAATTTTTAGTATGTAAAGATGCATTTGCAGAAGGGTTAGGAGGAGTGTTGTTGCAAGATAATTCAGTCTAGCATATGAGTCAAGAAAATTGAAGAAACATGAACATAATTATGTGGTATATGAATTATAATTAGCTAATATGATACATGCATTGAAGATGTGGAGACATTATCTGTTGGGAAAGAAGTTCGTACTAATGACAGATCAGATAAGTCTAAAATATTTCTTTACTCAACCTGATTTAAATGCTAGACAATCTAGATGGCTATCTTTCCTTAGTGAGTCTGATATGGAAATCAAACACATTAAAGGAAAATAAAACAATTTTTTTGATGCTTTGAGTAGTAATTCTCATCAAATTTTGACCAATGCTAGAAGTAGCGTGAAATTTTAAATATAAGAACTGATACAAGAAGTGATGATGCAAGACCAACAATATGTGAAATTGCAGAAAGGACTGATTTATTACAAACAAAGATTGTATATTCCAAATGTGAAATCTTTCAAACAGGAAATTTTAGATGAGTATCATAAAATACCTTATGCAAGTCATCCTGATAATCAAAAACTGATTTCAGCATTGAGGAAGAACATGTTTTGGCCATGAATGAATAAAGATGTTGCTGATTATCTAGCTACGTGTTTAGAATGTCAAAAAGTAAAAGTGGAACATCAACATCCGACGGGATTACTTAATCCCTTACCTATTCTAGAATGGAAGTGGGAAGTAGTTTCCATAGATTTCATTACTGTATTGCCTAGAACTAAGTATCAACATGACTTTATCATGGTGGTTGTAGACACATTGATTAAAGCAACACATATTTTACCAGTGAAATCTACTTTTGGCACAATTAAAGTAGCTAATGTATTCTTGAAAGAAATAGCGAAACTACACGACATTCCAAAAATGATTATATCTAATAGGGATACAAAATTTACTTCAGCCTTTTGGAAAACTCGGTTTGGAGGAATGTGTACCAAGTTGAACTTTATTACCGCATACCATCCTCAAACAGATGGGTAAATTGAAAGAACCGACCTGATTTTAGAAGACATGCTACGCATGTATGTTATGGGTAGACCTACAAGATGGGAATATTTTCTACATCTAGCATAATTTACATATAATAATAGTTATCAAGCTTCAATTAGGATGAGTCCTTTTGAAGAATTGTATGGCAGAAATTGCCACATGCCACTTAGGTGGAGTGAACCAGAAGATAAGTTAATTCTTGGACCTGATGCATTACAGGAGATAGAAAGAACTGTGAAGAAAATTGAACAAAATATTAAAACATCCCAAGATCGACACAAGAGCTATGTAGACAAAAAGAAAATTCTTAGAGAATTCAAAGAGGAAGACCATGTTTATTTGAGAATTAATCCTAAAAAAAGTACATTATATATTGGTAGATGTGCTAAGTTAGCACCACGCTACTGTGGACCATTTGAAGTTCTAGAAAGAGTGGGGCAAGTAGCTTATAAATTAGCTCTACCTAGTCATATTAAGGTTCACAATTTTTTTTCATTTTTCCTTATTGAAAAAGTATGTACATGATCCTACTCATGTAACTGATTGGACTGTGATACAGGTGGAAACAGAAGGGGAGTTTCTTCCAGAGCCCCTTCGTATACTGGCATGGGAAGAAATCGAGCTCTAGAATAGGACTATAGCTAAGGTGAAAGTGCAGTGGAGGCACTTTACACCTGAGGAATATACATGGGAGCGAGAAGAGGAAATGAAAGATAAATATCCATCACTATTTAAAAAGTGAACCAATACTTTGTAACACCGAGGACGGTGTTTTGTTTTAGAGGGGGAATATGTAATGTCCCTATTTTACTGCTTTCAATTAGACAGTTGAAAATCCTAAAGGTTAATTGGACCTAAAGGAAAACTATATGTGGACATTTTATATTTTTTAAATTAATAAATGTGGAATTTTAATTATTGTGAAAAGGCTAGAGTATATTTGAGACCAGGATTTCAAGTCCATGAGGATGGAATTAAATCCAAAGACTTTCCCAAAATCTCCAAAAATCCTTGGAGAAAATAAAATAAATTAAAAATACTAGATTAGAGATAAAAAAAACTAAAATATAACTCAGTAAAGTGGAAAGTTACTGAGAAGAGGTGAAATAAAACTAGAAAGAGGAAAAAGCTAGTTTTAAAGAGCTTTTGTGGAAAAAACAAAAGTAAAGACTAGGCTAAAGGAAAACAACATCTTGATTTAACTGGACGCAGTTATGGAAACATGCTGAAGAGAAAGCTGGCTTAAATAAGCCATTCTAGGGTAGACAAGAGGTTGTCTAGACTTTGGAGGAATTGGTCTCTGCTCGGGGGGAGATGTTGAGGAAATTTCAAGGTTGGGTGGAAAATATTCTTTACCAAAATTGGTATGCACAATTAATTAAATTATGTCTTATGATTATGTTTTTATGATGAGGATTATAGTATAAGAGTATGTGTGTTTTATGTAGAAAGATAAGAGGAAAATTATCTCTTGTGAGTTATCAATTTGTATAATAAATTCTTTTATTATTAACAGTGAAGGGTGATGTATTTAATAGAACATAACTATAGCACGTATAATTTAGCATTCTATAGTTACATAGACTAGTTAACTTGGGTGATGTCTTTTTAGGATGGTTTAAATCTATTGTTAGGTTATGAGAATTACAATCAGAAAATACATCATTAGGAGTGGAAGTATTCTAAAAATGTTAATAGAAATATTAAGCGTAATTATTTTGTAAATAATTATGAAACAAAGATATAGATACAGTGAGATGTATTTGTCAATCTAGAAGAAACAGGATTGTACAAATTAAGTATAAAAACTTCTACTATACATGCAATACGAAAGTCAACATATATCCATTTATTCTTATACTCAAATAATAAATCAAATACCAATTACATAGTGAAGTACTAGAGGAAAGTACAATTGTACACATAACATTTATTAGAAATTATGCCATATGCAATTAAGTATTTGAAATACTACAAACAATTGGGACACAAAACATGTATAAACTCCTTATAAGGATGAACTCTCATTGCTTTAAGAAGAACACCAATATGTATTAAAAATTATAGAACATGTCATCATACACTCATAATTACATTGACTAAAGTCAAATGTTCTGGTTATTTATTACATATTTTATACATGAATAGATATCCTTGAATTCAGTGGACTGAATTTTGTGAATGATATCAACCAACCTGTAAATAGAAGAAACGAAAGAAACTGTCACTAATTGTGAGAAAGATGACACCAGTAGTTGGGTTGTAAAGTACGAGATTTTAAATACCTACACAATGAACCCATATACAGAGGGGTTAGAATTTTAATTAATACGATAATTAAAATCATTACTCGGAACATTGAAAAGTGAAAATTTTGACAGGAATTTACCTTATCAGTTAAGTGGATCCAGTGAAATATTTTTTTGTGTATGAAAAGGAAAATTAATTAGTTATGATGGTAGAGAGTACAGAGAAAGATACTATAAAATAGTAACATTATTGAAAGTATCAAAATAACTTACCTGAATTATGGTATACTGGGTAATTAGTGAAAACCATGAATGGTATCGAAGAAGAAAGAAGAGTTCTTGTACAACAAAACATTTTATTAATTGAGAGAACTTAATAAAATCATCATTATTTCTTACCAAAGTAAATATATATTTTATACGAAATATTGTTATGCTTTTGAATGTTTATGAAATGTTATAAGATAGACAGAATAATTAAACATTAACCAAAATGTAATTATTAAGTTAATGGAAATACAAATAGAGAGACAAAAATAAAATATATAATTCGTAAATGGGAAAAATATGCAATACGATTTCAATACACCAAGGAAGGCAGAGCTATGCCTTTAGTTCACATTCTATGATATATGGAGATTCAAATTTTATTACCAACGATAAGGAATGTGAGAATGAATTAAATAAATGAAGTTAGAACTCGTTTTCCATACATAGAGTGATGTTTGGAACAAAAGAAGCTAATTAATCTACATCATTGAGGATAAAAAGTGATGGACTTAGGGATAAAACGTAGATTGCCCTGTTAAAATATAACATGATATAAGACTTAACCAAGTTAGCAAATCTATGTAGATTAAAAACCTTTCTAGGGTATCTCTAATTGAGTAACACTGTTACTGAGCATATTTATAGAATATAGAGGGAAACATATTTTATATTCTTTCATATATGGACAATAACCACAATAAATTTGGGTACGATGAGTCTGAGTTCAACGCATGAACCTATGTGTGACTAAATCAATTTAGAACCCTTAGGGAAGTATCTGGATTAAATGGGAATTTCAAGTTAGAAGAACACAAATGAAATATATAAAACTATTCCAAATTACATATGAAATCGAATACAAAATTGGGGTAAAGATACATACAAATAGAAGTAAATGAGTTCCTTAATGAAATCGTATACCTTCTCAGAATCTATAAACAAAACCAGGGAACTTTTAATAATTCGACATGGAATCGAATTTCAACTTTGATTTTATATCACAGATAGAGAGGTAGAAATCGAATACCACTCTTTGGAAAAAAAAACGAATTCGTACCTCTGTGAGAAAAAATTAAAAATTTGGGGCAAAACGTTATCATAAACCCCATAGTAAAATTTCTTTACATTCATGAGGATGAAATTATATTGGAGCAGTAAAACCCAACATTACCCAAGTAGGAACGAATTCAATTACAATAATGAAGGGATATGTAAAACATTAAACGAGTTGCCCATGGCAATCATATACTATATTAGAGACAAAACCTTATTAAGACAAGTAAAGCCAGTTACATTTCCATATCATAGGTGATAGAAATTAGCAGAAAGAATTTGAAGTTATAAACTCTTAATGAAATGTAACCTCTGTGGGAGATGTATTCAAATTACTTGTGTAATACCAATAGGGTTACCTCAAGGCTTTGCCGTGAGTGGTGAGGGCTGAGAATATTTCAACACATTCAACTAAAAGGCCACTCCACTGTTCTACAACAACAAAAAGAAAACGAAGATTTAGTCCATTAAGAATTTGACAAGGTAATTCAGAAAGTATTAAGGAAAAACAAACTTTATCAAGTTGTGGTGATAAATTAAAAAGAGGATATCAGTTACTTGAAATGGTAGAGGTAGCAGTGAGGAAAAGATTTGCAGGAGGAGGTCGTAATCGTAATCTACCTTACCGCAATAAAACCAGAGCCAAAAATCTTATGTGAAATGAACAAATGGAAACGAAATCGTGACAAACGAATGGCCATAATGTTGAAAATTGTAACTAGGATCAGTCTTCATATTGACAATGTAATTATGTATTTATGTAAAGAAAAATAAAAAGATAATAAAATGTATTTTGTTGTACTCGCTTCATGGGTTTCATGAACAAGCATTTATTATAGGTTAATAGACTTCTTCTTGATGTCTATTAGGGTTTTTGTCTTCTGGATATAAATATAATTAAGTTTCATACATATGAAGGATCTAGTCGAGAGGAAATGTTGCAAGACCTTGACAAAGACCTTGTGGAAGAAAGGCTTAAACAACCCTCAACAAAGTCCTCATCAACGCTGGAAAAATGCACCCCTTTAAGTCAGCCTACAAGACATACTGTGAGGTCGGCCTAAAGTTTGGATAGTGCACTATATATTGACTATCTTGTGACTTATTTAGCCTCAAGGATTCCGAACAGCTCTGTGGATAAAGGTGCGGATCTGCCAGAAGAAGTTGCAGATGGTTCAGTGATGCGGATTAGTCTTGGGAGCCACTCTATCTATTTATATGCGAGTTAAAGAGAAATGATATAGATCAGTCTTGGGATCCATTATATTTGTTTATATGCGAGTTGAAGAGAAGTGATGTAGATCAGTCTTGGGATCCATTAAATCTGTTTATATGTGATTTAAATGGAAGAGATGCGGATCATTTATGGGAATCATTATATCATGGAAAATTGTGGATCTCTCTGTTGTATCACAACATTGGTAAGAAGACCTAAAATCAGGAAGAATTATGATCATACTACAGTGACATATGCAGATACTTGTGTAGGTATAATACAGAAGTAAATATGGATACAAGTGTGGGCTCAAGAAAAAAAAAAGGATGTGGACTGATAAGAAGAGAGTTGCGATCAAGTCTGGGTATATTGCGGTCAAACTATAACTAGTCCCAAGTATAGATGAAGTAAATTATGTGATATAATGTGAAGTAAATAGGACTGAGATAGATGTGTAAGGGTTATGATGAATTCTGAATTGAAAATTAAGGAAGGTAAATCTGTGATTTACCTTCCTACAATGAAACTACTACTTCTCAATTAAAGAAGATTCAATGATATAGCAAGTGAAGAATAATATCTATAATGATCTAGTATCTAATATGTGAATCACTGAGGAGAAGTGTTTGAAGATAAACTCAGTGCAAGTTAGTGTAGAAAATAAGGATCAACATTAAAGACAACCAAAGAAGCAGTGAAAAGATCTTGGAGGAATTCATAGGTCAAGGGTTTGAGTCTTGGTCATGGTACTTTTCATTTGAAGATCCATAAGAAGAATTCCTTTCAGGTTTTCCTCTCCACGAGGGAGAGGTTTTTTCGTGGCCCTAAGAGCCTAATTTTTTTTCTCGTGTATTTTGATAATTCACTTGATGAAAAACTAAATAAGATAAAGAAGAGAAGACTTAAGTAAATCATGTAAGCTCACAAGTAATTATCAATAAGAGAATTTGTATTAATCACCATCCCTCCAAATTCTCAACATGGTATCAAAGCTAAGGTGTTGAATTGAAGGGCTACTTGACAAAGAGACACTCCAGGAATCAAAAATCAAAGTTTTTTGCAAGGAAGAATCTCAAGCTATTTTCAGGAAATACCTTCATCTCATTCAAAGGATCAACCTTTCAGGAAAATAATATTTTCCACCAAAGATTTACATTCAAGACATTGTTATAAGAGGAAATCATCTTTTGAAGATATCCTTTACTATCAAGGATCCAAGAACACCTAGATTGAATATTTCTATCTTAGAAGAAGCTCCTAACTTCTTCTTCATCATCAAGGAAGCTGCAAGCCACTCTACTCAAGTAATTATCTATCACCTTACTTAAATATGACAAGATGAATTATTCTAAAGAGAGCAACAAGTTGTTTGGGTCATCAAAATTTAGTGCATGGAAGAAGAGGACATATTTTAATTTAATTGAAGACAAAGTTATGGACTACATCGAAGGATCGACAATTCAACCACCAAACCAAGATACTCCAGCTCATTCCTAGTACATGAAGGCAGAAATCAGAGCCTAGAGGATTCTCATAGAGTCCATTAAGGACTCACTCTTTCCCTATTTATCAGAACTAAAGTATGCTAAGGAAATATATGAGAAACTGGTGGATCTATTCTCTGTGAGTATTGCAGGAGAAGCAATCTCTTCGAGACAAGAACTATATACAATGAAATTATCAAGGGAAGAAGGAATCACTCCATACTTTATGAGGATTTCTGAAACAATAGATCAATTTCAATAACTGGGAGAAGTAATGTCTAACACTAAGATGACTACAGTGGTGTTGAATTCGCTACCAGAAAAATGGGGAAACTTCACTTCAAGTTTATACGGGAAGAAAGAAGCCCATGTCTCATAAATGAGGGAAGAATATGATGCAAAGAAATCTAAGAAAGAATAGGCAAGGGATCTCCACGATGATTGAGATCATCGTCTCCTTTAAGTGATTTCTGTTGGTTGTAAAATAGTATGATAGGAAGAAATGTATATTGATTGCTTCATGATAAAAGAATGGTAGGAGCTCTTGGTGAAACAGCTCTGCTAAAACCTCTCTGATAACATTATTGATGGAAGGAAGTCATCAATATCAAGGGTCATCATGGAAACTGGTGTTGAAATTTTCTAATGGAGTTCTCTATGAATTCACTAGTTAGAAAGAAAACATAATGGTTTAATCAATAATTCTATGCAATAGAATTATGGGATATGATGACATATTGATGGAGTAGGCCAAGGAAATGAAGGTCTTCATTCTAGTAAAACTGCTACAGGATGACTTAAATGAAAAGGGTATGAGGTATGTATATATTTATATCCTCACACTGGATGTCGCGAAGTCATGTCATATGGTTGCAGGTAATATACTTCTATATTTAGAAGTATGATCTATGGAGGAGGATCTCTCGGTGCACTGACATATTAAATCAACATAATATATCCTCATATGGAATATGAGATGGTAGTATATGAACGAGGAAATGGGAAATTTGTAGGTTCCTGTGAATGAAAAATGTGCAGAAACAAAGAGATCATGAAATGCAACCATGTCAAGAGGTAGTTATCATCAAGAAGCCAAGAAGATGTGAATATAATATCTCCTGGGAGGATATGTAGACTGTGATAGAAGTCTGGTAAAGAAGAAGACCCCTAAAATAACATATCATTAGGAGATGTGTCAATCTAAATAAAGGATGTCGATGCCTACAAGAAGATGTCATGGTGAAAGATCTTCATTGAGGTAACTTTTGTTTTAAAGGTTCATATGTATATGTTTATCTGCATGAATTTGTGTAGGGCTTCTAATCATGAGAAAGGATGTATGATCCTTGGAGATGATTCGAAAGAAAGCATCATGGAATATAAGGTGGACTAGATAAGAAAGATAGATGGATCACTTTCTGGTAGATGACATGATTCATGAATGAAATTGATGGTTGATATGTGCCATATGGAGCTAAAGTTGAAGATTGCTCAATGATCGAAATCCATGACATTGAGGGGAGGAATTCTCATGAGCAGCTGGGTGTCTCACAATTGCTACTGCAGGTCCCTGATTGAGAGGGAGCCTGGTGATTAGTTTATTTCTTGGAAGAAACTAGGTAATTCCTAAGAATGAGCTTAGGTACATTCCTTGTACATGAATGAGTACATTCCCTTGTGGAATAGGTCCTTTCTGGATGAGAGGGAGTGATAGACAGATCATTCTATTCTTCACTTGGGAAGACAAAATGAAGGATTGGGTAATCATGTGACATTTGATACTATTTGAGAATGTATTATGGAATTCAAGATAAGAGTAGTCGGGGACCGATATCCTTTGAGGGCTAGCTACCCAAGAGAAGAATAGTCCAAGAAGGTCATACCTTGGGAACATCCGGGTGGAGAATGTACCTTGGAGAGACAATGGCTATGGTATCTATAAGTCATGTGTCTCGCCAACATTATAGCCCATTGTATCATTGAGAGATGGGGTATTTATTCAAGGCCTTGCACTAGGAAAATTCTGGTTTATATGATGCTATACAGGTGTGATTACCATTCTGATTCTTCTTATGAGATTCTTCAGTTTGAAACTCACCATGTACCTTTATGAATACCTCCCTAGCTAAGAGGGAGTGTTGAAAAGTGTAACTAGGATCAGTCTTCATATTGACAATGTAATTATGTATTTATGTAAAGAAAAAGGCAAAGATAATAAAATGTATTTTGTTGTACTTGCTTCATGGGTTTCATGAGAAAGGATTTATTATAGGTTAATAGACTTCTTCTTGATGTCTATCAGGGTTTTTTTCTTCTAGATATATATATAATTAATTCTCATACATATGAAGGATATAATATAGAGAAAATGCTACAAGACCTTGCCAAAGACCCTGTGGAAGAAAGGCTCAAAAAACCATCAACACAGTCCTCATCAATGCTGGAAAAATGCACCCCTTCAAGTCGGCCTACAAGACAGACTGTGAGGTCGGCCTAAATTTTGGATAGTGCACTATATATTGAATGTCCTATGGCTCATTTGGGCTCAAGGATTTCGGACAGATCTGTGGATAAACGTGCGAATCAGCCAAAAGAAGTTGCAGATGGTTTAGTGATGCAGATTAGCCTTGGGAACCACTCTATTTGTTTATATGTGAGTTAAAGATAAGTGATACAGATCAGTCTTGGGATCCATTATATTTTTTTATATGCGATTTGAAGAGAAGTGATGCGGATCAGTCTTGGGATCCATTATATATATTTATATGAAATTTAAAGGGAAGAGATGTGGATCAATCTTGGGAATCATTATATCGCGGACAATTGCAAATATCTCTGTTGTATCACAACATTGGTAAGCGGGCCTGAAATCAGGAAGAATTGTGATCATACTACAATGACATATGCAGATTCATGTGTAGGTATAATACAAAAGTAAATATGGATACACGTGTGGGCTCAAGAAAAGAAAAAGGATGCAAAATGATAAGAAGAGAGCGGTCAAGTCTGGGTATATTGTGGTCAAACTATAACTAGTCCCAAGTATAGAAGCAATAAATTATGTGATATAATGTGAATTCAACGGGACTAAGATAGATGTGTAAGGGTTATGAAGAATTCTGAATTGAAATGTAAGGAATGTAAATATGTGATTTACCTTCCTACAATGAAACTACTACTTCTCAAGTAAAGGAGATTCAAGGATATACCAAGTAAAGAATAATATCTCGAATGATCTAGTATCTAATATGTGAATAAATGAGAAGAAGTGTTTGAAGATAAAATCAATGCAAGTTAGTGCAGAAAAGAAGGATCAATATTAAAGGCAGCCAAAGAAGTAGTGACAAGATCTTGGAGGAATTCATAGGTCAAGGGTTTGATTCTTGGTCATGGTACTTGTCTTTTGAAGATCCATAAGAAGAATTCCTTTCGGGCTTTCCTCTCCAAGAGGGAGAAGTTTTTCCCTGGCTCTAGGAGCCTAATTTTGTGTCTCATGTATTTTGATAATTGACTTGATGAAAGACTAAATAAGCTAAATAAGAGAAGGCGCAAGTAAATCAAGTAAGCTCATAAGTAATTATCAAGAAGAGAATTTGTATTAATCACCAGCCCTCCAAATTCTAAACACATATAACCCTAACGAGAAGGATGGAGGGAGAAGGTACAAGCTCATATGTACTATCAGCGTGGCACGAGATACGAGTTCCAATTGAGCATAAAAATAAATATGGCTATGTGACTAAGTAAATACGAAGGAAACACAATTAAACACTGATAACCTTGAATAAAGAAACATGGTAGGTAGAGCTGTCAAAAATTTAATTTAATTGATATGACAAAATCCAATACGTATGGTCCAATATCCATATAAGACTTTGGAACATTAAAATGATATGGTAATTCAATTAAACTATGCATCGAAAATAGAAACTTGTAAACGGATTAATATTTCATTAATTAGACATGGCTAAGTGTAAATGTAAAGTGTTGCGTATAAAATCCGAATACCATTATATGGAAAACTCCATGGGGTCATATATTAAGTCCTTGGGTAAGAAATTACAATGAAATCCTTAAACCATTATGGTGGTACGACCATTTGGGTAAGCATTAACTCGTTGACTAGGAATTAGCAACAAAACCTAAAAGGGTCTGTTCCATATATAAATGTCAAAATTACATTATGAAAACATTTGAATCTTAGCTAATACTTAAGATATGTAACAGAGCTTTTACAATCCTAAGATATGAGGAATTTTAAGTAACATAATTCAAATTGATGCATAGAGAAATAATTATGAAGATAGGATGTGATAAAGATCCCAATATATAACTTTACTGTTAATTATTAAAGTTATAATGTTAAGAAAAATGTTGTCAAAGGTATAATAATAAAAAGGGTATAAAGTAATACTAATTAGAAACTATTATGAATGACTTCAAGGACATTGACGAATTGTAAGAATATGTTGTGGGGTGAATATCATTATAAGCATAATTCTGAAAAAAATTACGTCGTAATAAAGAATATTGATGACAAAAAGTAAAAACTTCAAAAAAATATTGTAAGAGATGGTAATGCGTCAAAATTAAATAAAGTCAATAACGACCAAAGCAGCTTAAGGTGTATAAATATAATTTTTTTTTTTTTTTTTTGGGTAAGTAGAGTTGTTACATTGAAACCTTTATGACTAAAAATATAAGAACAAATAGACCAACAAAGATTGAGATTTGAAGCCATTTTCAGTTCCAAACTTTATTTCTCATGAATAATTTCTTAGAGAAACTAGCTAAAATTGAACAATAGTATTGGTTTCTTTATAGGCAAGAAAATTGATAGAAATCCCAATATAACTTCATTTAAAATATAATCATTGTCATACCCTAAAAAGAAACATAACATAGACATAATTTTTCTAGAAATTTATGGGAACATAGATGAAGGATAAGGTGGATTGTTTTTGTAAATTCGAAATCCTTCTATCATAAAATATTCAAATATGAAAACTCTATGTTGAAAGGTCAAATATTTATAAGTTTCTAATAGTACCTCATTGGAAAAAGGGAGCAAAGGTAACTAGGAATAGAAACTTGTAAAGCTTGTGCGATAGATTCAGAGGTTATGTAAAATAATGGTTCTCCATTATTGCCTACGCTAGCTCTCTTGCTTGGAAAATACCCATTTGCACACCACTCGACTAATTATGGAAAATGGTGGGTATTTGGGAATGGAAAATGGTGGGTATTTGGGAAAATGAATTGGTTAATAATGATTCCCAAAGGGAAAATTCAAGATTTCTATCCTGGAATCGTTGGAATTCTAATTTTGAAGTCCCTAGAGATCAAATTCACACATGGTCTCTACAATTTTGGCTCCCATGTCAATTAATGGAATTTCACCAAGTCAAACAGATGCAGAGGAAGGCATGGCCTTCGACTGAGTTTTATATTTGTTTCCCTTTTGTGAACTCATTATTGAATGTAAAGGGAGGAAAAGGGAACAAAAATACCGTTGAAATGGTGGCATTTATATTCTCCTACAATTAATGGCTTCCAATTCGTTGAAAGGGTGCTACTCAAACATCACTACAATTTTGATAATATAATAGAGAAGAAAACTTGAATACAAATTTAAATAACTATGATGGGATTATTAGATGGGGATATAAATAATAAGGAGAAAATTGTTTTTAATGAGTTGCAAATTGAGTACATAATGAGATTATTTTTATTAGCTAACGGTCCACAATATTGGTGAATAAAAATTGACTGTAGTAAGATTAGGGATTCTAAAATGGTGGGAGCATTAAAAGTTTAGCGAAGGTATATCTTAGCGGAAACTGTTGGCATGTTTGCAGAGGGAGTGTGATATGTAAGTTGTTTCTAGCAAAGGGGTGTGCAATTAACGAGAAGCCTCCACATACACAAATCTTAGTTTCGAGAAACAACCTATAGCATACCCCCCATTAAATATCGAGCAAGCGGGGGGGCTCCCCTCTGGGATGAAGAACATTTATTTATTGAATGAGATATCTGGCATGGAAAAGGTCATGACAGTTATGCAGTTATGAAATGATTTATTAATAAATTTTCTATAATAACTTTATTTAATCGAATTAAAATATAAAATACTTGGCTTTATAAGGAAACAAATATACATTATTTCACAAAGTGCATAAAACAAAGATTTTTGAATTTATTTATATTTTTTTAATTTCTTTGGGACAAGAAATTGTTACAACACTCTCCATCGTTTTTCCCTACCATTTCGCTATGTCTTTAATGCTCTGTATGGATGGAACAAAAGGTATGGTCCATGTTGTAAACCTTCAAATTTTATATTATTTATTAAAGCTAGCATGAAAAGTCTATATATCATTATTTTAATATACCATGAACTAAAATAGCTTAGGAGTTTTATGATACGCATGAAGTGATTATTTTTCTTTGCAACAATGTTTTTGTAATGGTTAGTATTTAAAACGTCAAACCTCTGATATATGCACAATTTTGTGGACTAAGCCCTCTCTCCTTACATATATACAAATATTTAGCCTCATTTTTCAATCAAACTATTTAGCTCCTTTTGTAATGCCTTGCCGAACATTTGTGACCATGCAATGTTTCCTCCTACTCGTCCCACCTCATGGGCATTTTCTATTGACCATAATCCCACTAATCATCTAATAAACCATGGATATTGATCCATCTATGGCATGAATAAATATTTCTTAAGCTCTGATTAAACAAAATAAAAACGAGTAATACCATTATATATATACAAAGACCCTCTTTATTTGAATCACCACTCGAATTTATACATTTCCTAGTGGTCCTAGCACTATTGAAAGTCTAAGTTTGTTTCATAAATAAGAGGCGTTTCATCTCAATTTTTTCATCTTCAGCTAGTTGATGAGCTCTATCATTATTTTTTGTATTACTATGACACAACCACTCAACTTGATTTTTCTTCCTTCCTCATTTATAAAAACACAAAAGGGGCTATTGCATGCAAACGTTGTTATTTTAAATCAGTTGTATAGTTGACATCTTCTAGTTCTTAGCATATGATTATGCTTCTTTCTTATCCCGAGTCAAATAATGATAATGATGTCATAAATGCTTGAAATACGCCATTAGCTCATCATTGAGTTGTGAAATACAACCTAGCTGCTATGCAACCCTATCTAGATAGTTTAGCTTCCACTCACGGTGTACATTTTTTGTTTATGTTGTCTTCATTCCCAGATATGAAGCTCCCAATGTTGCACAAAATTGATGTGAAGCCATATGATGAAAAAGGAAACTAATTTTCTTGTGTTTTCTTTATAAACGATTTTAACCATTAATGCATAGTTTCAGACAATATAGTAAGCATTTCAAAACAATGGTTTATAGCTTTCATAAGGCCCATTCACAGTATGCACGATTTTTCTAAAAAACAATCAATTCTTCTTGGCATATAAGAGCGTCCCCCCCACCCCATTTTAGTATCACATTAATTCAAAGTTCATAGCATGTACAAAAGGCATCATTTTACCATCTTAAAAAACATCATTGACTTGTCATCAATCTTGAGATAACACTTTGTGGCTCCGTGATAATCTCCTCGTTGTCACATGTGGCATATATTTATATATTTTCCATGTCTATTTCAGGCCATATTATCATATCCATGGTAAAATCATTAATGTATGGTCACACTTAGATTTATATGTTGAAAGAAATATATGTTTCTTGATTCGTTATGTAAAAGGGGACATGATGACATGCTAAAAACCATTGGCAAGTCTCTATCCTTAAAGCAACCTTTGTCAATTATAATTTCAATAGAATACATCATTTTCCTTTCCGTGAAGTGACACACCTCCGTTTTATTTTTTTTCTAGCATGCATGTGTTTTTTCCCTTCCCCTATTTTCATCTACTTTGTGAGTTTTTTTTATGTATCTAAAATCTAAAAAAACAAATCATTCTAAAAATTGACATGTTTTGCTAGTATATGCACTTACTTTGAGAGAACCATTTACATACATATTCTTCTAGCCTACTATACATGCATCATGATCTTTTATAAAAGAAGGTGTTATAATAACAAAAGGGGCTAAGGAAGATTTGGGAAATTTTATGTGGAGACAATAACGTAACACTAGGATTGATTTTTCTATTCATTTGGTGTTGATTATGAGGAATTGAATCAACTCACACAAACTAGACATTTGTATTTGGGAGGTATGTAACTCTAGCGAGTCGCACAACTTTTACAAAATGTTCCTCTTTTGCATCCCAACATTATAGAGTTGCCTCCTAGATGTCATTTAGCTCCATAGTGCAACCTCTTACATTTGATGGATGGGATGCAAATCCAATTGGGAATCTCTTGGGATATGCAAGATGGTCCTTCATTTCTCATAACTCATTGCCTCACTCTTCTTCTCCATAGCACACACCTTCCGCAACTTCACAGGCTATGATCTTGCCACATAATCAACCTCCGCAACCATAGCCTTATTTTTCCATTGCTAAGCTTAATACCCCTCGTGAAATCCATACTCACTCTTCATCTGGAGCCACATCATGCCACTCTCATACCTCCATTATAGAGAAATGTGAAAAGAGGGAAAATTCAATAAATAATATGTCCCCCAAAATACATTCTTAGGGGAAGAGAGAGAGTAAAAAAGTAAAAGAGATGCACTCGGAACTTAAGCTCTCATAGTTTACAGGGTTTGATATGCATGCAATTTTCTTTTTACCATGTGATTCATAGTGACAATTTTTTAAATTTTCTCCCAACATATGTATATCATGCACTATAAGTACACTAGTTCTTGATTTTGGCACACTTTCAACACTATTTCACAGTATAGTTTCAATATGATATTTTTTTTCTTATGAAAACACTATATATTGATATATTTATGGTGCATGGCATGCAATTTAATGGATATATGTGATGATATATTATGGATGATTTTTTCACTACAAAGAAAAGACCCCCTAGTGGATGTTTTTGAGGAAGCCCTTATAAAAATAGCCTAGATATCATTTTGTAGTGGAGGTCATTAAAGGAGGTTAGCGGGTGGATGTTTTTGTGGAATTTTTTTGTCGTGTGTTTCTCATCATAAAATACACCCGTGCGTTTTATGAAAAACGCACCGATGCATACTATAAATTGGCATACCAATACACCGTGCTCTTCGTACAAACTGGCTCGGTGCATCTAAGTACTCTAGTGCACCGGTGCTCTAAATAAAAACCAGCTCAGTTTGTCTCCATAATCCAATGCACCATAATGATGTGCGGTGCACCATTGATAAAATCGCCTGGTGCATCTCAAATAGAGAGCACCAAAAAGGGTTGATTTAAAAAAAATTACCAACCTTAAAAACCTCATTTTTACTTCTTCAATGCTCTAGACCTCAGAAGTTCTGGTGTGAGTTGGTCTTCTGTGAGGCACCCTACCATCGATGCTCCCATTACCCGCATTGTTGTTGTCCATTTATCACTGTATAGAGTTCAAATTTTTGAATATTGTGGGAAAAATTATTTTTTTGAATTCCTCAGCAAATATGCCTCCTTGACACACAAATGTACTAGTAATGTACTTGTTTCTCAATAAATAAACCTTTTAGCGAATTAAAATTTCAAATTAACTTAAAATTTAACCGTTTAAAAGAAAAATAGTCCGCGCGGTGCGTTCGAGCTGTTTGACTCGCATCGTTTGCGGTGCTACCTGTAAATTTACAGGACACACCATGAACGGTGTTAACAAAAACCGCATCGGGTTTCAATGCAATACTGAGAAAACTTACACCAATAAAATTTTAAAAAATAACACAGTGGTGCGGTCATTTACAGTACCACAACCTTGACTATGTAATGTTTTTAGGATTGCGATGCGTTGACCAAATTAACTGCCCTGGGGTGGATATTTTGGTCAACACACCACCCGACATCAATACATAATTAACGGTGCGGTCGTTTACATGACCGCACGGTTGACTATGTACTACTGTTGGTTGGTGTGTTTACCAAACTATCCACCTCAGGGTAGTTTTCTTATTCAACGCATTACACAAAAATATTTCCTCTTTGCGCGATGCAGAAACATTTTTCATGTGCACTAGGTGCGATCCGTGATAAATAAGTACGCACTGATAACAGTGCGTTACTTTTTTTTTGTCGCATTGAGTGTTTTTTTTCTATAAAATATATAAATATATATATATATATATATATATATATATATAAAAGTACATTTCTGATTTAACAAGAAAAAAATGTAATTAATATTTGAATCATTCAGTGACGTCAATGGAGAGAGCAAAGGGAACAACAAGAGCATATAGAGGATCGCTATAATGTGATTCAACTGTGGGAGGCACGAGAGAGGGAGATACTTTTGTACCCTCTCCTATTATGGTATCACCCAGTTTCTCCTAAGGGAGGTAGGCCTCATCAAGTTCTACGAGGAGGCTACATCCCTAAAGGGGCAAAATGGGTTATTAGGACAACTGATCTACAATTGGGATGCCCACCGACAGGTTTTCTAGGTCAGTCCTAGCGAGTGGTATGAGCCCACTGAGGAGGAAACTATTTTATTACTAGTCTATCTCAGAGAGGGCAGGATTTCCCCCAGTTCCTAGATGTCCCCGTCGGTTATGCAATAGGGATTCAGTTGGCGTACTCCCAGAGATACATTAGGGACAATATAGTTTCTTCTCCATATTTTCAGGTGGAGAGGAAGTCAGGTGCCTCTCACTACTACTGATGACCATTGCACTCTATACTAGTGATGGGAATCACATTAGTTTCTCGCTTTTATTTATGTTGATTATTTATTCCTGACGCCATGACTTCTGAGGTGGTTTGTTATTTTTTTGCGGAAGTTTTGTACAACATTATATAGATGCCATTCTGAGGCATGTGGGAGGTTGACCTTCCCTTTATCTTTAGAGTTATTTTGTTTATTTTTTGAGAGGTTTCCGAAGATGAGGCCAACTTTTGTTCGGAAACCTCGCAGGACGATGTTGCATGCACAGATGCAAATGTGGGGCTAGATGATGCCCAAGAGGGGCCTATCCGACTATCCGGCTAGGATATCTATTGATGCACTAGAGTTGGCAGCCAGTGATGATGATTACTCATTCGTGATGGTGCCATGTCCATATGTCGATTTAGATTGGTGAGGGTGTACCAACATCCCTTAACACAGGATGAGCCATCAGATGCGAGAGGTAACATTAGTGTTTTATTTAAATTAATATAGTTTAATTTTATTGTCTTAATTAATTAATTAGAATAAAATTTATTCTAACACGTCCTTTAAATTGTTTTAATAAACTTTTTAATGAAATTGTCTAATTATTGTTGTGTACTATATATTTTGTAGATATTGGCACATTCGTTGGGGAAATGATTCCACCCCCTCCGGATGATCTGGGTGTAGATCATAATGAGGAGATGGAAGAGGTGGTGGATCAGGGTGACAGGCCTGTTCCTCAGGCGTAGATACCCACAAGGGTGCGACGTAGGGAGTACGCCCAATTTAGGATGGAGTTTGGTGACCGAATGTGTCGACTCCTGGTTGATGACAGAGTCCAACCTACAATGATCAGAGAGATCCATACTGATCATAGGCTCACAGAGCTTTGGAGATACATGCCCCGCGATATGATGACCCTTATGCATCATATCGTTGGAGCTTCCAGAGTACTGGCAGCTAGGAGGGATAAGCATCGTGAAGATGCACGACAAAGCAGCTCATCTAATGATCATGATCATGAGGGGAGTGATCATCATTCTATTACTCCACCTCCTCCCCCTTCACCTCATGTCGAAGATCATGAGAAGCCAACATTGAATATTGGTCAACATGCATCTTCTGAGAAGTCTCCACCACCTCAGCAGGCACCTAGTCCTCAGCAGACATGACCATCACCTAAGTAGGCCTCAACTGGTACTAGTATTGATGTACTACCACGATATATTTGACATTTATATGCAGTTATATTATAGTTGTATATTTTTGACATTATATATATATATATATATATATATATATGGTGGATGTATTGTATGCTCATGTTGATGTACTTAATTTACATGTTGGTCTTCATCATGATGTGTCTATTGTTAGTTCATGTTAGATATGTTTATTTAGTGTGCTTACAGATAGATGTGTATGTGATATCAGTTATTTGACATGAGATCTATATTTCATGTTTGTGTTGTGATGATGTTATACAGTTCTTATGTTTTGTTAGATGATCATGATCACGATGATTAGATGATGTTAGCAAATTTGAATGTGTATTTTATAATATGATGTTTGTATGATGGTTAGTGATGTTTATTTTTAATATTAAATCATGATATTTATTAAATATTATGTATTGGTAATTGTAAAATTGTGTAAATGTAATTGTAATTGTATGTATCGTGATTGTAATTATAATTATAATTGTAGTTGTATGTAAAATTATAAAATTGTAATTGTAATTGAAATTGAAATTTTAATTGTAATTGTATGTAAAATTGTAAAAATTGCAATTGTAATTGTAATTGTAACTGTATGTAAAATATTTGTAAAATTGTAATTGTAGTTGTAATTGTATTGTGAAATTGTAAAATTGTAATTGAAATTGTGGAGTTTATCATGATTCAGCTTTTATTAAAATTGTAAAATTTGTAAATTTGTAAATTTGTAATTGTAATTGTATGCATCGTGATTGTACTTGTAATTGTATGTAAAATTGTAATTGTAATTTTAATTTTAATTGTAGTTGTATGTAAAATTGTAAAATTGTAATTCTAATTCTAATTGTAATTTTATAATTGTATGTAAAATATTTGTAAAATTGTAATTGTAATTGTATTGTGAAATGATTGTGATTGTAATTTTAATTGTAATTGTATGTAAAATTGTGTAAATGTAATTGTAATTGTATGTATCGTGATTGTAATTATAATTATAATTGTAGTTGTATGTAAAATTATAAAATTGTAATTGTAATTGAAATTGAAATTTTAATTGTAATTGTATGTAAAATTGTAAAATTGTAAAATTGCAAATTAATTGTCAATTTTCAACCATAACTACTCTAAGTAAACTGTATAATGTAAATATTTTTAAATTACTATAATTGTAAATTTGTACGAGTATAAATAATTGTAAAATACTAAATCTAGAATAATATGAATTTTTGTAACATAATAAAGTTTGGAAAATAATGCAAATAAATTCATGTTTAGAATTATCATTATTTTATTATGATATTACATACCAAAACTAATAGTATACATTAATACATTTTTTAAAATTTTGAAGATATCATTCACACATTTGAAGCAATCAAGTAGTTGTATTATTTTAGGAATTGACATAAAAAAAGAACTTGATACAGTGCATTGTTTTTGAGATCAACATAATTGCAAATTATCAAGTGAAATGATTTTAACATTAACACAATGCAAACCTATTAATTCAAAATACATATTATAATGTTTCGAAAAGAGTCTTAGTTATAAGGTTAAGTCCTCTTCTTTATAAAAACCCATCTTAAATAGTATAAATGATGAAATAACATATGTATCATATCACTCTTTGTTCTCATGATCACCCTCATTATCTTCCAGCTCGCTTGGCATGATAACACTATTTTTCTCAAAAACATGTTTTGATCTAGGGTCATGTCTCAATATGAACTACCAATCCCTATCCAATACATATGGGTAAAAAAACACTTGGTTCCAGTGTTTGGGTAAAACATGAGGCTCCTTAGCTTTATCCCACATCTATCTAGAGTTGATACATATCGGCCTACTATCGTGATATTCCTTTACATTATTCCAATCAAAGGTGTCCCACCACTTGCACCTAAAAATAACACATTAGAAATAAGAGAAGTCCACTGCAATGATCTCTTGTATCTTTCTAACGTAACCTAACATCTCTCGTACTAGGTTTTGATCACGGTGGCTAGCTCGACTAGATTAATCAAACTCGTCTTCCGCTCCACAGTCTTATTTCATATGTCCATCATCAGAATTTTCTGTGTGAAAATGGTGTCTATATGCCTGTTTCGGGAATTGTTACCCTAAAGGCCTTGGGTTGATAACCTTCACAGATCAGGGGCATGCCATTACAATAAGGACTCACTTAACCAAATTTTATGCTAATAACTAGAAACTATAGGTTGCAGAACTTACCAGATATCCCTCGGTTGAAGTAGATCCCACGGGGTGCAAACCCCCTACAACTCTTTGTGCTTTAAAATATGCAAACCACCAAAGAATGAACACAAAATCCTAGTTGTAAAACATATATATGTTCTATACATTAGTGGAAATCATGTATAACATCATAAAAATAATATTAAATGTTAAATTGATGATCATTACACATGTATAAAATATTATTGACACGTAAAAATTAGGAACAAGATGGCTTCTTCTATTATTAATGACATGTACAGTACATAAACGTGAAGAGACCACCTAAAATCTGCCACGGCCTTTGAGCATACCATTCTTTGGATCTTCCCAGCCCTCGCCTCTAAAGATTTCTTCCAAGATGAGTGCATAATGGATGCCATATAAGGTGATTAAAATCTCAAGGAAACAAGGGTTTCCTGAATATATCTGGGAAGTGCAGGAGGCACGAGAATATATCAGACTTGGATAGGGCTCCAATACTGTATAATATCTATATTTCTCTCTCTCTTCCTCCATTATTCCATTCCCTTTAGGGGATTTTATACTCCCTCAAATTAGTTTTTTACAGTTGGGAACAGTTAGGTCACGGGGTGGGGTGGTTAATTTACTGGAACAACCATAAAACCCACCTCAAAATAGGGAATATATATATATATTTAATGATTAAAATGGCATATGAAGTTCTCTATAAATGGACTCGCGTGTATACGATGAAAAGTATGGGCATAGTCGTGTATGGGTTTTAAGATTTTTTTTTTTGAGAAAGTGTCCAAGTCTGAAGGGAAGGGGTGCCCAAGGCCAAAGAAAAAATCATCGAGTATGTGATGGTGATAAATGGTGCTATAAAAATGCCCACATAGATGGGAACAAACACACTTATAAAAAAGTTAAAAGATCATAGTGTCATCTGTCTTATAATAAACCAACTACTAAAATATGAAATATAGATGTTACATTTCAAAGGTGCATTATTAAGTTTAAGAAATACATAAATATATTATTATCGAGGTACTGCACCCAATCCCTACGTTTAGCGAATCCTCTTCAGCACACGAGTAATGAACGGTTGCACCATATTTCTCTCTAACTTGGTCAGCAACCCAACTATTGGGGAATTTAATTGGCATATTTTCTTTTAAATGATCGGGATAAGGCAGAATTCTACCATTCAACCATCTGAATTATTTCATGTCACTATCCCATTTCATCCTCTTTTGTTCGTACAATGTGACCCATGATTTTGTCACTTCATAATTGTAAAAAACAAATTTATTGATTACTTCAATTTTTTCATTCGCTGATGAAATAAATCGACATATAGTACGTATGAGATCAAAATATACATTATATATAAGTTCAACGTGAATATTTAGTTTGTGTAAATTTGAAAAATTATAGGTCTCTTACTCTTTATCAAGTTCATTTTTCCATTTGTATGGAGAAGCTCCCCTTCTCTTTTGTCTTCATCCCTTTAATCATCCCAAATCATTGCACCTAGTTTGTTGCCGATCTTCTCGATGTACTCACTAGCATAATAGAAAAACCTATACGATATGTATACCTCTTCCATAGACCCTTTGGGTTTTGCCCTTTGTTGAACAAAACCTTTCAATTTCTTCATGTACCTCTCTAAGAATAACATCCAACAACAAGAAACCACCCCAACTAATTCAACCTCATCTACTACATGGATTAGAAGATGAACCTACAAGTCCATGAAAATTGTTGGCAATTCCTTCTCAAACATACAAACAATATCAACTATCTTTGGATGCCACCTTGGAATGCTAGCCACATGAATCTCCTTTGACATGGTCCAACGTACAATTGAAGATAATTCAAATATGGCAAGTCCTAAGTCTTGGGGGAAGTCATGTTTCACACACCCATACACGAACAAAGGATGATGACACTGCAAAGTTATAAACACATGAAATAATATACAAAATTAGTTATGTTTTATGATCCTTACATGGGATAAAATTTATTAATATAAAAAATAATAAAATCATGCTTTTCACATTATATGTAGTCATAGAAGATTCAAATGGTCATGTGATTTCAACCCCGACCAATGGTCTTCCATGGTGAAGAAATGCCATAGTGAAGACCCATATGAAGATGGAGCCCTCACACCCATTATAAATTACTTTTCTAAAGAAATATCATCCTTTTTTAAAATCCATTGGACATCACCTTCTTTGAAATACCAATTCGACAGACCAACTGCCTCTGATCCTGTACTTTCTAATCGTCTTGGCCAATGTTTCTTTTTAGTTTTTGAAGTAATAAGATATTTCCTAACATCCAATGTGTCACTTTGCTTCGATGATATGTGCCTTCATAAAGAATTTGAAACATTTTTAAATATATGCATGGGATCTAATAAGTGGGTAATCTTAAGATGCTCCAAATCTAGGAGGTTATAAAAGATAGATTTCCTTTTCATCCCAATGGGAAATTTCTCAACTTATGTGTCGAATAATTCTGGATCATCGAACATAGGCTCCCCATTTGAATCGGACATTTCTATGAACTACTTCTCCTTCTCTCTCTCATATGCTCTAAGCCATTCAGTTGGTGTCATTATTGCAGACCTTTAGGTTCTCTCTCATTTACCATTGAAAGTGAATATTTCTCTTCTGTAAGGGTGTTATTCTCAGATAAATACCCTAGAAAAGTCATACAATGGCTTTCGTAGGTCGTTGGACCATCTAGCTTTCAGAGAAGGTCCACAAAGTTTACATCCATAATACCCTTTTGTTACAAGACATGTGAAATTATTGTATACAATATGCATGTCACGTTAAAGAATATCATGAAGATAATAACAATAACAATGAATTAAATAACTAATATGTGAAAGAATATTGTTACGTATATAAACAAATAAATAAACATGTAATTTACGAGAGCAAACTCCTAAGCCTGGATAATCATGTGTCATGTAAGCACATATTCCATGCAACGTAAAACTCCTCTCTACTGCGATGGGTCTTGATACATTGTATACATTTATCTCATCTCATAATTCCTTCAATTCATCTACTAGTGGTTGTAAGTAGACATCCATATTCTTCACTTGCCTTCTACTGTGGGCTATGAGAGCCAACATAAGATGTTCATTCTTCACGAAAAACCATGGGGGGATATGTTTATTGTTCACTACTACAGGCCAAACAGAATAGTTGGTGTTCTGGATGGAATATGGGTTAAAGCCATCCATGGCTATGCTGAGTTGTAGACTTTGTACTTCATCCTTGAAATTTTTGGGCCATGTATCCTCTATATGCTTCATGGCTATTGAATCTTTTGGGATTCACATAACTCCCAACTCACCTATGTGTGGGGCATGCCATCCTTGCAACATGGCTAATTCTTCACAACAAAAGAGCCTTTGAATCCTTGGGATTATAGGCATGTGCCTCAATATCTTAAAAGGAGGACCACGCGATTTACCCTTCTTTTTTATTTATCATATCTATCATGCCCACATTTCAGACATATCTCTTTTCCTGCATAATCTCCTCTATATAGAACATAATCATTTGGACATGCATGATATGATATGTACTCAACATCCAACATTTTCAACAATTTCTTTGACTCTTTGCAACTATCGGGAAAGACATTATCACTCAGAAGAACCTTATCTTTGAATAAATTGTAGTTGGTCATGGAAACTATTAAATGTACTTTAATGCTGATAATTATTCACGTTCATAAAATTGACCATTTTTAATGTTCATTGTGTGATTATATTTCTAAAAATATAAGGGACTTGATGGTCAATTACCTAAAAATTTCTAACAAACATGCATTTGACAAGCCAAAATTTTCTTTCAAGTTGTACAGTAACATCATTGTCCCCAAGTGGGTAGAATTTTACTATCTTCCAGGTTCGAAGAGAGGGCTGATGGAAGAAAATTTAAGGCTTTTGAAAAAGATATCAGTGATATGAGCATCATCCCCTAACTTCTCATCATTCTGGAATGCATATAATAACATTGTCTCCATGGAATTCGTATCCCTTAAGTAATCATCCATACAAACCTATATTTGATTTTCTCCATTTCAAGCTTGTGAAGAACTACTATTGTTTTAGTCATTCTTAATTGGTGAATTTGGATGCAATGGGAATTGAATAGGTGGTTGATTCAACAATTCTTGGTATCTTTCCTCTCTGAGTTTTTCTCTTAATTCAGCCTTTTGTCGTTTTGACATTGTCATGGGGTGAAACAGAAGATGGTAGGTAGGTTGCTCATCATCACTAGAATCCTAATAATTTCAAAAAATATATTTGTACATGATTAGTACAAAATCTACGATATCAATTACTAAACACGTAGACAATCCATGTTAATTGGTTTGACATTGAAATAATTACATTATAGTAAACAATTATTATTACCATCATTGTCCTAGGATTGTGGCTAGAAGATGGCATGTTACAATTGGCAGGGTGAAGCGGCTGTCCATTTTCATCTACCAACTGTGCCTTGCGGTATGTTGCTCATTATAAGATCTTCCAACGTTTTGGAGCTATTTGAATATTTTGTGCATCAAAACTCGATTCTAAATCTACATGAACCTAAAAATTTGTATACATTAATTTGTTCAGCTAATTGACATGGATAAAAAAAAAATCAATTAGATAATGAAAATATAAATAAAATCTGAATTAATTACGTTTGGAGATGGATAGGGAGAACTTTGTGATGGAGTTTGAGAAATATTATGGAACAAGCTGGATTTTGAAGAATTGTCCATTTGATATAATAATGAGATTTTCTCCCTACATTTGAGCAAAATCAACAATAAATTTTGGTGTACATACCTAAAAGTAATTTTGGTTCCTTAAAAATGGACTTATTGTTATCAGTGCTAATGTACTTTTAATTGCACCGGTGTAGTTTTATTAACGGATGCACCGATGCATTTTTATTAATAGACGCACTGGTGTTGTTAGTTTACAAACGCACCGAATATCGGGAAAAAAAGCAAAAATTTATTTTTTTAAAGTGAAAAGAGCGGTAAATTGAAAAATAGGCAGCAAATTATTTTCAAAAATCTAATTTCATTAAAATTTTCTTTAAATAGTAAAAGCTATTCATTATTTCATTATTTTTGCAAAAAAATTCAGGGAGGGATTTGCACCACAGACATACCTGGAGCAAGAGAGCATTAGAACACTTGGAGCAGAAAAATACTTTTGAACATCAGGGTTATTCAGAGAATCAGAATTTGAAACATATGGTGATTCACACAAAAACCTTGTAGTATAGTAAAATTGTTAAATTTTACTGTAACAATTGTTTTTTTTTACAGTTTCTGTTAGATTTAGTACATGCATAGTAAAAATTTTAAATTCTATTGCATATTTTACTAATAAAATCATTTACAATCTCTATTCCTATTTACATTTATTTAAAATTCAGAAGAAAAAAAAACTAAAAAATCCATTCTTTCGTTAAACGCTTGCTTTTCTTGTTTAAGTGACTTCACAATTATGTTTTTTCATTTTAGATTTATAGGGTTTGTATTACTATATATAGGCGTATGACATCTTACCCGTAGGACCACTTGCTGAGCCAGATCCCAATCCACGTCAGCCGTTGCACGATTTTTTTAATTTTTAAATCACCGTGCACTATTTAAAATAGTGCACCGGTGCATGATTGTAGTATAGCGCACCGGGCGTGTACTAACAAAAAGAATTGTTTGATTAATTTTTTTTTTAATATTTTATGTTTGTGTTAATCGGTGCACTGATTTTAATATAATGCACCGGGTCTCCTTGTTGAAAAATAGCTTCGTATGGTGTTTCTATTGTATTAGTGGTGCGCTTATAAGAACTTACCACACCGCATGCGGTGTGTACATTGCGAAAGGCGCACCATTTTTTTGATTTATTTTTTTACCTAAAAAGTATGTGATTTATTTATAAAATATATTAATGAATGGTACATGTTTCATATTGATGAAGAAATGGTTGATAAGATTTCAAGTAACAAAAATACTGATAGCACATATAGAAAAGCAAAAAAGGCAAGTTCTTTGTAAATTATTTACAAAAATTATTATTTTTGAACTATATGTATGTTTAACTAATATGTATTGTTTAGTGTGTATGATGCAGAGCCACAAAATGACGAAGCTCGATAAGATTATTTATTATCTAAGACCAGAAGAGCATAAAATCTTGAGTCAAAAATTGTAGAAGGATGAATCAAGTGAATGAAAAAATACTATCGATCCAATATGAGTTTCTTAAATAATATTAGATAACATGTTTTTATTAATCTATTAATTCAGAAATGTTTAATTTTCTACAGGGACCAGCAATGAACAAAAGGAATGTTGTTCTAAGAACATAAAAAAAATAGTACATGCAAATGAAAATGAATTGCTCCTTAGCTCATCTAGAGTGGTGTTGCAGGTTAATGAAAGGGGGAAATTTTTTTACAAAAACTTAAGGGATCTAGTGGAACGAATGTATAAAAGTTCTTTCCACTTAAGATACAAAACTCAATCCAATGATTCCAAGAATTGAATTTTATTTAAACTACAGGATGAGTTTCCAGATAATTGGTTAATGAAACATGTCAGACTTTTAATAGAAAAAACGTACAACAATGAAATAGAAGGATTGAAAAAGTAATATTCCTTTAAATTTTTTTCTAGAATTATATGTATATATTAATAAAAAGAAATAATTTATAAATATCACTCTTGTTATATTTACTTTTCATATATTAATATAAAAATTCAATAGTTTATTGGCATGTTACATTTTCAGGAAGATTATGAGAATCTCAAAGGATGAATGAGCTGATATCATAAATATGCCAGTAGGAATGTCCAAAAAGGTGTATAAGGAGATGGTCAAAGAAATGGACATAATTTCATCGCACGAAGATCCATCTCAATAACAACGTGTCTCAAATGTAATATGTAGTCATTGAATTTTCCGTTTAGGTACAATAAATAAAAAATTTAGCATTAAATATTAATTTTCAAGTATTTTCTTACAGAAAATAAAATAAAATGGAACCCATTTAGCACATAAAACAGGACGACAAGGAAGAAAAAGGTTGATATCTATGTTTGTGATTAATTGTTACTTCCTTATAACAACATAACTAGATTTCATTTTTTTATATTATAAGTTATTTTATAACAGTCACCATTAAATGTCTTCAAACAGGTGCTAACATACAAAGAAGAAACATCAGAAGAATTGATTGACGTTGGGTTAAATATGGGTTGTCAGTATATGTTGCCATATCAGAAATTAATTGTGGAATTTGTAGGAATCTATATTTTTTTACTTAGCTTCGTCTGTAATTAATAGAACAAAAAAAATTTATATTAAATCTATGATTTGTTATGGGGTATAAAACTTGTAGGAAACAAAGTATGGAACTGCACAAAAAAATGAATTGTTGAGAGATGGCATGGAATTTGGTTTTGAAATAATGTGTATAGTTCACGAGTCAATTCTTGTTGTGGTACATTTATTTTCGATTTACATTGATGTATATTATTTAATATAGAAATTTTCATTATTCTCACCAATGTATATACAGTCATTACACTTTATTTTTATGTTTGTAGATGGAACTTGAAGAAGAAAAAAAAAGTCAACACAATGAACAAAAAATTCCTCCAAATAATTCAAGTCATGGAAGTAGCTCGAGTAGTGAAAAAAGTTCTAGCGAAGAATGATGATCAATATGTTTGGATATCAAAACAAGGCGTTGTATATTTTGAAATATTTATCTGTTAAATGAGACATTTTGTTTAATGTAATAGACATAATGTCCCAATTGAAAGAAAAATGGATACCAATAACTGTCCCATTTCGTATGACAAAGAGTGTCTTATTCATATATATAATAAAATACGTTTTAATTTATTCTATTGTGTTCTCCATTGTCACTGTGAAATGTTACACCACTAATTAAATATATGGATGGTTAAATATTATAATGAAGAGATGCGAACTTTGATGATATGATATAACAAATTAATCCAAACATCACATTCAAATGCACTAATAAAAATTTAATTGATATCAATAATTTTATAAGATATGTGTCAACTTTTGATGAATAATCAATTTTAAAAAATCACAATAATTGCACTGTCACGGGTCGATGTTTCTAAGAAATAGAAAATGAACACCGGTGCATGTTAGTTACTGCACACTGCTACGTTTGTATGATACTGCGCACTGGTGCATTTCTACGACTTATGGGCACTACACAAATACCAATACCAATTAGAACGCCTTATGAGATTTCTCAACGACTACCACCCTGTTCATCGGATACGCATTCCATGCACTAGTATGGTTTTCCTTTAACAGATCGATGTGTTTTCATAACTTAACGAATGGGTTTGTTTTAACACCTAAACAATTGGGTGCATCTTCATGAGTGATACACACCGGGACGTTGCTAAACACCCCGAGGCATTCGAAAATTGTTTTCCATCCCAGTGCTTGGTATATTTACAGTACCAGTGTGTACATGGTAAAACGCATCGGTGTGTTCACACATGATTCATGCACCGATGAGAAAAACATTCGTAAAAAGCTCCGGCCTCCTAGTTTTTTTAGTTGTGTTGAATTTCCATTACAAGCTCCGTCAAAACCTCCGTTACCAAAAACAGATGTTGTATATTTTTCTTTTTTGACAATTTTGACCAATTTTAGAACACTAAAAACCTCTTTTATGACCTCGTCTAGAGGGTATTTTCCTTGTAGTGGTTATATTTATATGTTGCGTTTTATGGTAATTCACATGCATATTTTGATGGGAGATGCAAGTTATTTTCATGCCACCATTATGTATGATGGATATTTTTCATGATGCATAAATTTTCTTTTGCGACTCATAGGATGGGAGGCACAAGATTATTTTTATAGTACAGTTGAATAAGATGGATACTTTTATGAGGCACATTGTTATATTGTATGGGTACTTTACTATCACACACACACATATACACATATTTAATTGATGACATACATGGGAGAAACAAGAGGTATATTCCACATTGTATATTTTAGATTATTATTTTTATTATGAGCACAAAATATTCCAAGAGTCATAAGTGAATGATTAATCTATAAATTATATGAGGGGATATCCATGTAAAAAACTCAATTAAAAGTTAAATTAACTTTTAATATTTACCTTAGAACTCTCATTTCAAAATGGTAACAAAACATTAAAAAAAAACAATCTTGTATATAGTTAGTCTCCCTAACTATTTTGAATGGATACAAAAAGAAAATGAGCCTATGAAGCCAGAGGTGAATGTTGTGTGAGGAGAGGTATACAAATTTTTTAGATTTGTCATAATTTTCCCTCTGATTCATCAGTTTTTTAGTTCAAGAAGATGACTTGTTTGATGGTAGCCAAATCATTCAAAGGAGAGAAAATGTGGATGGCATATTAATCTCATTTTTTGATATGTTTTAGGTATCCTTATTTCCTCCAAATATTTTTATGTTGATAGAAAGTCTAGCATATGATGTTGGTGCCAATAGCTACTATTGTTTTAGAGAAACATTGTTGATTTAATCCTATCAAATTGCCCAAAAGGATTCCTCAATGTCGTTTCATCTCATTTTTCTCTCTAAATAGTGTTTATGTATGATTATGTTACATTATTGACATTTTGAACTGAACCTGCACACACATTTATTAATAAGAACATGCCATTTTCTATCCATTTATTTTTGTGCATATTTCTCCAAATTTCTCTATATTTCATGAACAAATTGCAAATGAAATTTATTTAACCTTTTCTGAATCATTTACTATGGAAAGTACATGTGTTTTTGTAGCCTTGTGACTTACATACCACCATTTTATTTGTTGTCCAAAATATGTTTTTCTTTAGTTTCATCTTGTTCATTACCCTTTCATATTTTGTAATATATTGCACACATGTTTCTATTTTACTTTCATTGTTGTAATAACTTGTAAAATTTTTGTTCCATTTCTTTTTCTTTATTCGTGTAAAATTTGGTTCATTTTTTTTTATTTATTGAAGATAGATTTGTAAATATCAAATCATTCATTTAAGAAAGAGGCATAAAACACCTATGCCTAGTCCCATTATCTCACGTGCTCAGTGAGATTTGTGGCTTTGACAGAGGACTGTAAAATATTCCCTTGTCAACATCAATTCCTAACTCTCCACAACCCATTTTGATGTTGTATTAAAGTCACCTAATACTATGTTGCTTGATTCAAGGATTTTGTTTAGCTATTGGTTACACCTCAACCTAAGGTCATATTTAACATAAACCATGTCATTAAACATGTTTTGCTACAAATAGTTCCTTTTCTTAGTGTGTATAAGCCAAAAAATACTCCAATTCCACTCACACCTTGAAAAACTGCATGCCAGATTCAATAATTGGATTGCTTTTTTTTTGCAATTTAGAGCTCTGACTACCAAATTGTTGCCACCAATATGCTACAAAAAGGTAAAAATGAAAATTAGTATTAGAAAATGACTTTGAAACTTGGACTCAACAATTGCAATGAATGGCATATTTGCAAATTTTGACATTTCTTACTTGGTGGATCCCTTGCTTTTCTTCTTATAGCCATAGACATGCCGAAGGTATCGATACCCTTATTGAAATTTAATAGCTTTGTATGAATATGCTACTAAATCTTGGGATCTAGGACCATGCACTTAATGCATATATATAATACATCTTTTACCTCCCCATCTCCCTCAAAATATGTAGTGTAATGGTACCTTCAAAATTGAAAAAAAAAATATTCATCAATTTATTTGAATGTTTGGTAAATATTTTCTAGTGAATGAGCAAAAATATAAGCATTGAAATCCAAAATTACATACCTTGGAAATAAGTAACATTTTTTTTGCATGTAAAGGTCTACAGAGTTATTTGTTCCATCTCTATTTAATGATTCTCCATACAAGAATGTACTTATACTTTCTATCCCCATTTTCTAACTTTAGTTGTTCTTCATTTTGATCCATGGTCTCATAAACAAAACCCATTATGGGCTTATCAGCATCCACTATCCACAACACTCCCACAAGAGGCTCACTAAATAGAACAATATCTTCTTCTTTCGACCATTTTTTTTTCAAACACTTGGACAACTATTTGTTTCCATGCATCCTTTGAAATCCGCTACGATTAATTCCATTAATCACAAGAAAACATCTTTCTCAAGTCATATTTTTGTTGAACAAGGGATGAAAACAAAAGATTTTTTTTTGCAAGTCTTGTAATGGTTGATTGAATAAACTCTTTAACCCTAGTGTTCTTTCTCATAGGTTTCAAAACCCATGATTAGTTGTATGTGTTCCTATTTATGGATTTTTCTTCTTCCACACACTTCCTCACCCACTCAATTTTGCTAATATCCACAAGTATGAGGTCCGAAAATTGGGTTGCACATTGATTCCACCAAATGGTGGAGTGTTTTTCCTCCAACATCCTTCCAGTTGTAACATAGTTGGAAGAATTACCTATGATCACCTGTACAACATTATCTACCCATACATACAAAACCAACTCATTCGAAATATGAAATAATATTTGTGCATATTTCACTTGATTAGAGGTATCAACTAATTTGAGAAACATAATACCTTTTCAGAAATTAGTTAAGAAATTTAAAATGGTTGAATTTATGCCATCAATCCATCCATCATACATAAATGCGCACCCTATTTTGGTCCATGATTTCTTTAACTCTATGAGGCACTCATCTATTATTTGTACCTCATTTTGTAGAAGTGGTCCCCTAATATTATGAAATCTAGGACATTTAAAGCTTTGTCAACATGAAGCTATAACATCAATCATAGGTTAATAATGTGTAGAATTAGTGGCACTAAAAAGTGTGTCTTCATCATACCACCATCTAGAAATACATTCAAATGCAACCTCCTTCTCTATCTTCTTCCATTCAACATCATTGGTAGGTTGAGAAGTAGGGGTGGTGTAGGGTACAAATAAACAGTCAATCCCTTTACATTCCACTTTCAAACTAGTGGAACTAGGGACAAAATTATATTCATATCTAACCCTAGCATGAAAATTAAAGTAATATTCAAAATTGAGCATACATTCTTCAAATTTCAGGCTCACTAAGAGAACCATAATTTTTTTTATAATTTTCCTATTTATTTTCTAGATCTCTCTATTTTCTGAAATTCATCATTATACAATTCAATAATAATTAGCATCTTTGTTTTAATATCATCACAAATTTTCTTACAAGGTTTTACTTGGCCTCTCCAATTTGCTAAGTGTTCTTTAATATTATGGATCCCCCCACCTTAAATTCCTTCCCGTAATAGTTGTATAGTTTTTATCCCATGTTCATCTAAATGGAAATGAACCCATGTTGGATCATTCTTTTTTTTCAGAGCCGTGGAAATTTTTGCAACAACAAATAAATTTTGCATATAAAACCCTAGGATTTTTTAATTTCTAGGGGAAAAACATTTTTCTAGAGAAAATTAGAAGAGAAATAGATCGAAACAATAAAATAAAATAAAAAATTGTAGTAGACCCCACAAACCTAAAAATTTCCCTTTCAATTAGCTCCAAAATATCCCTTGGAGATATCCCCAAGGAATACCTTAGAAAATCCATGCAAAACAACAATTATTTAGAGAAAAATATAAGATTATAGTGGGCAAGGGAAAATTATATAAACATAAAATAAAACTATGCATAGAAAACCCTAGGCTTTTTAAATTTCTATGGAAAAAGACATTTTTTTAGAGAAAATGAAAAAATAATGGATTCAATGAAATACCTTGAGTTTCCCTCCAAATGTTTAGATAAAATTTCATCTTCAATCAACTCCAAAAACCACTTAGTAATACACAAATACCTTTGGAAGAATATTCCATGGAAGAAAATCCAAAATATCTCTTAGAAATTAGTGCAATATCTCTCCTACCTAATATCTCTTAAAATCTACCTAAGAATTCCCTCAAAAAAACCCTACAAAATCTCTACAATTCTCCTCAAGAAACTCAACAAAAGAATTTCAAGAATCTTAAATGAATAATGTGAGTGAAAGAGAGGAGGTGGGTTTGTTTAAATAGTTTTAGGGGTTCCAATAATTCCATTAGATATGGGTTAGCTCATAAAAAAAATAAAGTTAAAAAAAAGGCATCTTGGGTCATGCTATATGGAACCAAAAATTTTGGTGCCAAACTGATTGGTTCAATGAAATAGTTTGGTTTTGTACAAAACCAACAGGTTCCATAATATAATCAGGAAATTTGGTACTGAATCAACCTATTCCAATCTCAACCCCTAAACTGGACCAGTTTGGGTCCCAAATTGATCAAGACAACGAGTTTTGATAACATTGGTCCACGGAAGTCAATTACAACCAATTTTTAGGAGAACACATTAGGGAAATTTTGAGATCTAAAATGGGCATCCTATGGAAAATAATAAAATAAAAGTTAAAATAATAAAATAAGATTTATGAACTTTAGAAAAAAAGAAAAAAAATCATGAATTTTCAATTTTTCTAAGTGGGTCTACTTAGAATTATACAAAATGGGTATTCATTGGATGTGGATTTTAATTCTACATCCAAAAGGTATCTACACTTGACATGTGAGTAAATATATAAGGATATATTTTGAAAATACAATTAAAAAAAAAACAGTTTTCTTCTTCTCCCTCTAAAATATATTTTCCCTTGTGGATGATATCATCATCTTGAAACTTGTTGGCTCTTCTAAAGTTCATTTTTTTAGTACACTTTTCTGTTTGATACCCATTTTTTACCTAAGAATTCCCCTAATACCTTGTGGAGTGAGTTTAGAAGAAAGAGTAATAAAAAGAGTACTTTAATTAATTCCATTCTAAGTTTCACTTGGTTTAGAAGGATGGATGTGAGGGTGGCTATGTTGGATGATTGTACCATGGTGCTAAGGAAAGGCTTCGTGGAAGTATATAAGGAAAAATTGGTACTTATGAGAGGAGAGTTGGTATTTATAGAAGGACAAACAACCATCCATGTCCCTCTAACTAGGAAGAGTAGGTTGGAATACCGACCTAGGATGACTTCCATCAAAGTATGTGGAGATTAGCCACATATCAATATAATATAGCTAGAAGTAGGCTAAGCCCCACCCATTTAGAAAATGAAAAAGAGTCATGTAGTGACTAACACAAGTAACGATCCAAGAGGTTAGGGCATGAAGGGAAGGTTTAGAACCCTTCCATACCTTTTTCTATGTGTTTTTGTGGGTCACATGAAAACCGACAAAAGAATAAAGCAGGGAGGAGAGAACTCATTGTGGATAAATATGAACGGGAAAGAAGCGAAGACGAAGAAGGAATGGTTTATGCATCCATTATTTATTATTGTAGGTACATTATGGTCATCTATTATTTTCACTTAAATACAGAGGTTGAGAGGTACGGGAACCAATGGAGAAGTTAAAGAAATAGAGAGGTATTTAGTAATGGAGTATCACTCACATATCATAGTTTCTTGAAGTATAAAAGGAGTTTTTTGGGCCCTCACCATACAGAGGTAGTAGAGGCATCTAGTACCTACTCCAAAGTAGAATAAACGGGGGGAAGCATTGCACCTATCTGTTCCTATCAAAGGCATCAAGTGAGCAGTAAGAAGTCTGATGATACTATATAATGACAAAAATAAGTAGAGAGGGTTGAATTGGAATGGAGAAATATATTCTCATTATTTAGGAGAGATGGTCGGATTAGCTACCCAGAAAACCTATAATGTAGGTGAGCTCAATATGTTGTGATGTGTCAAGGAGAGGCTAAGAGACTGTAAGTATGCAAGATAATGGTAGTCCATTTGGAGTGTGATAATGTAAAATAGTATGATAGGGACGAACACTAGAGATTCATGATGAAATGCACCATGAGATGTTACAGGAAAAGTTAGAAGGATGATACCTTTAATTATGTTTACTGTGTATGAAGATGTTGGTCATGTCATATTCTCTAGGTCAAGAAATGTGTAGACTTGGACTTGATTTTCCACATTGAAACTTCAACAATTAACATTGTAGATTGAGTTTTTGATTGAATTATAGCCAATAATGACAATAATTTTTAGTTGGGGATGATGTCAAGCCATAGGAGTTGTGCACATTTAATATGATGCACACCATGGGTGACATACCCGTCACACAAAATTTGACATTTATATTGCACAAAATACAAAATTATGGGGTTTCTAGTAGAGATCTTGAGCATGAGAAAACACATGTGAAGGAGGGCTTGGCTAGGAAAGTTGGGTGATGGAACAGATCAATTTTTGCATGGGACCACACAATGGGACAAGGTTGAGTTACTTTAGTTGTAGCGAGTGGTGGATCTGGAATGGAATTGGGCCTTAGTTAGTTAGATGAGAGCACGTTTAGTTTAGCTCGAGACATATTCGAGCATGAATGACCGTTGCGAAGAAGATTAGTTGGATTGATGAATTTGGGTCGTTCATGACTTGGGAAATCCAACTAATGCAAGCAAGAATGAAGTGATGAAGACACATAATATGGACAACATCCAAAAAAAAGGAAGAGAATTTTCATGAATAATATGGCATGAGTGCATGAATTGGTGGAACGGTGGGGGTGTAGGAGGAACCAATATTGGAATGAGTGCTAGGCACTACATGAGGTGTCAGCAAAGAAAGAGTGCCCACCCCACATGATGAAAAATCATGAGATGGGACCTAGATTGGATGAGAAAAGTATGGAATGAACCACATTGGATAAATTGAGATGGCACATGAACCAACGCAAAAGAAGGAAAACATGTACAAAGGTGAAATGATGCAAAAATTCACTCACCCCCATCACATGGTATATATTAGTTGAGGGAGATCAATTGAGGGTGAAAAGAATGGAGCAATTGCCACATGAAACAAAGAAAAGTTATGGAAAGTGTGATATGCAAGCTATATGAGTTTGGGCCGATCTATGACTAGGAATATTGCTTGAAGATGGAAAGGTCATTCATTGAATGAAATTTTGCGTTTTGGGTTGAGGTCTGAAAATTTGGTGACATAGTGACCAAGAACTGAATTTTGTTTCTTTTCCAGTTGATCTATAAAATTTGATGAATTTTCTTTGTATGAGGATGAATTCTTACCAAAGGGATGAGATTGTCCAAGATTGGTAAATTTTCACTATTTTAATAAAATAAAGGCTAGTGAATCATTTTTTATTAAAATTGTGTGATGTGTATATCTTGTGTATGTTGTGGTTTTTGGTTTATACTGCAAGTTTTTTATTGAAGAAGTAATGGACGTGAGAATATGAATTCTTAGTTCTATATTGAAGAGGTTATGTTATTCTCCTAAATAAATTATATAGAATATATTTAAAACAAATATATTTTGAGGCATATTTTGAGTCGATCAACATTATACTAAATTAAGCAGTTGTTAAACACACTAATGTCACAACTTGAGGGGTCATGGTTCAGTAAAATATCCTTGTAACATTGTGGAATGCTTGGGATTGTAACACATGAAATTTATAATGCCATCATCTAGGTTATTCTTTTGGCACTTCAACCTAGTTAATATAAGAGGGCATTCTCAGACACATTCACCTTTTTCTCCATTATTTTGGTCATCTGCGTCTCTTCCTCTATCAATTGATCCTAGATAATTTAATACTTATACAGTTTAACTTCAAAATGTTTTTATTAATAGAAAAAATATTGGACCCCATATTCTTTATCTTCTAGCGGGAAAATTATTTCCTTAAACATGATACTATTTAACACTTCTTTCCAACTCCAATTCATTGAGGTCTTGGTGAAATGTCCCTAACAAAAAATTATGGTGTTCATTGGACCTCCCAACATCAAGTTGTTAATATATATATGATATATAGACTAGCTCGGACTTTGATGAGATACGTTTTCAAGTGAGTGTTGAAATTGGCAACAAGAAGGGCTTCTAATTTAATTTTCCCTTAATTAAATTAGAAGGAAATTGTAATTCCACATTACATGAGAACTTGTACAATTTAACTGAGTCACGAAGACTTAGTTAGCTCAGCAAATTCGATTTGGGGGTCAAACTGGAGACATGTAGAGTTCTCCCTACGTTTTAGGGGGTCTAGTTGTAGTCTATTTTGAGTTGTAATTAGTTAACTCAATTATTTGAGTGAAAATTAGTTTAAATAATTCTAAATGAGAGATGAGATAGTGATAGGTCTAGTGAATTAAATCTTATTTAATTCACATGAAGTGATAAATTAGATAACTGATAATTCACTATAAATAATTGTTGCATGTCACTTCTAATGAAGGCCTAGTTGAGATTGGAGTTAAAGAGAATATACCAATGAGTTGTATAATTAGAAAATTGTACAAGTCATGCATGAGGTTAGCGGGATGCCTTAGATGAATTGAAAAATCAATTCTTGGAAATTTCCTAATTAATAGGGGCTAAATTACTCGAAGAATGCATTAGTAAGGCTGAGCAACCCAGAGTAGGAAAATGGTTAAGTATCAGAACATTCTTGCTGGGATCAGAGTGAGACAATGAAAGATAGTGTCGAGGTTTCTCAGGAAGGGAAATAACATTGTATTGTTTTGTATTCTTGAATTAATGAAATATACATGTAGTATGGTTTTTAGCTAAGGCTTTCCCTAGATACATCTTTGTGTTGTGCGATTGAAATTATTTTGCTTTCCTGTTCTTGTGATTTTGTGATTGTAATTGGTTTCCACAATTTGTAGAATTGATTCAGTAATTTTTTTTAGCATATTACAAGCTAAGTTGAATGTATTTAGACATTTATGTATGGCATCATAGCAGGTATCACTATAGAAGAGAAGAACCAATTTTTTTTTTGAAGAGGTGAATCAAATTTGCAGATTTATTCTTCAGGACCAACAACATATCATGATGTATTTATCCAGATTGAGACTCGAATATGCCCTTGAGGGTAGTTCAATTGCATAGAATGGAAGGAAAATATGGACAGAGTGTTGGAGGACAATGGCTGAAGGAGTTCATAGATAATGATTTTCCCCAACCCACAACAATAGATTCTCAACTTCTTGATGCATGTAAGAAGAATGTAGGAAAGGCGAGAATGATTCTGTTAGAAGGAGTTTCAGATCGTATTGTCTTGAAACTGTATAGAAAGGCAGCTCGATATGATATTTGTAAGGACTTAGCATATTTGTTTCAGAATAGCAGCAACCATAGGAAGCAGGTGTTGAACGAAAAGCTCAGAAAGATCAAGATGGAGAAGGCGACATAATACTAAAATACCTGAAAAAATTCACTCAACGTAGAGACCAGCTTGGAAGTGTTGGTGTGACAGTTTCCCAGGATGATTTGCTGAGCCTAGGACTTCTAGTACTTCCCAAGAGTTTTCATCGCTACCAGGACTTGGTGACTTGGAGGGAGAACCTAATAGAGTGGGAGAAATCGTGATCCGACTTGGTACAATAAGAGATTCAATGGGACACCAAAGATGGATCATCATCAAAGACTAATGATGAGGAGAATTTTGCCTTGGATGGATAGGTTAAGAAAGGTAAATGGAAGGCATCCCATTCCAAATCGGATCCCAGTCAGGTGGGCAAGAAGCAAGACTTGTTAAAGGTAAAAAAAATTCACCATCATGAGCTTGGACACTATGTTACAAAGTGTCTGCACAACAATACTGACAAGAATCCATCAGGAGGAGTGGTAGGTGAAAAAATTCATTCATAGTTTGAGTTTGATTTCACCCTCATCACATGCATGGTGTCATCAGTGATGGGTTCTGTGCGGTAATTAGGTAGTGAAGCTTCATTCAGTATAACCAGCAACAGAGAATTCTTCAATAACTTGAAGGATAAGGATCTCCAGATGCACATCACGATGGGAGATGATGGGAGGTATAACACAACGAGCATAGGTATATTTTCCTTTCAGAGGGAGTCATGTACTCCTCTCACATTAAAATATGTCATGTATGTTCCTAGTTTAAAGAATAATTTGGTTTTTTTTGTTATGTTGGAATATCGTGGCTATGATGTGATATTTAGAAAAAGAAAGGTGTTCCTTCGTCACAGAGCCACGAGACAGGTGAAGAATATTATGGTTCGAGGAAAGAACCTCTAAAAAATGGATTTAGAATATTTTTCTACCTTGATCACGAAAGTAGAGAGGTGGAGAGCCAAGACATTGGTGAGTTATGGCATAGGATATTGGGCCATCTACACCATGGCACTTTGAAGATCATGCATCATATTGCTACAGGACTTCCAAAGGGTGCACTTGAGAAGCGAGATACATGCAAAGGGTGTACATTGGGGCAGTATACCAAAGCCACCTTTCACAATAAGGAAAGTTGAGCAAAGGAGATCCTTGAGAGAGTTCAATTAGATTTGTGTGCACCGTTCTTAACAGATTCCATAGAAAAACACATGTATTATGTGATTTTTGTAGATGATTTTTCAAGAAATTTTTGGATTTTCTTCATGCAGAATAAATATCAAATGTTCTCAATTTTTTGTGAGTTCAAGGAACTTGTCAAGAAATATAAAAGGAATAAGGTGAAGGCTCCGAGGAGAAACAATGGTAGATAATATGTATCTAACGAATTCAATAACTTTTGTGCTTCAAAAGGAATTGAAAGGGAATTGATAGCACTTCATAACCCAAAAAATCATGGGGTTGCAGAAAGGAAGAATAGAACTATTATGGGAGCAACATGAGCTATGTTTCATGATCAGGACCTACCATTGAATATGTGGGAAGAAGCATGAAATACAACAATATTTGTGCAAAATAATAAGTCCTCATCGCATACTTCGAATGAGTACACCAGAGGAAGCATTTCAAGTAAGAGACTAGATGTGCCGCATTTTAAAAAATTTGGTTAATCCATTAATTTCCATGTGACCAAAGATGAAATGAAGAAGCTAGAGCCAACAGTTAATTTGGGGATATTTTTTGGGTACATTGATACACCTCACAACTATCGGTTGTACTTGCCAGCACACGGGATGACAATGGTTAGAAGAGATGTGAAATTTTATGAAGATAATTCCATGCAAATTTCCCTTAAGAGGGAGCTTTAGTTGCATGCAGTTGAGGAGCTCTTGGATCCAAAATAATAACCTCAAGATGTGGATCAGCCACAAGCAGAGGTGTAGAGAGTGGAAGCACCCACTCATGCATAGACATCTCGAGATGGAAGGAAGTGCACAAGAGAGGCTGGCAGGTTGATGCTTGAATTTATAGAGAATGTGGGAGTGCCCACATCATAACGATAGAAGAGAATATCCCCAGAGCAGTACACTAGCCACATGGATCTTATGAGCAAAGGTGTAGAGATAGAAGCATCCTCTTTTGAGGAAGCAGTGAAGCAAATAGTTTGGGTTGATGCCATGGTTGAGGAGTATGACTCCATTATCATAAAAAATGTATGGGAATATGTCCCAAGACTAGAGGGGAAGTCAGTTGTAGGATCTAGGTGGATATAAAAGGTGAAGGAGGCAGAAAATGGGAGTGTGGAGAAGCACAAGTCCAGATTTGTGGCGAGAGGGTTCTCTTAGGTAGAGGGGATTGATTATGATGAGACATTTTCACCAGTCACAAGGTACTCATTAATCAGAACTATCCTTGCACTCTCAGTGCATATGGGATGAAAGATACATTATATGGATGTAATGAAAACCTTCCACAATGATGTGATTGAGGAAAATGTGTACATTGAGCATCCAGAAGGTTTTGAGACCTTCAAGAGGGAGTCACATGTGTGCAAATTCAAGAGAGTATTGTATGGGCTGAAGCAAGCACCTCGTGCTTGGTACATGAGGATTAAAAACAACTTCACCGGGTTGAGCTTCACCAAGAGTGAAGCAAATGTGAACCTTTATTGTATTGTGGTAGAAGGTAAACTTTTTATCATTGTACTTTATGTCGATGATTTGATATTGATAGGTGAAGAGCGGCTCATCGAGTCTTGCAAAGAGGATATTGCAAGAGAATTTGAGATGAAGGACATGGGGCTCTTGCACTGTTTCCTTGGAATGGAAATTTGGAAAAGAGCTGGGAAGCTATTTGTATCTCGGGGCAAGTATTCCAATGATATTCTTAGGAAGTTTCACATGGAGGGAAGAAAACCCATGGAGACTCATCTAGTAGGAAACTAGAGGAAGCAGGATGCTACTTCGAGTGAAGTAGTAGATACTACCATCTATAGGTAGCTTGTTGGTTCACTCATGTATTTGGTGAACACACGACCAAACATATGCTATATAGCTAACCAACTTAGTAAAGCTATGGTTAAGTCTACCAAGCTCTTTTGGAAAGTAGAAAACACTACAAGCAAAAGACCCTCTAGCGGAGGTTTTAAAGGAGGTTTTTTGTGTTATAAAATTAGACAAAATTGTCAAAAGAACATTTGCTACAACATCCGTTTATGGTTATGGAGGTTTTGGCAGATATTTTAATGGAAATTCAACACAACTAAAAAAAATGAGTGGTCAGAGGTTATTACGAATGTTTTTTTCATTGGTGCGGTACTAAGGTGTCAACGCACTGGTGTGTGTCATCTAGATGGTGGCCCTGGGGAGGTTGAAGGTTCTTGCACCAGGCCGTCAAGGTATAAAACCACACCGGGTGCAGTGTTGGTGATACAACGCACGGGGTCATACCAATTGGTCTTGGGATTTGTGTGGTGCCCATAGGCCATCTCAACACACCGATACGTAGACTTATATAAATGCACTAGTGCATCGTATTAGACAAACACACTAATATTTGTAATTGGTATTGGTATTTGTGTGATGCCCATATGTCATACAAATGCACCAGTGCATAGTATCGAAAAAACGCACCGAGATTTTTAATTGGTTTTGGTATTTGTGCAGTGCCCATAGGTCGTAGAAACGTACCGGTGCGCTAGAGCATACAAACACACTAGTGTATAGTAACTGACATGCACCGGTGTTCATTTTGTATTTTTTACAAACATCAACCTGTGGCAGTGAAATTATTGTGATTTTTCTAAATTCATTATTCATCAAAAATCGACACATCTTATAACAATATTCATATTAATTAAATTTTTATTAATGCATTTGAATATGATGTTTATATTAATTTTTTATATCATATCATAATTATTGTGATTTTTTAAAATTCATTATTCATCAAAACTCGACACATATATATCTTATAACAATATTCATATGAATTAAATTTTTATTAGTGCATTTGAGAACGACAATGGAGAAGGCAATAGAATAAATTAAAGCATATCTGTGTGTGTGTGTGTGTGTGTGTGTGAATAAGACAGTCTTTGTCATACAAAATGGGACAGTTATTGGTATCCTTTTGTCTTTCAATTGGGACACTATGTCCATTACATTAAACAAAATGTCTGATTTCAAAGACAAATATTTAAAAAAATACAACACCTTGCTTTAATATCCAAACATAGTGATCATCATTCTTCGCTTGAACTACTATCACTGTTAGAGCTACTTCCATGACTTGGGTTATTTTCAGGAATGTTTTGTTCATGGTGTTGATTATTTTCTTCTTCTTCACCTTCCATCTACAAACATAAAAATAAACTGAAATGAGTGTATATACATTAATGAGAATAATGAATATTGCAATTTTAAATAATATACATCAATGTAAATCGAAAAGAAAAATGGCGTACCATAGCAACAATTGACTCATAAACTATACACGTTCTTTCAAAACCATGTACCATGCCATCTTTCAAAATTCTTCTATTGGTGCAGTTCCATACTTTGTTTCCTGCAAGTTTTATACCCCATAAAAAATCATATATTTAATATAAAAGATTTTTTTGTTTTATTAATTATAGATAGAGCTGAGTAAAACAAAATCGATAGATGCTTACAAATTCCACAATTAATTTCTAATATGCCAACATATACTCACAACCCATATTTAACCTAATTTCAATCAATTCGTTTGATAGTTCTTCTTTGTATGTTAGCACCTGTTTGAAGACATTCAATGATGATTTTTTGTAAAACAACTTAAAAAATACTGAAATGAAATCTATTTAAGTTGTTATAAGGAAGTAACAATTACTCACAAACTTAGATATCAACCATTTTCTTCCTTTTCATCTCATTTTATGTGTTGAATGGGTTCCTTTTTCTTTTCTTTTCTGCAAGATAATATTTGAAAATTAATATTTAATGCTAAATTGTTTATTTATTGTACCTAATGATTGAAAAATTCAATGATTACATATTACATTTGAAGCACGTTGTTGTTGAGATGGCTCCTCCTGCAATGTAATTTTGTCCATTTCTTTAACCATCTCCTTATATACCTTTTTGGACATTCCTACTGGCATATTTCTGATATCAGCTTGTTCATCTTTTGAGATTTTCATAATCTTCTGAAAATGTAACATGACAATAAACTGTATAATTTTTATATTGATATACGAAAAGTAAATATAACAAAATTGATATTTATGAATAATTATAGACAAAAATTTAAAGGAAAATTACTTTTTCATTCCTTTTTTTTTTTTTTTGTACGTTTTTGCTATTAAAAGTATGACATGTCTCATTGGCCTATTCTTTGGAAACTCTTCTTATAGTTTAGATAAAATTTGGTTCTTCGAATCATTGGATTGGTTTTTGTATTGTAAGTGGAAAGAACATCTATACATTCATTCCACTATATCCCTCAAAATTTTGTAAAATTTTTCCCCCTTTTGTTTATCTCTAGCACCACTTCAGATGAGCTAAGGAGCAATTCATTGTCATTTGCATGTTCTATTTTTTTTCTTTTCTTAGAAAAACATTCTTTTTCTGAGTTGTTAGACCTTGTAGAATGTTAAACAGGTGTGAATTAATATACTATTTGACACATGTTATCTAATAATTTTAAGTATATTATTAATGAAAATTAAAAAAAGGAACTTATATTGGATCGATTGTATTTTTTCATTCACTTGATTCATCCTTTTGAAATTTTCCCATAAATTTTTTACGCGCTTTTGGTGCTAGATTAGAAATAATCTTATCGAGCTTCGTCATTTTTTGGCTCTGCATGATATACAGTAAACAATAAATATTATTTAAACTTACATAGAGTTCAAAAATAATATTTTTTGTAAAGAATTTACAAAGAACTTGCCTTTTTTACTTTTCTTGATGTGTTAATAGTATTTTTGTTACTTGATCTCTTTTCAGTCATTTCTTTAGCAATCTAAAACCTTTGTCAACTTTTCAGGTAAAAAATAAATCTCAAGAAACCGGCGCGCCTTTCATGATGTACGCACTGACATTGGTGCGTGGGGGTATTATAAACGCACCGCACAAACATTATAATAGACCGTACGATGTTATCCTCGTAACATAGCACACCGGTGCCCTATTTTAGATATGGCACACTGATTAATTTTTTTTTTTAAATATTTTATTACACAATACTTGCGCGGTGCACTGCATAATAAAGCGCACTAGTGCGCTATGTTATGCAGGGTGCACCGATATAAAAAAAAAACCATTTTTTTCAAAAATTCACGCAAGGGCCGACGTGGATTGGGATCTGACTATGCAAGTCATCTCATGGGTTAGATGTCAATCTAAAATGAAAATCCCTAATTATGAAATCAAAGAAATAGGGAGAAGAAAGGGCATAAACAAAAAAAATGAAGGGTTTAGGGTAAAAATGGATAAAACTGTAGAAAAAGTAAAAAAATTGTAGAAAAAGTAAAAAAAGAATCTCAAATTTAATCAGATTATTTAATTATATAGGTTTTAATCACGGAAGCTTTTAGTTTTTGAATTTTAGGATAACATTTGAAACGTGTTTTGCTCCACCAATTGCTCTCATGCTCTCTTGCTCCGATTATGTCTCTGCAAATCTAAAGCTAAAAATTAAAAAATAGTGAAATAATGAAATATTTTTGTATGAAAATTTTTTTTGCGGAAATTGGATTTTGAAAACTATTTTCACTGCGCATTTTCAATTTATTCGTTTTTTCCATAAAAGAAAATAGGGATTTTACTTTATATCGATTCATTTTGTCTGGTCGTCATTGGTAACAGATTTACCAAATCATGTCAACCTATTCACCAGAGTTGAAACCAACTTTATTTCATCACGGTCCGGTTAATAGCATTAGAAGCCCGGTTGGGTTGAGCGCGAAATTACTTTTACGTGTGTACACCAAAATTAGACATGTTGGAAATGTACATTTTGATGTGAAAATATTTGGGCCATTTCTTTTCAAAACTACACCTCTTCTTCTTTCAGAAAAATAAACTTGAACCTTTCCATAACCCGCAACAAGCTGAAAAGGTGCCCCATGATCTGCTTGGTCATTTGTAAGTTCCTCCTCCATCTTGGCATCCAATTTCCTCTTTTCTCCTTTGTGCTTTCTACCTTGATCTTAACAAAATTTATACAATCTTTGTTTTACAAGAAACTGACCTTGAATGTTTTGGGAGAAATGACAATGAGTCCTTCATTCTGCATTTGTTAGCAGAAGAAGACCGATTTTCGACTAGACGATGCAGTTATTACATGTGGAGGAAATGTTTTCCCGTAGAAAATGAGTATAGGGTTTAGCAGAGGAAAGACGTTGAAAATTGGGCTATTACATTAGCTTTTCCAACGGGAAACCGATTTGTAGGTGGAAATATGGTAGCTACAGATAGCCCCAAGGGTTAGCTCAAGTGGTAGTGAGCCAATACGTGGTCTTTTTCGTTGTGGGAGGTCACGGGTTCAATCCTTGAGTCTTTGGGGTTAGGCGCCGCTTATTGCATCGAACAGTTTACCGCGCATACCATCTAGAAATTCTGGGGAAGTACGCCTGGGTTTCCCGTGAATTTTGTTCATGAAAAAAAAATTAAAAAAAATTGATAGCTACATATATTTATGCTTTTCTTCCCACAGAAATGGTCACTGGATTTCCATTTATAATACAAGAAGAATTTTTACTGGTTTCATCCAAAGAAAGCATCATTTTCAATAACAAATGGAACCAGGGAATCCGTAAGTGTACCCTGTTCACATTTTGTTCGACATTTCGTTCTTTGATAAGTGCTAATTCACCTATACTTTTAAAAAATTGGATTTTTGAGTACCTTCCATGTGATATTCGTCATTATCCACAGGACCACAACTCAAACAAGTTAGAGATGTTATTCAGGTTCAATTGAAAGTCGAAGATGTGATTTTATGTGACGTTTACTTTTCCAGTAAAAGTTTTTGTAAGCCAAATAAAACTTGGACAATAATCCCAGCTACTTTTAAATGCATTCTAGAGAATCTTTCCCTTCATGGGACCTACCAATCCCATCAACAACGTCAATTGATCTTTCTCTGTTGTCCTTAAGGGAATGAGAATCCTTCCCTTCATGGTGCCTCTTGGCTTTATTGACTACCTCGATTGATCTTTCTCTACTGTCCAATATTTCCATGCCATCCTTGTAAGAATGAGAATTGTTACCTTCATGTGATCTCTTAGCCCGTTCAAGAGACTCAATTGATTTCTCTCTGACATCCCTTAGTGAATAGGACTCCTTTCTTTCGAAGGACAGTTTCACCTTGCTAGTCGCCAGATCGTCGACAAGTATTTCTCTGCCATCAACTCTACTCTCCCTTTCTCCATCATGGGACCTCTTAACCCTATTTCTGACCTCAACCAAATTCTCTCTGCCATGATCAAGAAAATACTTACCCTCGTGACCAGTCATCTTAACCCTATTGTCTGTCTCAACCGAGCTTTCTCGACCATCCTTCTCATATTTTTCATAAATCTTTTCTCCTTTTGTACTCTGTCGAGATCTGTAGCTGTCTACATCCCTATAAGCATATTTTTCCATCTTTTTGTTTGAATCATTCATTTTCTCTGCTATAAAATTCTCAGCCTAAATTCGAACTCTCGTCTTTTCAAATCCTCATCTCCTCAGAAAATTTTTTGCCCGCGATTCGAACCCTCCGCTGTTCCAATACTGCACTTTACAGAATAATTTTTCCTTCCTAGAAAATATATTTTAATGGCATACCTGGTTAGCGTGAGGTTTAATTTAACCCTTTTTTAGTGTGTGGGGTTTTATAGGCGCATCAGTGTGGTTTTGTAAGATCGTGGTTTATGTTTTGGCGTGGTGTTTTATGATGCATCGGTGTGGAAGAGTTGTGAAGCACCGGTGTGCTACAATAATCAGACACACCAGTGTGGATTATGATGATAAGCGCATCAGATGAAAAACCAGGAACTTCCGCTAGAAATGGCATATTATATAAAGTTATTTTCTTTTGGTATGTAAGATCATAATAAAATAATGATAATGCTAAAGTACATGAGTTTATTTGCATTATTTCTAAACTTTATTATGTTACAAAAATTCATATTATGCTAGATTTATTATTTTACAATTATTTACAAATTTACAAATTTAAAACTTTAATAAAATCATTTCACATTAATACAATTAAAATTTTACAAAAAATTTTACATACAATTACAATTACAATTTTACAATTTCACATACAATTACGATTAGAATTACAATTACAATTTTAGAATTTTACATACAATTACAATTACAATTAAAATTTTACAAGTACAATAATTTCATAGTTATACAATAAAATTTTTACAAATATTTTACATACAATTAGAATTAGAATTAGAATTACATTTACAATTACAATTACAATTTTAGAAATATTTTACAAACAGTTACAATTATAAATACAATTACAATTTTAAAATTTTACATAAAATTAGAATTACAATTACAATTTTACAATTTGTCATATATAAAATTACAATTAAATTACAATTACAATCATTTCACAATAAATTAAATATTACAATTGAAATTAAAATTTTACAAATATTTTACATACAATTACAGTTAAAATTACAAATACAAATACAAATACAATTTTACAATTTTACACACTATTAAAATTTCAATTTCAATTACAATCATGACATAATATTTAATAAATATCATGGTAATTTAATATTAAATTAATTAATAAAAATCACGATCATGGTAACCATCGTACAAACATCATATTCGACTAAAACACACATTGAAATTCACTAACATCATTGTGATCATGATCATCTAACAAAACACAATTATCATTGTATAACATCATCACAACACAAACATCAAATATACATCTCATGTCAAATAACTCATGCTATCACATACACATCTATCTGCAAGCTGCACATTAAATGAACATATCTAATGTGACCTAACAATATACACATCATGATGATCATCAACAAGTAGATACAACTATAATATAAATGTCATGGATTAGCTGGTGGTACAACATTGATAGTAGTACTAGTCAAGGCCTGCTCAGTCAATGGTTCAGCCTCGACGGTCGATGGTCCAGCCTTCTCATGATCATGAGTACTGTTGGATGCTGCAGGTTGCTGATTGGATGTGGCCGATGGTCCAACCTCATCTCCATGATGACTGCTGCTAGATTCTAGTGGAGGTTGCTCATCTTGCACAGCGCGAGGTGAACAATCATGAGATGATGAGTCACTGCTCGTGAACTGTCGATCATGTGCTGCATCTAGACCACGCCTATAATGTGCAATGGTCCTCCCCAGCTGTGTAACTAAGGTTATAGCTCCTATGACATGTTGCGTCAGGCTGTACATGTCACGCAACATGCCTCTCCACATCTGTAATAGCCTACCATCAGCATGTATGTCTCTCATATGAGCGGGCCTGATGCCCGCCTCAACAATCAATGCAGTGATTTGGTTTCCCAACTCCATCCTGTATCTAGTATCAAGTCAACCGCACCTAGCAAAAGGCGGTACCGGTGCACCTGCAGGAGCAGGTCTCTCTGCATCGGACTCCTGATGATCCTCGACATCTAGCATGCCTTGATCATCATCAGCATCCACACTTGGATCATGTGGTGGTGTCGGCATGTCCTCACAATCAAAATCCCCAATGTATGCAAAATATATACAAGTACACAACAATAATTATACAATTTCATTACACAATTTAATAAAAACAAGTTAAATAACATGTTAGAATAAATTTAAATAAAACAGTAATATTACCTCTATCATCTGGTGGCTCATCATATGTGAAGAGGATGTTGGCACACCCTCACAAATCCAATCCAGCATAAGGACATGGGACCATAATGAAGGGATGCAGCTCATCAAAACTGGCTAGAACTCTAGTGCATCATGCGATATCCTCACTATAAACACAATCTCACCCCTCTTGGGCATCATCTTCCCCCACATGTGCATTCATGCTTCAAACATCGGCCTACGAGGCTAACGAAAAAAAGTAGGTCTCATCCCTAGAAACCTCTCAAAAAATAAACAAAAAAGCTCTGAAGCAAAAGGGAATTTTACCCTCCCTTGTGCATGAGCGCGACATCTATCTAAGGCTATACAAAACTGCCACAAAAAAATGGAAGACCACCTGACAAGTCATGGCTCATGTACTAAAGAATCAACATAATATAGAAGCGATCAACTAATGCATTGACCGTCATTGGTGTTGTGTGAAATGGTCGAAATCACAAGTGAGAGGCACCTCACCTCCTCACTACCAAATGCACCAATACGTAGTTGACCTCTCGCGACCTGAAAATATGAAGGAGACAATACATCTACTCCAATGTATCTTTGGGAGTACACTAACTGAATCCCTTCTACATAGCCAGCTGGAACCTATGGGAATGAGGGAAATACACCCCTCTCCTCGATAGCCCTATAATGAAATATATGTCCTCCTCAGTGGGCGTGTAACACTGGTTAGTAGTAACCTGGAAAGCCTGTTGGTGGGCATTCCACCTGCGGATAAGATGTCTCAAAAACACACCATGGCCCTTTAAGGAAGTATCCTCCTCATAGAACTTGAGAAGGCCTACCTGCCTTAGGAGTCCCTGGGTAGCTGCTATAATAGGGCAAGGGTATGCATCTCTCTCCCTCTCTCATGCCTCCCATAGGCGAACCATGTCATACTACTCCGCATATTGTTGTTGTTGTTCCCCCTCTTCTTTCTGAATGATTAACATATTAAATTAAAAAAAATTATTAGATGAGACATGTATTTAGGAGTATACATATATAATGTTTTTGAAAAAAAAAACAAAACAGTCGGTGCGCCACAAAAAAAGTCATGCATCGGTACCAATGCATCTTTTTTTTGTCGCGTACCTATGGCGGTGCCCCAGATGACATTAAACACACCATAGGCAGTGCACTTGAAAATTTTTAGAGCCCTATTGACTATGTACGGTCTCAAGAGTGCGGTGTGCTAACTAAAATCTACGCCTCGGCACACATAGTTGGGTGTTCGCACCGACCTCCTGATTTCATTACATAGTCAACAGTACGGTCTTACTAGGCTACACTGTTGACCCTGTCGACATGCCGAATGCGGTGCGCTGACAAACATAGCCAAAACGCGGCGAATATTTCCGTCAATGCACCGCTTTGCCGCTATTCCACATGGTCAATAATGTGGTCGACTAAATGACTGCACCGCACTTTTTTTTTAATTTTAAAATAATGCAGTGCGCCTTTCGGTACCACCCTAGATATGGTGAGGATACCGTTAGCACGAGTTGTGGTGAGACCTGTGAATTTTACAGCAACATCGCTTACCAGTGCAAGCCGAACGACTCGAGCGCACCGTGCAACAATTTTTTTTTCTTTTAAATGGTTAATTTTAAGGTTATTTGAAATTCTAATCCCATAAAATGCTTAATTATGGAAAAAAAATAAAAATACCTATACATTTGGCCGTCGAGGAGGCATATTGGCTGTAGAATTTGCAAAATAAAATTTTCCCACCGTTTTACAAATTGCAAGCTGGAGATTGGTGGGCAATGCACAGTAGCAATGCGTGCAATGGGTGCAATGAGAGCACCGATGTCAAGGCACCTCATACAAGGATAAATTTCACCAGTGCTTGAGAGCTTTGGAGCACTGAGAAAAGTGAAAAATGTGGTTTTTTGGCCGTAAGGTTTTTTTTATTTAACCCTGTTTCAGTGCACGGGGTTTTATAGGTGCACTTGTGCAATTTCTTAATACCACATGGGGCGGTTTTTGTTTTGGTGCGGCGTTTTATGACACACCGATCCAGAAGAGTTGTAAAGCACTGGTGCTCTACAGTAATACGACACACCGGGCGGGTGTATACGAAACACATAGTGTTGGTGTGCCAATGTTTTGTGCGCACCGGTGCTTTCTATTATTGAGCGCACCGGTGCGATTTTCGACGATAAGTGCACCGAATGAAAAACATCCACAAAAACCTCTGCGTGCCAACCTCCTCTAGTAACCTCTACTAGAAATAGATTTTTGGGGTATTTTTATAAGGGGTTCCTCAAAAACATCCGCTAGAGGGTCTTTTCCTTGTAGTGCAAGAATTTGTTGAGATACCTTAGAGGCACTACAAAGTTTGGTCTATGGTACAGGCGAACAGATGGAGTGAAGATTCAAGCCTACACAATTCATATTGGGTAGGGATTCCATTTGATAGGAAGATCACATCAAGGGGAATCTTCAACATAGGATCAGTAGCAATTTCCTCGTAAATTTGGAAACAAAGATCAATTGCACTCAGTTAATAAGAGGCAGAGTACATGGAAACCAGTCAGGTGGCATGTGATTCCATCTATATGAGGAAGATGATTTTTGGTTTGTTTGATTGACAGATGGATCCGAAAATGATTTATTGTGATAACTAGAGTTAAAGCAAACTTTTAGTTAATCCAGTTTTTCATGACAGGTCCAAGCATATTGATATCTGGTATCACCATCTCAAATATTGTGTCAGGAAGAAGATTATGTCATTATATTACCTTCCCATGAAGGAGAAGGATGCAAACATCTTGACGAAGGCATTTTCAAGAAGAAATTTTGAGTTCCACATAAGAAGGATCTGGGTAGCAGACAATCCCTTTCTTCTTGAGAGGGAGTGTTGAAATTGGCAACAAGAAGGACTTCTAATTTAATTTTCCCTTAATTAAATTAGAAGGAAATTGTAATCCCACATCACATGAGATCTTGTATGAGTTAACTGAGTTGGGAAGAATTATTTAGCTCAGTCAATTTGAGTTGGTGGTCAAAATGGAGACATGTGGATTTCTCCCCAAGTTTTAGGAGGTCGAGTTGCAGTTTATTTTGAGTTGTAATTAGTTAACTCAATTATTTGAGTTAAAATCAATTTAACTAGTTCTAACTGAGAGATGAGCTAGTGGTAGGTCTAGTGAATTAAATTTTATTTAATTCACATCCATTGATCAATCATATAACTCATAATTCACTATAAATAGTTGTTGCATGTCAGTTGAAAGGAAGGCCAAGTTGATATTGGAGTTAAAGGGAAGAGAACTATCAATTATATAATTAGAAAATTGTACAAGTCATGCACATGGTCATTAAGAAACCTTATATGAATTTTGCAATGAATCCTTGGGAATTTCCTAATTAATATGGGCTCAATTCCTCCAAGAATGCGTAATCAAGGCTGAGCAACTCAGAGCAAGAAATTAGTTAAGTGTCAGACCATTCTTGCTGGAAAGAGAGTGAGACAGATAGAGATAGTGTAGAGGTTTCTCAGAAAGGGAAATATCATTGTACTGTTTCATATTCTTGACTTAATGCAATATACATATAGTGAGGTTTTTAGCTAAGGCTTTCCCCATATACATACTTTTTTTGTTCGATTGAAGTTCCTCTCTTTCTTGTTCATGTGACTGTGTGATCATAATTGATTTCCGCAATTTGTAGAATTGATTCAGTATATTTTTTTATCATATTACAAGATAAGTTGAATCTATTTAGATATATGTTGTAGGAACTCAACTTTGTAGGAATGAATTATTGAATGGGATTTCTTACAACTGAAGGTTCCTCACAAGAGGAAATCTAGAGATTCTTGATGGGCAACTGTAGGAAGATTTCTTAATATATTGGTTTTAAAAGAGCTCCTCCTTTGTTTTATAAGAAAATTCACTCATTTTTTTGAAGGAACAAAATGAGCCATAAGGAAAAAAATGGCAAGAAACAATGAACCCCATTGAAAAGTAGTGCCTCCTCTACTTAGGTCACATGAACAACATATCCAGTAGAAAAGAGCACAAAGTAGTGCACAGGTGCTATAAGCCTCTATGATTTCCATGATATTTATACAAGCTTACAATTTGAAGTAATATGATAACATATCTTTCATATTTTCATGGGAGTGGATAAGGTAAGGATTCTATCGGTGACTATGTTACTTCTAAAAATATAACACAGGAATGAGCATAAAATTTACAGTTGAAAAGTATTTTTGTGGTATTATGGATAGAGAATTACACAGTGTGAAGTATGCGCAATGTTGAATGAGTAGCATTTGGTTGAACTAGGTTGGGGGTTGAAATTCCTTACTCCTAGTGAAAGGGCTAATTGTGTAAACTACCATTCCACCACTACTCCACTTAACCTATGAGGCGAATAAAATGATATCATAATTTCCCAACCAACAAGGAACATCAAGACTACCCTTAGTATCACCAAGTCCAACACCAATTAGTTTGTTGTTAGATTGAATTCTTTTTTGGTTGAATCCTTTGAAGCTTATGGTTGTGATGAATTGGCCCCAATGAGAGTTACATAATTACATAATTTCTAAAAATGAGAAAAATAATTAATTGACATCATATAGAAATTACAACAAAATAAAACCATTTGTGAGTAAGAAAAAATTCAAAGTATATTGATTTCTATGTGCTTGTTGTTGTTATTCTATAATTCTAGTAGATTGTTAAAGAAGTTTTTTTTTTTTTTTGTTGAAGAAGTTATATTATTTTGTTTTGTTGATGACTATGTTATATTGGTTTTTGAATAAGTATGTTTCATTTTGTTGTTGATGACTATTATGTGTTCTTGGTTACCCTTATTGATGATATTTTGGTTGATGGTATTGTTGTCAATGACGAAATGTTTTTTATGGCTATTCTATGGTCTTGGTCACACTTATTGATGTTATTCTGTGGTCCTGTCTTTTCTCTTGTTGATGATGTTATTATACCATCCTAGTTGGTTATTGAAGAAGTCGAGAAAATCCATTTGATAGAGGATCATCACAAGTAATTGAAACAAATTTATTACAAACAATTGTACACTCCAATGAACCATAGAGCACTTACAAAAACATTGACGCACTAATTGAACCAGTTCAAAATAAATATGAAGAGATAATGGATATGAAGTGGGATGAAAATAGTGGTACAAGTGAAATAAGTCAAATTAATATTTATATGACTATATAGAAAGTGGATGAAGAACACATCAGATGGTATATGTTAGGAGATGAAGAATGTAAGTAGTACTCTACCTGGCCCCTTCCTAAAGATGAACACACCAACACCTTTACATGATGGTGCATGCGCGACATTTCAAAATATGGAATTTGAAAAGAAAGTGTTTGCTATGCACATTACACTGAGGAATCATACACAAAAATTACTTGTTTCTGAACTAATGCTAGAATCAATCCATTTCACAAGAAATGAGTTTAAATTTATCATGTATATAGTAATCCGACTTTAATCTCTTTCACTAGAAGAGACTTTAAATATATCATGCATGTAGTAACTTTAAAAACAATTATTGTTGCTTTGCCTCGATATGAGGTTAAATAATGCCTCAATATTTACTCTTCATTTAACTAAAGCATTGTAATTATTTCACATGAAGAGAAAAATGTTCGACAAATTAAGGAACTAAAAATTTTAGGTTGAAATTTTTGGTTTATGCGCAAGACAAATATAAGAATTATAAATATATTACTAATATTCCCTAGCTCAAAGGACAAGGACTAATAATAAGAATTAAAATATCCTTATTTCACCTTTCTCAAGGAATAATAATCGGAATTACAATGTCCAGTTTCACCTTTCCCACTTTGGTGTATGAATTATATTATCACCAAAAAAATACTCTTAGACATGGTGGTCACTCAAAAAAGGTTTAACTATTTCCTTTAACCAAATTAATCGACTTAGGAATGCATATTGTAACAATGGAACACTTCCAGTAAAGTCAGATTGACTTAATATTTCCTATTGTAATAAATGTATGCTTCCATTAAATTTGAAAATTAATAGAGAGCCTGATAGTTCAATTATTTGATCACTCTTCACTTCGATATGGAAACTAAATATAGAGGTATATATGGAGTAGTATAACCACATGAATTTTTTGTTTCTTGGTGTTTGAAATCCTTTAGTATTAATTTTTTTTTGGCGACCTTTATCATTTCTATCTCCCGCATTCTTTTGGTGACCATATCCATCATGGTATTGATGTAAGTGATGGGCATGCACCACTCATGATGCTATACTAATTTCAAATTTGTATATATGTGGATAACATACCATCTACTCCATGTTTTCAAATTGAGTGTAGGATAATAAAAATTTGAAATCTTGGAACGACGTCTAGGAAATCAATCATGTCCTCCTATCCTTTTTTTTTCATGTGGATACTATGACGTGCAAGTTGCCTCTAGAATAATTTTTAGTTTTATTGGAAGTGAATCTTGAGTGGACATGTATGCTACAAATACCAGTGGATAAACACTTGAATAATTTTTCGCTCTAATGCAATGAATCAAAGCCGTCGCGGGAGCCTACTTCAAGATACATGGGGCCAATTGGAAAATATTTATTCTAGGTTTTGTTTCTACTTGAGGTTTCTATATTCTACCTTTTGGATGAAAATTTTGTAGCCAAATTCAAGTTCAATACTCTTTTCTAGTGTTATTTATTGTTCATGGGGATTTTGTACCAAATTTTTATTTGGTGCGAAAATCAATATGTAAATGACACCTCTCTTAGATTTGTAGGTTTCCTACACTCCCCTACTAAAGGGGTAAGTATTTCAAAGAAGCCAAGGGGAAAGAGTGAATCTCCTACAATGGTTCAATATTATGAACATTTAAATCTAAGTAACAACATGGAGTGTGATGGTAGGTACAACTTGATAACCTATATAATCTCTTTTATTCATGAGGAAGGTTGTTTAATGGTGGTATTTCTATTAACCTAGGGATAATGGCTAAAGGATTAGGATGGGGGAGGATATATTTTATATCTTGGCCACAAGAAGTTAGATGAACAAGCTACATGATATGGGTACTTGAAAAAAAATCCCTCTTGATCATGGTTGTTCATTATTTGTTTATCCTTCAATAGTAGAGTTATAGGAAGCTCCTATGAAAATATTGCACTAAAGAGACGTATTGAAGTTCATAAACTTATTACTATTACATTGAAAGAGACTTTAGGGGATGGTGGGAAATTAGTTTTGATATTTGGGGAAATTACTCATGAGATGAATTTTATTCTTATTTGATGTTCTTGATTAGTTGAAAGGGTTATTTATGAGATGGTATTCAGGTTCTTTTTATAATTCTAACTCTTAGTCTTTAGTTATGGTTGTAGCCATTGCAATTATTCACATTAACTCACGGTGTTGAACATGTATGGGAATTTTTTTGAGAGGGTGGCTTATTGAGAAAACATGTTTAGGATGGATTTCCCAAATCAAAGTGATTTTATTTTAGGAGGTGACTTAAATTTCACTTTAGGGAGTAGAATTTTGGGTCCACGTTGCTTACCTTGATTTTATAACTAATGTTCTTATCAAAATATTGGAGGATAATGGACTAAAAGATGTAGAACTTATTAAAATTCATCCTACATGGAGATACATTTAGCTAGGTGTTGATAGGATTGCAAAGATACTTGGAAATCTTCTTATATTTGAAAGACTTATGACCATTTCAATATAAGGAAGTGGGTTATCTCAGGTGGTGACTTATATCACTTTCCCATCTTTTTGGAAATGGTTGAGGTAGGGAATAGACCTCCTATTCTTTTCAAATATAATCCTTTTTGTTCTCGAAATGAAGACTTTGTTACCATGACAAAGGAAAATTGGTCTCCATTTGATGGGCTAGAGATGAATTCACCTCAATATAGTTTTTTGAAAAAAAAAGACAAAAAAGGTAGTTATCTCCTAGGTACATGAGAAGAATTAAAGGATAATGAGGAGTTGAAGAAGACAGAGATATATTTGGTTATATTTTATTTTTATGATGTTAAAAAGAAGATTATTTTTTTGGAGGAATGAAACATGAACCTATTTGAGTCCATAGAGAAGCAACTTAGAGGTTAAAAATTAAATCCATATAGCTATAAAAGGGTGATGTAAATTCCAAGTTTTTCTATCATTTTGAAAACCATAAAAAAAAAAAAACAATCTCAATACTAGTTGTAAGTTGACAAATAGAAATGGTGAGGATTCTACAATCTTTGAATACTTATATAAACTTGGGATATAAAATTTTTAAGGGATCTATAAAGATGGCAATAGGATGAACAATGCAAAAATAGTTTAAATGAATTCCTTTTCTCCAATATTTTTCAAATGAGGATAATTAAATACTAATGAATGAGGTAATAAAGGTTGAGTTACAGGAATTTCTTCATAGATTCAGAAAGGATAAAAGTCCCAGTCTAAATGGATGACAAAATAAACTGTTTCTTGTGCTTTGGGAGATCATTGGTGTAGACCTATTAAGGGTAATTTAATAAAGGGTCACTAGGAGAACGTCGATATCATTCAACACAACCTTTATTTTCTTTATACCAAATATAAGAATTCTTTGTCTTTTGTAGAACACATGCCTCTCTCCTAATGCAATTGTATCTATAAAATGGTTGACAAGGTAGTTGCATTGAGAGTAAAAGGAATCTGCTTAAAATTTATCTTAGAATAATAATTTGGTTTTCTCTCAAGCCAATAGATCCATGAAGTGATTGTTGTCATGCAATGGGGCTTTCATTTGGTCAAAACGAGGAAGATATTTTCTATGGTACTCAAAATATATCTTACAAAATCCTACTATAGGGTTATTTGAAGCAGAAGAGGCTTACAATGATTCACGTGGGCTTGTGCATATAGTTTGTAACTTTGGTAATGAATTGTGTCTCCATTGTTTCATTCTCTATCTGAATCATGGTTCAATTACATAACTTTAGACAAGGTATAGAACTATGATAAGGGTTCCCATTATCAACTCTATTATTTCATATTGTGGTATAAGGTTTAAATGAGGTGTAACAAATACAGAAACAAATTGTAGATTTAAAGATTATTGGAATAAGGTTAATTAAGCTAACACAATTGCTATTTGTTGATGGAATTCTAATTCTTTTTGATAGCTTGACACAAAATGCTACTAAGCTAAAAGAAGCTCTTTAACTTTATTTCTTTTTTGTTGGGATGTCAGTGAATATGAGGAAATAAATCATCTCCTTTGTGGGAGAGAGGAAATGGAGTAGATATACATTACAAAATCACTCCTATCCCAACAAATAGATGTGTAACATGGATTGAAAATGCCTAACTTTTATAAATCCCAATGGCTATGGAAAAACGAATTGGGTATGGCTTATTTGAAAATTTGAAAAGATATTATTTGGTGTCAGTTTTGGTTGATTTAGGGATGAAAGTTGGTATTGATAAAGCTAGAGTTAGAAATAATTCTTGTGAATTTCATGACCCTTTTCTTCATTTTAAAAGGCATATCATATAAATTGAAAAGGTTGTGTTAAATGGTTTTATGGTTTTGTACTTGCAGGCAACCAAGATTAGTAGTTTTGAAAGAGTTTGGGTGCTAGGGGTTGAAAAGTTATTTACATTTTGCAACTACCATGTTGACAAAAGTGGTTTATAGGATGATATTGGGAAATGTCTCTTATATCAAGAAATATTTTGGAAGCATATTTCTCCTAATTTAATGTAATAATGGGGCATATCTCCCTCAAATTTTTTTCTAAATTAATAGATTATTTGGAAGACACTATAAATACCTTTTTCTTCATAGCCCCATTGGCTTGTGTGGGAAGTTGGAGATGAAATATCCATGAGTTGGATTTGGTGAATCCATGAAGTTGTTACAAAATATAATAGGTTCTTTGTAATGATAATATTAATAATAGTAAATTATAAAATAAATTTTTTTATTTTTTTTCAACAAAATGGGTAGTCATTTTATTTATAAAATATGGTTTTCATGGCCAATACCATTTACATTCCACTATTACATCGATTTCGTCAAAATTACTATATAACCACAATATTATTTTCTTAATACTCCAGGCCTTTTGGACTATTATATTACACTGAAAACACTTGTAAATTCTACAAAAATTACCAAAAAACAATTCATATTTGCAACACATATACTAGATTTGATTAATTTTACCCAAAGGGGACTCTGTCTAGATTAACATCATGAATTGCATTATTTTCGCAACTTTTTAGGTCTTCTTCCAACAATTTTCCATATGCAACTTCTTGGGGGTTATGAATTGGAATCAAGAAGCCATGAACCTCTTCTTCCTCGTGGAATTCCCCAGTGTCACGAACCCTCATCTTCAATAATAGGAGTTCAAACTCCATGAAAATTAACATTACCTCCATACAAGCATGCATCGACTCTATCTTGTGGTCCACCACCTTATATTTTTCATCCCTCTCCTTCTCCATGAATTCCAGATGTATGTTCGCCAACTCATACATTCTCATCAAAATATTGAACAATCTCTCGAATGACTTCTTCCAACACACCAAATCATTCGTCGGATCCTAGCCTTCCGTGAATGTAAAATCCCAATTTATTGAATATTCACTCAAGCTCAAAGAATCTATGAAAATTATAGAGGCTTTTCCTACCATCTTATATAGAAAATTCATTGTCTGTTGAAGAAGTCTCACCTTGAGAACAAGAATTAACTTTGGTCTCAAATTTTTCCTCAAGATATATTTTCCTACCATCCAATTTTTCCTCACACAAAGAGTTTGCATGAAGGTATAGTTTCTCTCAACCTTTCTACTCCTCAGCATGACCCTCAGTTAGGTGCAAAGGGTTTTCTTCACATTTAAAACCCATCGCCTTCCATAGAGATACCTTCCGGTGTACTCAATATCCTGCATGCGGTGTCACATATATGTTATTATCTTGAAGCACATATGTCCACCGATGTCCTTCATCGACATAAGGTGGAATTCCACTTGGCCATTGTCATTAAATTTCGTTGGGTTTGGAACCCTCAAGTTCGATCGTATCATACTTATGAATCTTGTAATTTAATATTGATGTGATTATGGGATTCGGGTCCATATCCTCCCTCCATATTGAAATTAAATTGTTCCTTGCTTCAGATGGGATCCCAATTTTGCAAGTCTATTTGCTTCAAAATTTAAATTTTGAAGAATATGAAAATAGGAAATTTCTTCAAATTACTAGGATAGAATGGAAATCTGACATGCTATTGGAGGAAGTATTGCACAACATCCTTCTAATTCCATTTATATTTTCCTTATCACAACCATTGAATCTCCCATTGAATATCCCACGACAATTAGATTTTTTATTTGATTCCTCTGGATATATCTAGACCTTTCCACAGGGACCAAAATTCGGCTTGATTATTTTTTGAATTCCTAGTCCCTAAGCGAAACTATATTCCTTTTTTTCATAAATGTTATAAATCAGCCATCTCCATCTCATCATCCCTATACTCCCTTTATAATCACCATCTAAACACAGAAAAGTTGAATACTGATGGATTTTCCAATCTCGAAACTCTTCCACCCCCATTTGAAGACAAATGGGAGAATGGATTTTTTTCCAAGCAATGAAGATGATGACATGATCAGCTGAATCTATAATATTGACCCATTTATTTTCCTATAAAGTTAACTCATCCCTATTTTATTCCTTGATATCTTTGGCCACTATTTATTCAATAAAGAGGCATGAGCTTTGATGGCTGCCTGAAGGAAGGGAGTCTTTTCTTTGAACATGGCTCAGTTTCTCTCTAGCCAGATCTACCAGCAAATAAATTTTGGCAATGAGGTCCATACCCTCCTTGCTAATTGAAATTGGACTTTCTAATTTGGAATGTTGCACTTCCATGCTTCAAACATGTTATTCCAAGTGTTTGGGATGGAATTAATTTGGCATACCTTTTCAGAATACTTTTTCCACACAACAAGTGAGAAAGGGGAAGAGTGGAATACATAAGGTATTGATTCTTCAATAGACTTGCATAACATACACATGGATGGGCCCTGAATGTTTCTCCTTAAAAGGTTATCCATATTTAAAATATTCCCATGGGAAAGAGACCAACAAAAAACACTAACCTTATGAACATCATCATATTTCTATATACTTTTCCACAACCTTGACGGTGGAGGATGAGGTAGAATTTCCAAAAGGAGATTGTATCCTTCTTTAATCGAAAGAGCTTTATCCTACTTATAACCCATGAGTGAAAGTAACATTGAGTCGTGAGATATGGAATCTAACCCTTTCATAAGAGAGGTCAAAGAATCCCAATGAGGAAGAAGGTGAGGCAGAATACCCTGGCATGCCCAACCAGAACACACAACCGCAAAGCCCCAAGTTGAAATGTATTTCAACTATTTGAAGCCATTGTTTTTCGTCCACTCACTAATGCTCTAGATTCATTATTATCCACACTTAAAGTTTCTATATGGATTTTGTCCTTCTATAAATTGATTCTTTCCCCATTACCTATGCACCATCGAAAATTATCGATTATTGATGGAGCAACAACTTGATAGAGCTTCCAATTTTTTTATCCCCTCCATTCCCATTGCACATTTTCAACTCTTAACAATATGGAATGATAAAAGTATTCATTTAATAATTCAATTTTCCACCATTCTTTGGACTCTGATATCATTTTCCATACTATGCTGGCTCCCAATGCTAAATTAATGAGCAATGGGTCTTTAATTCCAAGACCTTCTAGTTCCATTGGGAGGGATTTTTTTCCCAATTTAAGAGATGGAACTTTTGATCACCTTTTTTCCCATCCTAAAAAAGAATTTTTCTGAGAGTTTCACCAATTTTTGTAAGAATTCTTTTTTAAACCAAGAGACCTAAACAAAGATATATTGGAAGTGAAGATGCCATGGATTTAATGAGAGTATATTTCGTGATAAGGTTCAACCAAAAAGCTTGCCATCCTTTAATTTTATTTTAGAATTTATGAATAATTTCCTCCCAATAATCCCTTGAGGATGACCCAAGGGAGATTCGGATTCCCAAGTATTTGGAGGAATTCTAATCTAATTTAACCAAAAAATACATTGTAACGACTATCTCTTGAAATTCCATATCTGAACAATTCCACCCATAGAGTTGGCTCTTTATTTTATTAACTAGACCTCCTGAAAGGTAGAGGTACAAGTCTAGAATGCTATAAAGAATTATAGCCCCCCAGAAGAAGTGTGTCATCTGCAAAATGAGAATGGTTGATTTCTTTAGTGTTTTTGGTTATGCTTATGCCTGGAAAAGAGACATTCTCTTTGACCCTCTCTATTTTCTTACTTAGAATTTATACTACTATAATATCCAACAAAGGAGAGAGAGGGAATCCTTGGTGGAGACCTCTAGAAGCTTTGAAGATAGGAGTCTTATTTCCATTGATTAAAGGAGCAATTCAACGAGATCCAATGCAAGCTTTGATCCATGAAATAAAATGACCACTAAAACAATTTTTTTCAAGGATGAGGAAAATAAAGGAATGACTCATCTGAGCAAAATATTTTTCCATGTCCAAATTTATGAAAAATATCGTTTCACCCCACTTGTTACTTGAGTGGACAACCTCATGGACAAGGATGATATTATCCAGAATGTTCCTCATTTGAGGAATCCTCAATGATTTTCTAAAATTAATATTGGAAAAATCATATTCAATCTACTCGGAATGATCTTAGATAATATTTTTTAAGAGGGATTACATAGCGATATAAGTATGAATCAAGAGAATTTAACGAGATTTGTTTTTTTTGGAATAAGGACAAAGAAGGAGGATTTTGTACGCCCCCCAACTTACACTTATTCTTGGACCAACTCAACATTCTAATGAGGTATTTTTTGATCTCTAGCTAGAAGCCATGGTAAAATCTGATTGGGAATCCATCCCTTCCTCGAGTCTTATCCAGATCCATAGTCCAGATCACCACCACTAATTCCTTTTCTTTGATTCTTTCATTAACGTCTAATTTTATAACTTCAATATTTTAGGGAGGAATGGACAAAGGAAGTCTCCATCCATGGCATAGTCCAAATCCACAAGAGAATAATAGAGAGATTGAAAATGAGTGAAAGCTTCCTACTTATTTTTAGAAAAGAAAAATATTTTTTTTCACCTTTTAGACTGATCTCTCTTACCCTATTTCTCAATTCCCTTTCCTTTGCTGGCTTCTGGAAGAAGGACATATTTTTGTCTCCTACTTTCAGCCAAGTACTTCTAGATTTGAGCCTTTAATACTCCTCCTTCTTTTTGCATTCTTGGTAGTAGAGGGAATTTAGTTCCATTTCATTATCCACATGTCATTCATCTATTGTGTTACTCTCCATATTTAGAGCATGTTGCTTCGTCTGTTTAACCAAAGCCTCTTTCCTTTTTCTAGGAAAAATGAAATATTCTTTTACCCATTGTCGAAGAGTTGATTTAATAGATTTCAACTTCAACTCCCACACAAAGGTAGGAGAGTCCTAAACCTGGGTCAACTAGGAAATTTCAATTAACTCCATTATTCCTTCTTTTAAGTAGCATGGATTGAACCTAAAAGGTATCAAACCCAAATTTTATTTTTCTCCAAACTATAAAAGAACAAGTCTATGGTCAGACTCACCAAGAGGTGAGACCAAAGAATACATTTCCCATCCTTTTAGAAGCCATGAGTTGTGGATTAGACATCGGTTAAGCCTTACTGTAATGTGGGTTGTCTCACACCTTTGATTCGACCAAGTGAACATTCCTTTGGTGGGTTTAATATCCATCAAGTACCAATATTCCATGAGGTCTTCCATTTTTTATCAGAATGCATCTCTTACTAAGGAGCCTCCCTTTTTTTCATTTGCGAACAACATTTTGTTGCATTCGCCTCCTACAATGGAATCTTTATGCCACTTTCTCTCTTTGAGCGAGATTAGATTATCCTAGAATTCAACTTTTTCACTGTACGTTATAGGTGCATATATGTTCACATCCTTGCTTCTTTCCTTGGAGCACTTAAACTCTAGCACCATTGCTACCCAATGAGAATATTTTTGATAATCTACCAATGTGAAGATTACACTGTCCCAAAACATTTTGAGGCCTCTAAAGGCTTCTGTGGAGCTCTGAACGATATTTCTACTATATTTCCAAAAAAACCTTTGTTGCATTCATCAAATCTAAATCTTCTAATTTCGTTTCTTGCAAAATAAAAATCAAGGGATTTTTCCATTTTCATCAAATATTTGATAGAAAGGCATTTTTTGGAGTCACCCATGTCCCTTATACTCCATGATATTAAATTCATTATTTCTTAGGAGGGGATTGGGGTTTATGTCCTCCTTCCTCATGACTCTGTTTCTCTTTGGACCCTAAAGTCTTTATTATGTTTAATATATGTGGCAGGTTTTCCCAACTTCTTCTTGAGCTCCACTAAATTTTTCCAACTCCTTTTCTGAGTATGTTCCTCATATCTTTCCGATGTTTTCCATTTCATGAATACTTGTATATTCCACCCTGCTTGTTGACTAAGCCATTTTTCTGGTGATGATCTTCTTAGGACCTTAAGAAAGGCTCAACAAGGTTGAGTCCATTGGATAGATTGGGCATAAAACGTGACCAAAATAATCCTCTTTAGACTTTGAGGGTTTTGTCAAATTAGGGTTTTCTACTTGGCTCATCACTACCGATGGTATTGCATTCTCCTCTATAGCCTTTAGGGACACTAGGATCTCTCCTTCTTCTTGCACCTCCATTTAATTTTCTTCTTCATTTGATGAGGCCTAGGAGTAGTGAGAGTCCTCCCCCTGGTTATCCTCTAAAGGTTCTAAAGCCCAGAAGGGATCAGAGAAAGAAGTGGCAGCAATATTTTGGAGGGCATTCAACTTATTTGGAGTATATCTTCTCTTGTTTACCCCTCTCCTTTGGGTTTGCAATGTTCGTCAGGAGGATTCTAGGAGGCATCCCCTTGAATGGGCTTAACCTTCGTTCAATCACGATCAAAGTGACCATATTCATGGAAGACCCGATATTTGAATCGTAGCTGCTCATAATCCACAATCTCTCAATGCTTCCAATCCCCCATTATTAGGAGGATTTATGTTGGAAGGCCTTTTTAAAAATCAACCTCAACTCAAATTTTGGCACAGGTTAATTGTCCCCCTTTGTTTTCCTCTCTATCAATGTATATTCCAAATTCATTCCCAATTTCCTAAGGCAATCATCTCCCCAACATGAAAGTGGGAACCTTGGTAATTTTACCCAAACTGGGACAAAATTTGGGATATCTTTTACTGGATTAAAATCTAAAGACCATCTGTTCAAGTACATTCCTCTTGCCCAAAAAAAAGTAAGGACCATTTCTAAATATTATCTCCTTGACTTCCTTTGATTTGAACAAAAATGCAAAGTATACCCAAACAACCCTTCATTTTCGATTTCCAGTTTTTTTCTGCTCATTGTTCAACTGATTTACGAGACGACCACATGTCGGTAAATTTCTCGATAAACACTCTATTTGTGAATTCCAAAGTGCATCTATAGAAGGTAGAAGGGAGCCGAACTAAGGAAATATTTTCTACCTTCTTGACAAATTTGGAACCAAAATACTTGGTCTTCTGCTTCTTTAGAAGCGAAGCTATCAACGCCTTAAAGGTCGTTGTAGCAACGTTAGGAGATGGAGGTGTAGGAGGGGGATAAGTCCCCTCATGGCTAGTCATTGCAATCATAGGAAGCAAAAGCTAGGGTTACAAAGCGAAGTTTTTTCAAAAGTCTAGAAGGTCTCAAAATAAATTATTTGATTAATAAAAGTAAAAAAGTAAAAATAACTAAAGGTATATTTATGCAAATAGTTAAATGTCAACAACGTTTAAAATAAAAATAAATATTACATAATAACATGTGGATTATGTACATATAGTTTTTCCTTCCACTTTTGGAACAATGAAATGCTATTTAATGGACTAGGAAAAAGAAGTGAGATATTTTTCATCCTAAGAAATTATAAGAAAAAAAAAATTAGTTCTTGAAGAAGATACTTGATTGAGATATTAAAATGAAAACCTTTAAAAATACATAATGCCACTAAACCTATAATTGAGTGTAATAAGTTAGATAGTGCAACTTGGTGTCTAAAAGGCTGTAATTAAATTGGGCTTTTCATCTCATAGTTAAGTTCTTATTTCATAAATAAGTTCTTATCTCCTATTACTATTATTTATTGTGTAAGTATGGATAGAATCTTCATCATCTTTTACAACTAATGGTTTAAAATTCCATATATAATTTTCATATAAATATACTTGAAATTTAAAATATTGTATATAATATCAAAACCAAATTTCTATTCAATTTAATCTTTGACCTTTTGAATAATTACTAATTATAAATAATTATATCAACTAAATTAAGAAATATAATATATAACAATAATTTAAATTAAATATATTGTAATATTTTCCTAAAAAAATTGCTTTCTTTTAACAAACTACAATCTTAGAAAAGGAAAAGTATTTTTTTAATAAAATATTTTATAATTGTACCAAATAAACATAAATGAAGTTCGTTATATACTTGTTATTAATAACCAAGCAATCTTTAAATGCAAATGCAAATTCAAATTTGAAAGAATACATTGTGGATATTGACTGTGGATGAATATTTTTATTTTTGTCTTTTTTAATATATATATTTTTTCAAATGTAAGGAATAGGTTGTGCTTATCCTATGTTTATTGCAGATTTTAAAATAATTAAGATTTTAATGAATATGACTAAATTAGAAGAGTCAAATCAAATACTTAATTTCTCTCTGTCCATTTAAATTCCAAAATACTCTAAAATCTGTAATCAAATTACACTAAATGCAGATCATGATACCATGTCCCCTATGCACCATCCATTCCTCGAGATGCAGGTTTAGACACTATGGTCACGCATGCACCATCCATAATCATGTCCTCAGCTTGTGTTCTAGTGCAAGCCTGACCAAGCTGTTTAAACCTACCAGCTTCTCAGGGATTGATAAGTTTCTTATTTTGGGTTCATCATAGCATGAGAAGGGACAGCTTCCCTTTCCAAACTTTTGTCCCTTCAGCTCCATTCAATTACAGCTGCTCATAAATAATTCTACAGTATACTTTAGTTCCTTCTTATTGGGCTATTATTATTTTATATGAGGAGAAATATTATTGTGTGTTTTCTGGAGGGGAAAGCAGGATTTTAATTTCTGCTGACGTTATTTTAAGGATGGTCTCTTCCGTCTTTGATATCATTTGAGATATTATGCAACTGCATTATGTTTCTAATTTAAGTTTTGGAGTCACTAGTATAATACGGGTACAAGCTTTGTGATGGAATATTTTGAACTTCTCCGGCCATTGATTTCTCAGTTGAATATGCAAATCCAAAGGGAATATTGCCATAAAAGTCGTTGACACCCAAGCAACGTGGCCCAGATACAATTGCTCAATCAATTAATCTGTTTTCATATTTGAAATGCAGATTTGGAATGAAGTGCAGCTCCCAAGCGTATGGGTTTTAAGAAAGAAATAAAATTTTCACATATTATTGGTATATAAATTTACATCGTATGTATTTGATTTAGATTTTTTTCAATTGGAGTTATTTTAATCGTCGAGAGGAATGACTATTATCTTCTCAGGTTGAAATTTCACTAATAAACTATAATAATTTTGTTGTAATAATTTTTCTTGAATTTTTAAGTGAGTATATGTGTAATTGGGTCTAGTATCAATTAGCGTAGATCTATCTTAACTACGGATCTATCAAGCGCCGAGAGATCAAATCTCTAGAGGCGCAAATCTTTTTTTTTGAGTGCAAAACTTGAGGAAAGGTTTGCACCTCGAGAGATTTGATCTCTCTCGACACTTGATAGATCCGTAGTTAAGATGGATCTAGGCTGGTTTCAGTCGTGTGCGACCAAGGAAAATCTATCGATAATATGAGGAACATATGATTAATTTTATCAATAATATGTAAATACATCTAATATTTATGTAACCATTTTAAATATGCTAAATATGTTTGAGATTTATCGAGTTATTTTAATTTTAAATTTTCTTAGTTACCTCAGTTTGTTGAGATGATAAATATTGTAAAATAACTTTAATGATGAAAAATGATGAAATGAAACTTTTGAATATAAAGTGACAATGTAATAATATTGAATGATATAAAATGTGAATAATAATAATGTAGTCAATGAACTATTTTCTTCTACTATTTTTATCGTCACCCTTGTTAGTTTTGTTGTCTTTTCATATCGATTATATTAAAAAGATAGTAGATCATAAATCGTAAACGATTTAAATATTTAGCTCTAGTTGTTGTAGTAAACATCATACCTTGTCTCTCTTTCTCTCCAATATTAATAGGTTTAATTACTATACACAAAAATCATTATACATTGTCAATAATTTTTTGTGCTTACAATGAAATCAATGCACACTATTAATCCAATAATTTTAAAATCTATGTACTATCATACATCCAATTACATCAAATCAGAAATCAACATATACACTGAAATCAATGCATCTAATGCAAGAAATCAAATAAGGTTAGAAAACAACATCTACATAGAAATCAATGCATCTAATGCAAGTAATCAAATAGAATTAGAAATCAACATCTACACTCAAATCAATGCATCTAGTGCAAGTAAGAAAATAGGATTAGAAGCCAACATATACACTAAAATAAATGCATCTAGTGCAAACAATCAAATAGGATTATAAATCACCATCTACACTGAAAATAATGCATTTAGTGCAAGCAATCAAATAGGATTAGAAATCATTTATATTGAAATCAATGCATATAGTGTAAGAAATCAAATATAATTATAAATTAACATCTACATTGAAATTAATGCATATAGTGCAAGCAATCAAATAGGATTAGAAATCACCATCTACACTAAAATCAATGCATTAAGTGCAAGTAGTCAAATAGAATTAGAAATCATCTACATTGAAACCCATGCATGTGGTGTAAGTAATCAAACATCATTATAAATCAAAATCTACACTAAAATCAATGCATCTATTGAAAGAAATCAAATAGGATTACTACATTGAAATCAATGCATCTATTGTAAGAAATATTCTTCCCTCTCTCCCCCTCCATATATATCTATATGTCCCTCCATCTCTCCTTTTTTGTCTCTTTATCTTAGCCCCACAAACACACACTCTCTCTCACTCTATATTTATCAATCACTTTGCCCCTCCCTCCATGTCTCCATCTATCTCTTCTTTCCCTTCACCTTCCCTCTATATCTATATCTCCCTTTGTCTCTCTATACCAACCCCAAAGAATACACTCTCTTTGTCCACTCTATCTATCTATCGTTCCCTCCTCCTCTCCCTCCCTCTCCCCCACTTCTATCTCTCTTCCCTCATACTATCCTCTCTTGCTCTCCATCCATATTCGTTATAGCTCCTCTCTCTCTCCAACTTTCACTCTCTATGTCCTTATTATTATCACCCTCTCTCTCCCCCTCCATCTCCATCTCTTTTTCCCTACCTCTCTCCACTCTCTCTCTCTTTGTCTCTCTCTCTCTCTCCACCTTCTAACTTTCTCACTATATGCCTCTCTCTCTCCTTCTCTCCGCCATTCTCTCTATCTCTTTTTCTTTGTCTCTTTATCTCACCCTAAAACATTCACTCTCTCTCTCCACTTGTCACTCTCTATTTATTTATTCTTCCCTCCCTCTCTCCCCATCCAGATCCATCTCTCTATCCCTCCCTCTATCCTCCTCTCTCTCAAGTCCCCTCTCTTTTCCTTCCTCTCTCTCCCTTTCTCTCCTACCTCCCTCTCTCTTCCCCCATCACTCTCTCTCTCTCTCCTACCTACAATCCTCTATATTACCTCATCACTCTCTTCCTCTCTCTCAAGTCCTTTATCTCATCCTTCCTCTCTCTCCCTTTTTCCTTTGCCTCCCTCTACCTTCACCCCCCTCCCCCCTCGCTCTCTCTCTCTCTTCCCCATCACTCTATCTCTCTCTCCAACTATGTTACTATATCCCTCCCTTTCTTATTTTCTCTCCTTCTCTCCCCCCTTGTCTTCATCACTCCTTCTATGTCTCTTTATCTCACCCCTAAATATACACACTCTCTCTTCATCTCTCCCTTGTCACTCCCTCTCTCTCCGCTTCTCACTCTCTATGTCTTTCTTCTTCTCTCCCCCTCCAACTTCATCTCTCTATCCCTCTCTCTCCCTTTCTCTCCTAACTCTCTCTCTCTACCCTTCAATTCTTTCTCCTTCTCCCTTCCTCTCTCCTTCTCTCTCTATCTCCCACCTATATCTTTATGTCTCTCTCTCCCTCTCTTACCCTTCTCTACCTCTCTCACTCTTATTCCTCTCTCTCTCTCGTCATACTTCCTCTCCCCTCTCATTCATTTTATCTCCATCTCTCCCTTGTCACTCTCTCTATTTCTCCACCCCTATTATATGTCTTTGTTTTTCCCTCCCATATATATCTAGAGTTTATATATATATAACAAATTTAATATTCTATTAATATAAAGTTATTAAATTTAATAATTTTAATATTATAATATATTAATATCAATATTAGATTTAGTAATAATAATAATAATGTTAATGTTAAGGTTAATAATATTTTTTTGCATGGTATTATTATTAATTTGGTCCATGGTATTTGGTCAATAGGCTTCAAACATAATTAGATGTTGATTTTTTCTCCTATTTGATATATTTTTATTTATTTACCTTACCTTTTTATACCTCTTTTATAAATATGGTATTTGGCCCATAGGCTTCACATAAATAAATAAATAAAATTGAGTTTTTGTAAATATAAATAGGTTTATGGAATAAATATAAAAAGAGGTTTTATTTATTTACCCTACCTCTAGTTGATTTATATTTTTATCTATTTACCATATCTCTCTTTTTAGTGTTCCTAAAACTCTTCATATTTTAACTTTATATTATTTAAAATTATTTTTAATTGTTTATTTATATGGTTATGTAAGTTATTTTTAAAGCCAACATTATTTATAATTTATCTTTAGAAAATTAGTTTTTTATTTTGGCTTCCGACATGCTTACACATTGGGGTCATACTGGGCTGTAGAATGCACCTCTTGGCGCAATAACCTCATTTAAATAATTTTTTTCAAAAAAAAAAATTTGGTTGGTTTATATTAGAGAATATGTTATATCAATACATTTTGGTTCAGTCAAGAAAGATATTCATGTTTATATCATCACAACTATTACCATCCCTTTACTGGACATTCACTTACTAGACTAATCTGTTGAAAGAAAATATCACATAAAAAAAAACAATAACCATCACTACATAGAATTAAGTGAATATGTTCTATCAGATATAAACTAGGAGAGGAAATTTTCACCCAAGACATTATAGAAAAAAACAGTGAAAATGTCTCCTAGACACAGGTGTTGCTATGGAAGAGCAATGAGACCCTCTTCCTGAATTTTTACATCAATATAAAAGCTAAAATAAATTGAGCCTTCAACGTCAGATAGAACAACTTTGGATAGAGTATCAACAACCTTATTTAATTCCCTATAAATTTGTTAAATGTCAAAACTTTGGAATGTTTTAATAAAAGTATTGATGTTGTCCTGCTATCCTCAAATATATAGTGGATCAAATATCGTCAAACCCGTAATGCCATCTACAAAATATTTTGAGTCTTAGTAGACATGGATATGCTGCATAGATTTCTCCCACAAAACAGAGAAAAGTCCCCACAAAGCCAATGTTTAGCCTTGGGGTTTGTACCCATCCCACCATGTTAGTGTAACTTATAATGTGCTAGTGTAACTTATAATGTAAGTTTTCATTGATTCAAAGAAAACCTTCGCATCCACAACATCCCCATTGGGTCACACCGTAAAAAAAACTGGCCTCATAAAATTATGTGGGGCGTGTACTAGTAGAAATTTCCTTCGTGGTTAACATGCGAGGTTCCAGTCTCTCCAACCATGAAAGGATTTTGGAACATATCTGGACAAAATTAATATGTATCCCTTCAAAAAATGTAATGATTTCATGCTTTCTAGGTTTCCCAAGTGATAAACACAGGGATGTATCGAGGTATACCATATCTGGACATTCCCCATCATAAACATTCTTCAATAGAAGTAAATTTATTGAAACTAATCTTGAAGTAAGAGAGAATATGCTACTATATTTGAAGAGTGTTATTAAAAAAAAGTAACAAGCTTGGAACATATTAATTTTCCTTGCTTCACTATTGGAAAAATAATCACAACCACCACGTTTAATTTTCTGACAACAACCATACCTCAGTAAATGTTTTGTAGGTTGCAGATTGAGTTTACAGATAGAGACAAGTTCAGAGCACAGTACATGACACATTCCGCAATAGAGTTAAATAATTAAAGTCAAATAGAATTTAATGCATGGTTAGTAAATGTGTATGGGCAAATATTTAATTCGCAAGTTTTGTTTGATTTAGGCAACTTCTATAATGTTCAGAAAATGATGTCCGTGAGGTTGCAGATTGAATTTGCAGAGAAGGATAAGTTCAGAGCACAGTACATAACCCATTCCACAATAGATTTAAATAATTAAAGTCAAATAGAATTTAATGCATGGTTAGTAAATGTGTATGGGAAAATATTTAATCTGCAAGTGTTTTTTACTTCACCCAACTTCTGTAATGTTCAGGAAATGATGTCCGCCCATACCATGTATTAAATTTTGTCTGTAACGAATTAAATGTATTAGATATATCTGTTTAGAATTTTCATGTATGGTAAGTAGAGAGAGTGTTGTGTAATGTGGCAGATGTAATTCTGGAAATACAAGGGGAGAAAATATTGGAGCAAATTTTGGTGGGCACGTGAAGACACAAGTTACAGCTCCACAAACCTAGTGTGAATGTAAATCTCAGTAATAAGTCTTGTTTTACTGATGAAGGAACCAAAACCTCCATATGTGAATGTATTTCATATTTTTGAATCATAATATAAAGTTTGGGTAGTTGCGACGCAATTTACAGGTTTAATTTTGGTTATTTTCGATTTGATTGTGATAATTTTCATGTATTGTTTTTACCGGAACACTCTGTTTTACTCTATTTCAACATGAGTAAAATTACTTGATTATATCTGCTCCTCTATAGTTACTATTTTAATCTCTACCACTATGTATTGAAAGGATGATTAATATGATTTGATTTCTATGGTATGGATTAAGTGAGTTCTGCAACTCTGTGTAAACTTCTGTAAATGTGTTGTCTTGGTTAAAGTCATTTCCGCAACTTTGTGCGAACTCATTGTGTTGAGGTAAAACCAGTTCCCCTGTTCTTTAAAATTTTAACATGGTATCAGAGCGGGTTTAAAAATTTGAGTAAAAGATAGTGTTTTTACAGAGGAGTTCAAAATTATTTTAAGGAGCTTATTCTCCAACAGTGAAAAATTTTTTTCACACAGTGAGAAAAATCTGCAAAGTAAGAAAGTTTCTTTTTTCTACATAGTAAAAATGGTAGCAAAAGGCACACAATCATGACTAATCCACAAATACCACAGTTTAATGGAAAAAATTATGATTATTGGCCTATTACAATGAAGGCTCTATTTTATTCACAAGACATTTGGGAATTGGTGGAGATTGGTTTCCAAGAACCAGCAGATGCAGCAACATATAATGATTTGACCCAAGTAGAAAGGGATTTGTTGAGAGATAACAGGAAGAAGGACTCCAAATCCCTCTTCTATATTTTTGAAGCATTTCATGAAAGTATATTTGCAAGGGTTGAAGCAGCAACAAAGTCCAAGAAATCATGGGATACCCTCTAGACAGCCTAACAAGGCATGGAAAAGGTGAAGAAAACAAAATTACAAATGTTGAGAAGAGATTTTGAAACAATTTGTATGAAAGAGTCTGAGAATATAGACTCATTTTCTACACATGTAATTGGGTTGGTTACCCAAATCAGGTCTCATGGTGAGACACTTGAGGAAAGGGGAATTGTTGAGAAAATTATCATAATTTTTCCATCAAGATTTGATGCCATAGTTGTGGGAATAGAAGAGACAAAATATCTCTCATAGTTTTTATTGGATTAACTTCATGCATCACTAATGTCTCATGAATAAAGATTGAACAGAGCAACAAAATCCTCATTAGAGCATGCATTCAAGACACAAGTCTCATTTGACCAAGGTAGAGGTCGAGGAAGATCAAATTACAGGGGAAAAGGAAGAAGCCCACACACAGGTGGAAAAAGCAGCTCTTCAAGCTCAAGTGGAAGGGGCATCAATCAAAATCCAAGTCAAGGCTCAATCCAGAACCAAGCACAAGGTCAAAGGTATGATAAATCACAAGTTCAATGTCATTATTGTAAGAAGTATGGTCATTATGAAAATGAATGTAGAAAGAAGCAATATGACATAAGTAAAAAACCAAGTGCAAATTTCATAAAGGAAAATCAAAACCATGATATCATGTTTTTAGCTTGTAATGTAGCACAAGAAAAACAAGGAGATATATGGTTCTTAGATTCAGGGTGTAGCAACCACATGACTGGAAACATAGAAATTGTTTCCAATCTAGATGAAAGTGTAAAATCTAAAGTGACATTAGGGACTGATAGAAAAGTCTCCATAATGGGAAAAGGAAGAGTAGAAATTATAACAAAGAAGGGAGAGAAGAAGTTCACGTTAGATGTTTACTTTGTCCCTGGTTTGAAACATAACCTCATAAGCATTGGAAAACTCATGCAAAAGGGCTACAATGTATTTTTCAAGAATTATGTATGCACAATCTTGCATAAACCTCCAAGTAGATAGACAATTGCAAAAGTTCATATTGCAAACAATAAAATGTTTCCTCTCAAACTAATATCAGATTTGAAGGAAGAAGGTGTTGTAGCAGCTGTCAGACAAGAAAACTTTCAAGAAGAAATCAAAGATGAAATTTTTGTATGGCATTTGAGATTTGATCATCTCAACTTTTGAGGTTTGAATTTGTTGCATAGAAAATGCATGGTGAAGGGAATGCCACTCATAGAAAAACCAGACAGCCTATGTGAAGGATGCATCTTGGGAAAACAACATAAATAATCATTTCCAGCAGGAAATTCAATAAGGGCAAAGGAAAATTTGGATATTGTCCACTCAGATAAGTGGACCAATGCAAACACCATCATTTGGTGGCAGGAACTATATCTTGACCTTCATAGATGACTACACAAAGACCACATGGGTTTATTTCCTAAAACATAAAATTGAAGCATTTAACCACTTCTGCCACCGCAAATCTCTTATTGAGAAGCAAAGTGGACACTACATCAAAGTGTTGAGGATCGATAGAGGTGGCGAATTTATCTCAAGTGACTTCATACGTTTTTGCAGGGAGCATGGAATTCAGAGGCAGTTTACCACAAGGTACACACCTCAGCAAAATGGTGTCACTGAAAGAAAGAATAGGACCATCGTGGAAATGATAAGGAGTATGTTAAAGGAAAAACATTTTCCAAATGATTATTGGGTTGAAGCTGTCACTTGTGCAACGTATATTATTAATAGTTGTCCAACCAAAATTGTCATGAACATAGTTCTCGAAGAGGCATGGAGTGGAAGAAAGAAAGGTGTCACTCACATGAGAGTGTTTGGGTGTGTGGCATATGCACATGTCCTGGATGAGTTGAGGAAGAAGTTGGACAGCAAGGGGGATAAATGTATATTTTTTGGATACAGTGATGAATCCAAGGCATACAATCTCTACTATTCATCAAACAAGAAGGTAATAATTAGCAGAGATGTTCATTTCATAGAAGAGGAAGCATGGGTTGGAATTTTAGAGAATACAATAAATGTGAAGACATGTATGTCACATGAAGACAATGAGGAATTGACAACAACAATTCCTCAACGATGACTCCTACTCCACCTACACAAGCTCAACAAAGAACACCACAAAAAAATAATAGGACAGTGTTGCGCAACCAGGAAAGTACTTCTCCGAGCACACCACAAAGAACCGCAACTCCATCTACTTCAAGCACAACACCAAGCCCATCTTCAGCAAGTATAAGAGGACACAAATTCAGAAATTTAAGTGAAATATATCTGCAATATGAAGTTGATAGTAGCGCTGGTCTGAGTTCTTTATTTGTATTATTTTGTCATGTAGATGACCCAATACATTTTGAACATGCAGTCAAAGAATAAAAGTGGGTTGCGGCAATGAATGAAGAGATAGGAGCAATAGAAAAAAATGACACATGCGAGTTAGTGGACCTCTGCAAGGTAAAGAAGTCATTGGAGTGAAATGGGTCTATAAGACCAAGAGAAACATTGAAGGCAAGATTGAAAGACACAAAGCAAGGTTAGTCGTCAAAGGATACAAGCAACATCATGGAAGAGGCTATGCGAAAACATTTTCGCCAGTTACAAGGATGGAGACAGTGTGTACAGTGTTGTCAATTGCAGTGCATAAAAAATGGAAAGTGTATCAAATGGACGTAAAGTCAGAATTCTTGAATGGAGTGCTGAAAGAGAAGGTGTATGTTGCGCAACCTCCTGGTTATGATGTAGAAGGCCAAGAACAAAAGGTGTGTAAGTTGCGGAAAGCTCTCTATGGATTGAAGCAAGCACTACGTGCATGGTATAGCAGGATAGATGCCTACTTGATGGACAATGGGTTCAACAAATATGATGGTGAACCTAATCTCTACATCAAATAAAATGACGGTAAGCTTCTTATTGTCATTTTGTATGTAGATGGTTTAATTTTTACAGGGAGTGATGATTTACTCATCGTTGATTTCAAAGAAGTCATGAAAAGTGAGTTTGAAATGACTGACTTGGGGTTGTTAAGATATTTTTTGGGCATAGAAGTGAAGCAAACAGAAAATGGATTTTTTATCTCTAAATCAAAGTATGTTGCAGACATTAGAGAGGTTTAATATTCAGAACAACAAGCCATCACCAACTCCAACTATCATGGGGTTGAAGTTGAGCAAGGAATATTGCAGCAACAATTTCAATCCAACATTATACAAAAGTATAGTAAGAAGCCTAATGTATTTGACCACAACCAGGCCTGATATAATGTATGCAGTGAGTTTGGTGTCAAGGTTCATGGAGACACCCAAGGAGACACATTGCCAAGCAACCAAAATAATTTTAAAGTATGCGAATGGGACAAAGGAGTATGGCATTTTGTACTCCACAATTGATGAGTTTCGGCTCGTTGGTTATGTTAGGGTCCTATAATAATAGGGTTCATAATTTTTTAATTGACTTTGATAGCCTTGTAAATATCTACATACCTTGCTTTCTGCAAGTCATTTTCCCATATTTTGAAAATGAAAAATAAATAAAAAATGAAAAGAGGATAAAAGTCCTAAAAGAAAGATCAAAGGACTTCAAAAAAATAGAGCCTAAAAGAAAAAACAGATAAAAATAAGACCTGAATGTGAGTAAGTCAAAATGCCACTACTATTTTCTTTTACTGAAAGTATAATGATTATGTGAAAATTGTCAATAAATTCCATAATTTATGATCAGTTAAACAATTTAATCTTAACTTTTCATGTTTTGAATTTCATGTATTAGATAGAGAATAAAGATACGTCAAACATCATAAACTTGACAAATCAGTAGATAAGATAGAGAATAAATGAGGAGCTTAACAGTTTAACCTGAGCCCTCAGATGAAATAAGGTTAGACTTAGATATTTTTTATGCTTTAAAAGAAAATTGATTTAGGGTTGCAAGCCTAAATGCACCCATAAAAATGAAGTAAAAAATGTTAGAAATAAATGGTGGGTAGGTAGAAAGCAGTTATGATAGCATGTAATAAAGCATCATCGGGAAAAAAATACTAATTTCCCCTCCCCCACAATGATTCAGTATTCTAAACTATCAGTTAAAGAGGCTCAGAGCATTTCTCTGACTTCTGTTGGGACCAGACCCAAGGCTCAATGACTGATTGGTTAAAATTATTGAATTCCTACATAAAACCCACATTCATCAATATTTATCCTTCTTCCATAATCATAATCCCTTTTTCCTAAGTAAAAACCCATTTTTTACTTAGTAAAAGTAAAACTCTAAATAACTAATTTCATTGCCTTTCAAAAATCATTCAAAACCCCATAAAATGCATTTATCCTAAGTTAAAGTGTGAAAAAATTCAACTAAGACAAGTTATGATTTAATTTACACTTTACTTAGTGTTAAAACATGTATTTTTCATTTATTACATACATTACCCCTATTTCATATTAATTTATAACTTATTTTATTAAATCTCTAAATTATACCCTCACGTATAGTATAAAACCCTTTTTATATTAAATAACCCATAGAACCCAATATGTAAGTTTTAAACCAATGTTTAAATATCCCACGTGATGAATTAAAACCCGCCCTTATCCCATTGGTTTAAACTTATCAATAAAACAAGATACCCCGCCCCTATGGTTTTAAACATTTATCAAAACATTTAAATGATATATAATAAGACCTGCGCATGTGCATTGGTTAGAACATTGTCTAAAATGTTTTAATTAACACTGATATAAAATTGCAACCCCGTCATTATATAAGCCTAACGTTTAAACTTTATTAAATGCATATTTATAAAGTTAAAACTCATACCCGACGAATATATAAACCATGGACCCCACTCCATCTCGATGCAACTTCCATATTATATATCAACCATTCGCAATCAAACTCCCTAAATCCAATGACAGAAAATCCATATCACAAATAAATTTGCGCGATATCCACCATCTCATTTCTACACGAAATGGGTGGTATTCAGATTTTATCCCTCCTCCATGTGGTTCTTTCTTACTGGATCGCATTCGTTTCATCCAAAACTGCTTACCACCTAAAATGAACATGATAACCACTCGCAGTTTTATACCCTTTGAGCCCGAAAACCGCCATTGCTTGACTTGACTGCCATTTATTGTAGGTGCCAATTAAACCCAATTTGCCTAAAAAACCTTGAAAATGAATCATTTATCCCTTTTAGCGCTTATTGAATGTATTCGCCTTTCGGTCTCACGGAGAAGAAGCATTTTTCACTGTTTTCTTGCCCAGAACCTACAAAATTCCACCTATATCCATTGCAGATTGCCAAGAAGCTCTATAAAGCTCCTGAAGATAAAAAAGACACCATAGAACCTGTTCAAAAACCATCATAAAGATCCTCAAAAGCCCTATACCTGCATATAACAGGTATTCCTCCAAAATTTGAGCTTGTTATCAGTTTTAAAAGACCTTTTTTAAGAAAAATTCTAGTTCGAGTTCAAATTATTCAAAAAAAGCCTATTAAAATATCTAAAAAACAGGCCAAACCCTATCAAAATTTCTGAAAAAAAAATAAAAAAAAATAAAAAAAAATAAAAAAATATAAAAAAAATATAAAAAAAAAAAAATACCCTGTTTTATGTTGCGCACTGTTTTGAATGAAAAACTTGAGTTTATATAGTTTTTCTAAACTATTTAAAACTATAAATTGAGCCAAAAATCCTCTAAAGGTAGCCAAACTATCTGTGCCTAATTTCAAAATATTCCTGGCCTTGTTATCCATTGAAAAACTCAAGAAACCCTTGTTTCTTGTTTTATAACCAGTGAAGGTCTGTAAATCAAGTTGAAGAGTCCAAAATTGAAAGAAAAAACCCAAGGAAAGATCATATTTTTCCTGTTTTAATCCAAGAAACCTTTTTCAAAGTAAAAAATACTTTTGCAAAATCTTTAATCTTGCAGAAGTAGCCAGAAAAGCCTAAAAGCAGAGTTTCGTAGTCCAAAAAGCCTCAAAATGCCTAAACCTACTCTAGTTGCATCTTCCAAAACTGATATCATTATAAACCCTCTGCAACCTCCAGTTGTAGACATTGGGCACACCCCATTAGCAGATATTGACTATAAGATAGCAGACCCTATTGTAGAATTCAATTTGTTGGAACTTCACAACTGGAGCTATGAAAAATCTTTGGATAATGTTTAAGTTAAAATTTGGGAATCAAACTTGCCCAAATATGTTGTTCCAGTTACCCACTCATGCCCATAGGTCATTAGGTTATTCCATCATCATTATATACCTAAGAAAAGAGCAATAGTCAGTGCCAATAAAGAAGTACTTTTTACCATTAGTACTGAATCCATTAATCAAATGTTACAGCTTAAACCTGATCCTCAAGCAGTTCATCTGTCCATTGAAGCACTTACCAAGTTGTATATTTTCCTTGACTTTCCTAAAAGATTCCAAATCTTCCAAATATTCATGCCCTTACATGTATAAATTCCTCAAATCAATCCTCCATATTCCACTTCAAGATTTCCAAATGGTTCTAGACATATTATCTCCATGCTCTTCTTCATCCTAGGGTACTTTATTGATGAACATATAGTTGAATCTATTTTAGTTTTCCTATCCACTTTCACACTAGGATAACCTCCATCTGTTATCTTTGATTATGTTGGGTATATTGCTAACAATATTCATGACCAATTAGTTAAGTTGTCAATTGAAGGAGTGTTTAGATACACATCTTTCCTTTTCCATATGTTCTTGTATATTCAAGCAGATAATTTTCCATTAAGCCTTCAAAAGCTTGACATAGAAGGGAATCCTATTTTAGCTATTTTATGGACCTCTTTGATGAAGAAAGAATCCACAGAGTTCACCTATGCAGAGTTTTCAGACTTCTTCATCCATCCATCGATAAAAATATTGAAAAATATTGAACAACCAAGGATAAATGATGATATGAAGAATATTTTACAATCGTCAGAGTAGACCAAGGCTAGTGATTGGTACTTGTATGAAAAATACACTGAGATTAGATTTTTTGGATCTAATTTGTTACCCTACAAGCTACCCAAATTTGTATCAATGAGGGTTTTTTCCTTAAAGTATATCAGGAAAATATTCAACTCTGATTCTATCAACTTCTTAGCAGCAAAGAAGAAAACACAGTTTAAATTGAAGAATCAAGTGGGACCATTCATTTGCAATCATAGAGATGCAGAGGCAGAAGCAGCTAAGCAGTTATTAGAATACAGGTTTGAAGAGAGCATTTCTTGGAATTATGATCCACAAGGGACACTGAGTAAAATGAGGGTTAAGTGTAAAATGACACCCTACATTCATGAGAAAAAACCAGAGATAGAGAAATATGCCAATCAGATTGACTGGACAGAAAATACTTCAGTAGATGTAGTGAAGAAAAGTGATACTAGTCACACTTTACAAACTGCAGATCAAACAAAAAAAGACACCAAGAGGGTAAGATAAGAAGAAAATTATGTTGTTGAAACCACTACTAAAGCTAGGTTTAAGAAAAGATATAATAAAAGGCCTAAAACAGATCCAGTAGGTAAAGAAAAGGTAACCATTGATGTTGAAGAAACCGATCCCCCAGATACCAACACAGAGGCTGCCACCGTTATCAAAAATTAGCAAGATACAGAGAATAGAAATGAAGAACAGGTTGATAATGGAAATACACAATTGATAGAAAAACAACAGAACATGGAAGCATCATCTTCACAAACAGTTGAAGAAAAGGATCTAGGTATTAAGGAAAAGTACAAACAGATCAAGTTAAATAATGAATAGATCAAAAATGATATTTACTCTCAATATCTGAAAAAAAACACCAAGTGTTCAAAATAGACTCTTATCTGCCTTTGATTACTCAAATAAAAAACTAATCATGTCAGTATTGCAGCCTACAGTGAAAACTCTAAAGACAATGGCAGATTACAAGAAGATTGATTTAGAATTCCAAACAGAAAAAATTCACGCTCTTGATCATATAGAATTTCATAGACAGAGTTCAAAGATGTTGTATTCTACTTTTACAACTAAAGCTATGGGTGTTCAGAAACTTCAGAACATTATTACAAACATGAAAGATCAAATGAAACTTGACAAAGCATCCTTATATGCTAAATACCTAAGAATTAAATCTTTAGAAGAATTTGTCTTGCAGGTTGGATATGACCCTGCAAATTTCTAATCAACAGAGAAGTTAGTGAAAAAGAAAAATGAGGACATTGCAGCATTGAGGAAACAACTTAAATTTTCATCAAGTGAACATCCTCAAGCTAAGGAAATAATACAAGGACAGAATGAGAAGGATGATATGATGAATTTGATCTTTCAGATGACAGCACAGATCATAGAAATGAAGATTCAAATGGACAAATTTTTCCATGAAAAAGAAACAACAAAAACATCAAAAATTCCTCCAGTTATTCATATGGTCACTACAGTTGTGCCATCAACTCTAGCAGAAGAGTTGGCACCCAAAGAGCCACTCGCTACTTTAGTGCCAATGGCATCATCTACAACATCAACTACAGATTCATCCACTACAGCATCTCACCCTACAGATGAGGCCCGCAAACTAGTGAAAGCTATGGAAGAAATGTCACTTCAGACAAGTGAAATTAACAGATTGAAAAATATGGTTGACAACCTTGAAAATACAAACAAGTTGGCTCAAATAAATGACAAAACACATGAGAAAAAGGCTGTTTGACTAAATGAAGAATTGAAGAAGTTACAGAAGGAATTAACCTTAAAGGAACAAATTTCACATGTGAAAAATCATTTATGGAACAAGATCATTGAAGCCATCAATGGTGTGGCACTCAATTCAAGTGATTTTTGAATAAATATATTTACTCAAAGTAGCATTAGCAAAAATTCAAAAGACAAAAGATGAGTTTGAAAACAAACTAGAACAAGCAATATAATTGATAAAGTTTCTTAATAGCAAAAACAAGCAAGAGCTAGAAGAAATTGAGATTAATAACAGGACTGAAACTATCCTTGAGATAAGGAAAGTCCCCAACAAGAAGAACTTGATGAAACAAATTCAAGAGAAGTGTGAGAATATGAACATCACCATAACCAGGTTTATGGTCAAATTTGAGAATTTGAGGCAAAAAATTTTGCCTAATATTTTGGTCATCAATGAAAAATTGATGCCTCATGAGGATTACAATAAAAAGATCAGAGAATTTGCAAAGGAGCAAGTTGAAAAGTCAGGTGGACAAGGTACTCCAATAGGAAAAGTCTTACTCAGAAGCTTTGAGGATTTATTTTATTTGTAGCATGAGATAAGACACTCGTTTGTCATTAAACCAACTTTTTCCAGGTATACAAAAGCAGATGAGAATTTTAGAAAATTAAAGAAGATAAAAATTCCAAATGAGGAAGATTGGCAGTCATTAACAGATTTACTATGAAATATAAAAGGCATAAATATAAAAGAGAAAATAGTTTGCTGAATTGCAGTCAAAACATATTTTTATTTCAGCAGTAAACATATTTTATAGTGGTTAAAGAGTATCTGAGTTTAAAAGAGTATCAGATATTAAAGAGAATCAATGAAAGAGTATAAGATAAAGCATATCAGATTTCAAAACCAACTTGAAATATCTAAAGCCAGCAAGAAGGACACCAATATTTGGATAGATAGGACAACTTGCTGATTTGTTAAGCAGCTATCTCTATTTTGTTGTAAAGATGTTTCTATTTTCCTTAGATAATTCCTAGAAGAATTCTAGGATATTTTGTATGAAATTATGCATAAATACGTCAACTTTAGAAGTATTATTGTGGAAATTGCTGAAGATTTCTATATTCATTTTTTATTGGGCTTGAAGGCTTTTGTGTTTCAAATATCGAGTAGTAGACTGAATTGGAGCAATTGGCATCATATTTCAAGATTCATATGATGAGCTATTGAAGTGAAGTATTTCCTTCTTGTCATTGTTTATATTTCTTTGTTACATGCATCCATAATTTTTTCCAAATTTGAATGAATAAACAAGAGTATTACTTCAGGATTTGTTAAAAGCACCCTGTTTTTATTGTTTATCATTTCTATGTTTTCTGTTGATTTCTAGAGTATGGAACCCTTAATTTCTCCCTCTTTCGTTTGACCTCCTCCTACTACTTCTCTTTTCTGTATCAAAGAACCCTTCATTGCTCTTTATCCTGATCATATCACCTCACCGAACAACCTTCCAAGATCTTCATGGGTTATCTATCTTGCCCTGAAAACATTTGACTTCTTGACCTTGATCCTAGCTCTGTCTTCTTGATTTTTTACTCCTCAGCCCAATGGACAAACAAATTTCCCACTATCCATCTCATTAGGTAAATTCTCCCACCAAATCAAAACCAAATTGCACAATCATAACTAGCCTAATATTTTATAAATAAAAAAAAATCAAATCTTATAGAGAGAGCTCTCTCTAAACCCTAAAAAGGCTACATCTTAGAGTTTAAAAATTGGTTTGTGGTTACCTCTAGTGTTCTTATACTTTAAACCAAAATCTCACAACTTTAGAATTACTAGAGTGATAACATATTGTCGACTCTATTGGGGAACTAATCAATCCTCAGTCATAAAATAAGTATTAAAGAAACCTTTTCCATCATCTTTTTTCCTTTAAGACTATATTAAAAGTTGTGAGTATCATTTTATCAAAAAAAATTGTAATTCTGACTTCTAGGAAAGTTTACCATACCAGGTCTAACCCAGATCCTAAACTTTTTGTTATAGTGAACAACCAAGACAGAATTGGGAAAAAGAAAAAATAGATAGAAGATTTAGAGGTTAAAATTTCATTAAATAGATTCAATTCATTACCACAGGAATTAGTGAGTTTACAGGATATAGAGTTTGATTGGAAATTTGAAAATTCTTTGTTCATAAGAAAATTTGAAATTAATTGAAGTACTGTTGTTTTAGACCCTATTTTTATTTCATTTTTGGAATCAAAAAAGAAAAATATTGCAACAAACTCTGAATTAAAGAAAGTCAGAAATCAAAACAAACTTGAAGAGATTAATGCCACTATTCTTAAAGAAATTGATGAGGCCATAGAATTAGCCCAACTATTAGCGTATACATCTAAAATTTCCATTCCTCATTTAGATACCACTACGTCATCTATAGTTTCTACTACCATCCAATCTATAGATCCATTTAGTCCTATATTACCCTTACAACCTAGAATATTATTTCCTTCATCCCCTACATCTATTTCATCCATTAGTTTACCTTATACTTTTTCAAACACATCATTCTCATTTCCTATTAGTTCCTCATATATTTTAGTTTCAATTCCTAGTACCTCCACTTTATCTTTTAGTTCTTCCACTTCTTTTTCTAGTTCAGCATTCTATAATCCAGGTTCATCGGCTACCTCTTCTATTTTAGCCCCAAGCACTTCCACTTTACCTCCTTGTCAAGCTAGAATTCAAGCTATGGCTGCTAGGTATGCTCCCTTAGTTCTTCCAGGACAACTCTATGACATGCCCCAAGATTACCAATGTAAAATACCACAATTTGATGCTACTACACAATATACTGCACAACAGCACATTAAAAAAATGACAGATTACTTGAACTCCATGAGATAGATGAATCATATGTAAAAATGAGGTTGCTTGCACAAACATTAACAGGAGAAGTTAAAAAATGGTTCAAAGGTATTACTGTAGGTAGTATAGTTGATTTAGCTATTTTTCATAGATTATTTTTAAATAAATGGGAAAAGAAGAAAACCCCCCTACAAATATTGTCTGAATTTGATGTATGAAGAGAGCTCCCAATGAATCATTACAAGACTACTGCACTAGATATAACAGTGTTTACAATTCAATTCCTGCAAATCTAAAACCCACTCCTGACTCTACCTTGCTCAAATTTCCAAATGGATTTGACACTGACATGGCATATCCATTAAGAGAAAGAAATACAGAAACCTTGGAAAGAATGAAAACAGATGTTGTAGGTGTAGAAGTAAATATTTTAGCTAAAAAAGCCAGATTAAGAAATGAGAGGAGAGAAACCACAAAAGATAAGCCTCTAGTTCAGACACAAAAATAGATATGTTATCTAAGACTTTAGAGAGAATTATGGATAAATTAGATAACATAGAAATAACACCTCAATGGGATAATCAACAACAAATCAGAAATCCCAATTTTAGAAAAAAATTAATTTAGGAAAATCAAAAGAATCAGTCCCAGACCAAACAATAAGACCTCAATTTTAGGATAACTATGCTGAAAGTTCTCAAAACAATGTTGAGGATGAGGATACCATAAATTTAATTGGAATAGATGATAATAACACTATCTTTCTCACATAGAAAGATCAAGAGTTATTTGAACTCCAACAACTCCAATTAGATTCAAGGGAATCCTTCGATTATAAACAAGGTTATTATTTTGCTATAAACGAAGTTCACAAGCAATATAACCTTAGAAGTAAGAAAAAAATTGACCCTTCTACTAAGAAAACTCCTCAAATTAAAAATAAGAAAATAGTAGAAGCCCCAACAACAAAATTTCTGCAAATTCTCCCCAGGGAAAATAGGCAAAAATCTAGTTCTTCCCAAAAAGTTTATAATCCTAAAATTTCACCAAGCCCTAAGATTGTTGACATAACAGATGAAGTTTCTCAAGCTACAAAAGATTCACAAAAATATGTTGCTGCAAAAGCATCTCATTCTACTAGAACAACAAATTTAGATCCTAAAAAAAACACTGCTCATCCAAAATCAGTAGATCCAAAATCTGCCACTGCAAAAACAGCTTCTGACAATTCTTAATTTGGAAAAAAATCTACTGCTTCACAAACCATTCCTGAAAAGAAAACAAAGAGAATTAAAACACAAGAAACTCAAACTGAAAGTGAAAACATAACTGTAGAAAAACAAGATAAACCAACACAAACTATAGTTACCAAAGAAGATTTAATTCAAATAAGTAAATCTCAACCTTCATTCAACATACAAACTAAAATTGCAAAGTTAAAATTACCAATTCCTTTAACATAATTGGTAAAAAATTATTTATATAAATCAACCATCACTGAAACACTAAACATAAATGATGGAGAAGACTCCATAAACTTGAATAATGATCAACCCGAGTTGATATTTGGCCCAGATGTAAATGGAAAGCATCAAGATGGATCAGTTCCTCTATTTTTCATCACTTTAGCCATTCATGATCAAATATTACACAACACAATGTTAGATTCAGGAGCTTCACATAATCTATTGCCCAAAGCTATAATGGAAACCCTGAACTTAGACATTACAAGGCCTTACAAGGATTTATTTTCATTTGACTCAAGCAAAGTAAAATTTGTAGGATTAATCAAATATTTATGTGTAAAATTAGTTCAATATCCTGGTAACAATATACTTATGGACATTGTAGTAGCTGATATCCCACCTAAATATGGAATGTTATTATCTCGCTCATGGAGAGCAAAGTTACAGGGGTCTCTATAATTGGACATGTATTATGCTACTATATCAGTTTTTGGTCAACCTAAGAAGTTATATAGGGAAACTTTTATGAAATATATGGTAAGTAATGCAACAAGATCAATAAATTACCCAATTTATGCTACACCTATTTACCTAGATTCATTCATCCTATGTAATGCTGAAACTGATAATGAAATTAAGACTGAACTAAAGGAAGAAAAGAAAACACAAAACAACGATAATATCTTTCATGAATCTTTATGGAATTTAGACTTTGATGGCTCAGTAAACAAGTTAGGAGCAGGAGCAGGAGCAGGAGTATGGATAACCAATATAGAGAAAAATCATGCTGAAGGCCATGCTTTTAGACTAAATTTCAAATGCACAAACAATATGGTTGAGTATGAAGCCCTCATTTTAAGACTCCAAATAATCATAAATTTAGGAGGTAGAAGAATAGCAGTAATGGGAGACTCAAAGTTTATTGTAAAACAAATTAAAGGTAAATATTCTATTTACAATCCTAGATTAGGTCAATATAGAGAGACTGTACTAGATTTGATAGATGATTTATTGGAATGTAATTTCTCTGCAATACTAAGGAAGAAAAATTTACAAGCACATTATTTAGCAACATTTTCTAGCACTTGTAATTTACCTTTTCATCCTAATCATATGTATACTGCAGAAGTAAAGCATAGACCAATAATCCCAGACAACCTCAAATATTGGCAGATATTTTCACAAGATCAGCAAATTTATAATTTTATGAATATTGAAGGTGAATTTCATAACTGTAAAATAGACACTGATTGTACAATAGATCAAGATTTAGATAGTGAAATAGATTTAAATAATGTAGATGTAAATAAATTAAAGTTTTCTAGACCAACTAAATTCAATCAATTAGATATAGATAAATTAAAGAAAATAGAAATTGATGAGATAATTGATGAAGAATCTGATATATCAAAACTCAAAGATAATTTCTTACCAAAAGGTTTAACTCCATTAGAATATTTATTTGACTCAAATGATGTTTCTACAAAACCCAAAATGGAGCCACTTAGATCTGACATTGAGGAATGAAACATAAGCACAAAAGTGAAACCCAAAATGATCAAACTTTCCAAAGCCTTACCTCAACAGGAAAAGGAAAAATATATTTCTCTTTTTAAGAAATTCCAAGATGTTTTTGCTTGGAGTTATGCAGACCTTAAATCCTATGACACCAACATAATTCAACATAAAATTCCTATAAAAGAATATCAAAATCCCTTTAGACAAAAGTTAAGGAGAATCAACCCTGTTTTGATGCCCTTAATAGAAAAATAAGTTAAAAGAATGTATGATGCACAGATAATTGCACCAATCAGATATTCTGATTGGGTTTCTAACTTAGTTCCAACTAGAAAGAAGACAGGAGAGATTAGACTATGTGTTGACTTTAGGAATCTAAACAAAGTATCCTTAAAAGATAATTATCTTTTACCAAAAATGGATCATATTTTACAAAGGGTAGTTGGATCTTCTAGGATTTCTCTTTTAGATGGATTTTCAAGATACAACCAGATTTTAGTCCAACCAAAGAATCAAGCCAAAACAACTTTTACTACTCCTTGGGGCACTTTTATGTATGTAAAAATGCCCTTTGGTTTAATGAATGCAGGGGCAACCTTTCAAAGAGCTATGTATATAGTCTTTGCAAAGTAAATTCATGAATTCTTGGTAATTTACTTAGATGACATAACTGTATTTTCTAAGACTGATTATGAAAATTTGGATTATCTTAGACAAGTTTTTGTAAAATGTATAAAAATTGGCATCTCATTAAATCCTAAGAAAACCTTATTTGGATTAGAAGAAGGAAATTTACTAAGGAAGGAATTAGAATAGATCTTATAAGAATAGAAGCAATTCTTAACATCAATCCACCAAGAAACATAAAAGAGTTACAAGCCTTTCTAGGTAAGATTAACTTTTTAAGAAGATTCATATCCAATTTAGCTGAGATAATTAGAGAATTATACAACATTCTCAAAAAATATCCAGTTATTAAATGGAATATTGAGGCTAAACAATCTTTTGAATCCATCAAAAAAGCCTTAACCAAAACTCCAGTCCTTATAAGTCCTAATTTCAAAAAGGATTTCATCATTTTTTCATTCGCTTCAGAACACACCATTGTTGTAGTTTTACTGCAGAAAAATGACCAGGGTTATGAACAGCCCATAGCCTTCTTTAGTAGAACACTTAGAGATGCATCTTTGAAGTAAAATATCATGGAAAAATAAGCCTTAGCATTGGTAAAGGCCATTAAAGACTTCAGAGTTTACATTCTTTATTCTCACATTATTGCCTATGTCCCAAATTTTGTTGTAAAAGACATTCTTACTCAGGATGGTCCTAATGGAAGAAGAGGAAAGTGGATTTCCACTATATTATAATATGAAATAGAGATAAAACCCACAAAGTTGATAAAAGGTCAAGGTTTATCCAAACTCGTGGCTGAATCAAATTTTCATGCTCTAGACATAAATTTCATTGCCCAAGTAGATGATCGGGAAGAGATGACGACTCTAGAGATCAGTGAAGCCTTTTCATACTCATCATGGTATGCAGATATCATATTTGTATTACGAAACTTATAAGCTCCTCCTGGTTTATCAAGAAAAAAAGCAATATTTCTAAAGTTTAAGGCAGTAAGATTTTGTATTTTAGACAATGTAATTTTTTGGAAAGATCAAAGTGGGATTTTAGTAAATTGTTTGTTAAAATAATAAGTTGACAAAGTATTACAAGAATTTCATGTAGGTGACTGTGGAGGACATCTATACTGGAAAACTACTGTAGACAAGATCCTAAGAGTTGGTGTTTACTGGCCTACTTTGTTTGCAGATGTCAAAAAATATGTGACCTCCTGTCATAAGTGCCAAATATTTGAGGGTAAGAAAAAGCTGTTACCCCTACCCTTAAAGCCCATCTCAACAGAAATTCCATTTCAACAATGGGGTCTTGACTTCATTGGATAAATTCACCCCCCATCATCATCCCAACATAAGTGGATTCTGATAGCCACTGACTATTTTACCAAGTGGATTGAAGCCATACTCTCTAGGCAAGCCACAGATACTATCATTATCTCCTTCCTAGAAAGTAACATTCTTTTAAGATTTGGATGTCCCCAAAAAGATAATTACTGATAATACAGCAGCACTCAAATCTAAGAAAATGATTGACTTTTTCCATAAATACCATATTACCCTAGGTCATTTTACTGCATATTACCCTCAAGGGAATGGCCTAGCTAAATCTTCAAATAGGAGCCTTGTAAACATCATCAAAAAGTTACTAGAAGATAACAAAAAGACTTGGAATAATAAGTTAGTCAATGCCTTATGGGCAAATAGGCTTACAACTAAAAAAATCTATTGGTACATCCCCTTACCAACTTGTCTATGGAATGGATGTTGTGTTTCCATCATCCCTAGGAGTACCAGTAATGAAGATTATCCAAGAGTTATAAGTTGAAACAAATGACATTCAAAGAAGGATCAATCAAACTATTCACTTGCAACAAACAAGGGAAGAAGTTTATATCAAGTCTCAAGTTATTTGGGATAAAATAAAGAAATTTTTTGATAAAAAGTCTAAAGAAGATGATTTCTAAATTGGAGATAAAGTGTTAAAATGGGATTCAAGAAGAGAATACAAAGGTAAAGATGGAAAATTTGACTTTCTATGGAGAGGACCTTATGTGATTTATGGATATAGAGGTAATAATTCTTTCTACCTGAAATAAATTAATGGATCAACTATGCCAGATGGACCTCTAAATGGCAGAATGCTGAAGCACTACTACTCCCCTGAGATAAAAAATAGTTAGTTTCATTTACTTTGATCATTGTACATATACATTGAAGATTTTAGATTGGATTGGATGTTTTCGTAAAAAAGTTGAAGCCAAGAGAGAAGGCCCTAAGCTTTGAGAGGTAGATATCATAAGTATGAATAATCACAGAGATCAGAAAGATACTTATAGGGTCATCATAGTCAAAATTCAAAGGCTACTAATCTTAAAGTTCTTGACATTGCACCAGGAAATGCCATCCCCATATGGAGCCACTATTAGGGTCCTATAATATTAGGGTTCATAATTTTTGAATTTACTTTGATAGTCTTGTAAATATGTACATACCTTTCTTTCTACAAGTTTTTTTCCCATATTTTGAAAATGAAAAATAAATAAAAAAATCAAAAGAGGGTAAAATAACTAAAATAAATATCAAAGAACTTAGAAAAAATAGACCCCAAAAGAAAAAACAGATAAAAATAAGACCTAAAAGTGAGCAAGTCAAAATGCCACTACTATTTACTTTTACTTCAACAATAATGATGATCCAGGTGGATATTGGTGGTCACCTTCCTATTCCACTTGGGGCTCCACCATTGTCTCTTTTAGCTTTTTAGTTTCGACACAGTTTACTATTTTTAGCAGTTTTTCGGGTCTTAAACTTTTGGAGTTGTTTTGAGGCCATAAACGACATTTTTTGGGAAAACAGAGAGCAACATGGGTCCATGGACTAATGTTTTTCATTCCAAACTTGTATTCCTTGGATAGATCTTTCTAACGAGGTATGGTACGCATCAAACAGAGATTGTATGCCAAAGTTACGCCCCTAGGAAGTTGAAACACCAATTTACCCAAACGGGGCCCATAGTTTTGGCGCTTCATCTCCTAGGGTTAGGGTTTTGGATGTTTAGGATTTCCCATTGTTTCTAAATAATAAATAGGCCCTCGAGCTTCATTGTAACTCAGTTCAGAGGCCTGTAGCCGCCACATCTCTTCTCAGAGATAGCTACCAGCGCCCTAGCTAGTTTTATTTCCATTCTGTCTGTAAGCAAATTTCAGTTCTTTGATATTAATGAAATGAAGTGTTATTTCCATTGCATCTCTGTATTTATGGTTATGTGTTTATTCTGTTGCGTTCCTGCATAAATCCGGATCAGTGGTATCAGAGCGGTCTGCTTTTTCTCGATCCTTCTTTGCATGTCCCCAACGAGGTCGAGGTATAAGGAGCTAGGGCTTGATCTGGTGGAACCTTTGCAAGATCAGCCTCGCAAACCTCGATGGACGCCCATGGGGGATGAAAAGAAAGATGAGGGAGCAGGATATCCTATCAAAATATTGCTCGAGGAGGCCCTCGAAAAATAAAGGAACGCGATGATGGATAACTTTGCTCAGATCCTTCAACGGCTACCCACCGGCGGCGCATCTGCATCCAGCAGCCACTCTGGAGGCGCGACTCCTTTTAAGGTACAAGTAAATTTTGACATTCCCATATTTGAGGGTCAAATAGACGCAGATGCCATAGATAGATGGTTGAATATGTTAGAAGGATATTTCTCGATTCATGACTTTTCAGACTGGGAGAAGATTATTTTTGCACTCCTCAAAGCTACCCCCCATGTTAAGGACTGGTGGGAAACCTATGGTGAGAACAAGGACCATACAGAACCCTCTCTGTTCTTGACCGTACCAACTTGGAATTCTTTCCGAGACACCGTCAAGGAACAATACTATCCCATGGGGAGCTATGAGGACAAGTACATACAATGGACCACGTTGCGACAACAAAGGGATCAAGATGTGCATGAGCTGACGAATCTGTTCCATACCCTGCGCACAAAGTTGGGTATCAAAGATTCAGAGAAACATTTGGTGCTAAAGTATCGCAGCTGTCTGCACAGATACATTCAGGAGGAAATGGAGTTTCTCGACATCTCCTCGCTTGGTACGGCATACCGGTATGCTGCCAAGATTGAGCAGAAATTCAAACAGAAGAAGCGAGACTTTGGATCTGCGAATCAAAAGCAAGGGAAAGGTGCTTCCAAACCGCAGAACAAAGGACAGAGCCAAGGCATGGCGACTAAAGACAACTCATCGAAGCCACAAGAAAAGAACAGCACCGCAAAGCCAAAGAAGGACACGGGAAAGTGGTGTGAGTTCCATAAGAGCTCCACTCACAACACGAGTGAGTGTCGGGCCAAGCAGTCGCTAGTGGCCGAGATGAGGGCTTCTGAGTCAGATGCATGCTCCGACTCCGAATCAGAACCTGAAAAGGGGAATGAAAAAGGGAAACAGATTATTGATGCGGAGCCCAACGCCACTGTTGCCACTACAAAGGTCCAGAAGGAGGAACCGGAAGATCCAGAGGAGGAGGAACGTCTCTTCCACTCCAAGATGTGGGTAAAGGGCTCCCCTGTACAGTTCATTGTCGACAATGGGAGCCAAAAGAACCTCATTTCAGCAGACGCCGTGAAGCGGTTGGGCTTGCCGACCACAGCTCACCCACATCCATACACCATCGGTTGGCTTCACCAAGGACGAGATCTCCGCGTCAGCCAGCAGTGCCGCCTTCCCTATAGCATCAAGCCCTTCACGGATGAGGTATTATGTGACGTTGCTCCTATTGATGTTTCTGATGTATTATTAGGACAACCATACTTCTGGAAGCGTCATGCTGTGTATGAGTCTTGACCTCGTGCTGTTATTGTTACTTTGGGAAATAAGTTGTACAAGATACCAGAGGTGCCACCTCCTGCCGCTATCTCTTTTGTTACTGCAAAACAATGCAGTAAGCTCATTTCCCAAACCAGGAAATTCGTTTTCTTGATGATCTGCCCCTAGGGAAAGAAGAAGACTATGGCCACGACCCCCAGACAGGGCTCCTCTGCACAACAACAACAACTGGATAAGGTTGTGGAGGAGTACGGGGACATATTCACCTCACCCATAGGGGTTCCTTTGCACTGTCAGGTCAAGCACCCGATTGATCTGACCCCAGGTGCGCTGCTACCTAATGGACCGATCTATTGGCACTCTGTTCTGGAGAATGATGAAATCAAGAGGCAGATTCAGGAGTTGTTGCAGAAAGGTCACATTAGACGAAGTTCATCGCCTTGCGTGAGCCCGATCGTGTTGGTACAGAAGAAGGATGGGACGTGGAGACTTTGTATTGACTATTGGGCACTGAACAAGATCACTGTCTGGAATAGGTACCCAATCCCACGGATTGATGACCTTCTGGACCAACTCAAAGGTGCAAAATATTTCAGCAAGATCGACCTGAATTCTGGGTATCACCAGGTACCAATTGAACCCTCCGATGTGTGGAAGACTGCCTTCAAAGCCAAGGAAGGCCTTTTCGAATGGATGGTCATGCCTTTCGGGTTGACGAATGCTCCCGCCACCTTCATGAGGATGATGGACGACATCTTGTGGCCATTCAGCAACTCATTTGTAGTGGTGTACTTGAATGACATTCTGATCTTCAACCAGACTTGGGAAGAGCACCTTCAACACATCCGACAAGTCCTCCAAACACTACGACAACACAAGTTGTGTGCCAATTTGGAGAAGTGCACTTTTGGCATGACCCAGGTTCAATATCTGGGATACATTATTGATGAAAGGGGGGTGCATGTGGATCCGGCCAAGATCCAAGTCATTCGGGATTGGCCAGCCCCAACCACTATAACAGAGCTTCGCAGCTTTCTGGGTCTTGCTAATTTCTATCGGAGGTTCGTGTTGGGATTCTCTCATATCATTTGGCCCTTGAGTCAAGTCACCAAGGGAGGAGCGAGAGCAAAATTTTTTTGGTCGGAACCTCAACAGAAGGCGTTCACAGAACTGAAAAACCGCCTCTGTTCTGCCCCAGTGCTCACTTTACTAGACTTGCAACAGCCATTTGAGATCGAGACAGATGCCTCTGACTATGCTATTGGGGCAGTTCTTACTCAACAGGGACATCCAGTGGCATTTCACAGTGAGACATTGTCTGACACAGTTCGCAAGTACCCCACATATGACAAAGAAATGTACTCCATTGTGCAAGTTTGTCGACAATGGAAGCATTACATTTTGGGGAAGGAAACAATCATCCACACAGACCACAGGCCCCTGCAGTTCATACAGACACAAGGGAAGTTGCAGAATGATCGCCATCAGAAGTGGTCTACATATCTGCAACAGTTTCATTTGAACATCAAGTATAAGAAGGGTAGCACCAATCATGTTGCAGACTGCCTCAGTCGACCACCGATCGTGGCGCTCACCACTGTGCTCAAATCTTGTGGGCACGAGACTTCTGATTGGCCGCTTCTCTATGAGAGTGACCCAGAATTCGGCCACACTTACAAGGCACTCTTGGAGGGTACGCAAGTTCCAAATTTTCACCTCCAAGATGCACTTTTATGTCACATGGGACACCTTTGTGTTCCTTCAAGCGAGCGTGCCAAGATGATATGGGAAGAACACTACAGTCAAGTCGCTGGGCATTTCGAAGTTGAGAAAATAGTAGCAATCCTGCAGAAGTATTTCTATTGGCCCAACCTTTGAAAGGATGTCGAGAAGCACATCAGATCCTGCACTGCTTGTGCCATCACCAAACTGACCATCAAGAAGCAAGGCCTATATACTCCTCTACCTACTCCTAGTTGACCTTGGGAATCCATCTCCATGGATTACATGTTGGGCCTGCCTTCTACTAAGCAGGGAAATGACTGTGTTTTCGTGGTCGTCAACAGATTCTCGAAGATGGCCATTATGGCGGCTTGCAAGAAGAATATCACAACAGAAGCCACTGCTAAACTCTTCTTTGAACGAGTGTGGGTGCACTTTTGGATCCCACAGTCTATCATATTAGATCGGGATAGCAGGTTCCTCAGCACATTTTGGTCCAGCCTCTGGTCAATGTTGGATACCAAGCTCACCAAGTCCACAGCTTTCCATCCCCAAACAGATGGCCAGACAGAGGTCGTCAACAGAATGATTGTACACATTCTGCGCATGTACAATTCAAAGCATCCACGCACATGGGACGAGAGCCTCACCTATGTACAACATAGTTATAATCGGGCTCTCCACAGTTCAATCGGCCATAGCCCCTTTTAGGTGGGCTTGGGATTCCAGCCACTATGTCCCATTGACGTAGCCATGCCATTTGCAGCTGCTCAGGCCAATTCAGCTCATGTCCAGTCTGAAGTTGACAAAGCCAGTAGCTTCATCGAGCGCATTCAACACATCCGCCAACAGGTTCATGATATATTGGACAGAGCCAATGCCAAGTACGAGCAACGCCATGATCAACACCGGGTGCCACACAACTTCCAGGTGGGTGACAAAGTATGGCTACATTTGCAGAAGGAGCGCCTCACTGGACCCCACCGCAAGCTTCGTCCGCTCCGATACGGGCGTACACCATCACCAAGGCTGTAGGGAACAATGCTTTCGAGCTCAGTATTCCACCATTCCTTGGTCTGCACCCAGTCTTCAATGTGGATCGCCTTCGTCCTTACTTCCCACCTCTACTGGACACTTCGGACATTGCAGAACAACTCACACCAACATAGTTAAACCCAGACTGCATGGAACAGGCCACCACAGATTGTATCATGGACATGCAAATTAAGAACACTCGCCAACAGAGGATCCAACTGTATCGGGTTGTCAAAGCTGGCCAACTCCTGCACCAAGGAAAGTGGTTCACCAGGGACCAAGTTCAGCAGAAATTTCCTCATCTCAGGGAGGAACTTAACGCAATGGGGACCATTGCTTCCTAAGGGGGGAGGAATGATCCAGGTGGATATTGGTGGTCACCTGCCTATTCCACTTGGGGCTCCACCATTGTCTCTTTAAGTTTTTCAGTTTCGGCACAGTTTACTATTTTTAGCAATTTTTCGGGTCCTAAACTTTCGGAGCCGTTTTGAGGCCCTAAACGACGTTTTTGGGGAAAACGGAGAGGAACATGGGTTCATGGACTGATGTTTCTCGTTCCAAACTTGTAGTCCTCGGATAGATCTTTCTAATGAGGTATGGTATGCGTCAAACGGAGATCGTATGCCAAAGTTGCGCCCCTGGGAAGTTGAAACACCAATTTACCCAAACGGGGCCCATAGTTTTGGCGCTTCATCTCTTAGGGTTAGGGTTTTGGCTATTTAGGATTTCCCATTGTTTCTAAATAATAAATAGGCCCTCGAGCCTCATTGTAACTCAGTTCAGAGGCCTGTAGCCGCCACATCTCTTCTCAGAGATAGCTACCAGCGCCCTAGCTAGTTTTATTTCCATTCTGTCTGTAAGCAAATTTCAGTTCTTTGATATTAATGAAATGAAGTGGTATTTCCGCTGCATCTCTGTATTTATGGTTATATGTTTATTCTGTTGCTTTCCCGCATAAATCCGGATCAAATGATTATGTGCAGATTGTCAATAAATGCCATAATCCATGATCAGTTAAACAATTTAATCTTAACTTTTCATGTTTTGAATTTCATGTCTTAGATAGAGAATAAAGATATGTCAAATAACATAAACTTGACAAATCAGTGATAAGATAGAGAATAAATGAGGAGCTCAACAGTTTAATCTGAGCCCTCGGATGAAATAAGGTTAGACTTAGATAGTTTTATGCTTTAAAAGAAAATTGATTTAGGGTTGCAAGCCTAAATGCACCCATAAAAATGAAGTAAAAAATGTTAGAAATAAATGGTGGGTAGGTAGAAAGCAGTTGTGCTAGCATGTAATAAAGCATCATCGAGAAAAAATTATTGATTTCACCTCCCCCACAATGATTCAGTATTCTAAACCATCAGTTAAAGAGGCTCAGAGCATTTCTCTGACTTCTGTTGGGACTAGACCCAAGGCTCAATGACCGATTGGTTAAAAATATTGAATTCCTACATAAAACCCACATTCATTAGCATTTATCCTTCTTCCATAATCATAATCCATTTTTCCTAAGTAAAATGCCATTTTTTACTTAGTTAAAGTAAAACCTTAAATAATTAATTTCATTTCCTTTCAAAAATCATTCAAAAACCCATAAAATGCATTTATCCTAAGTTAAAGTGTGAAAAAATACAACAAAAACAAGCTATGCTTTAATTTACACTTTATTTAGTGTTAAAACATGTATTTTTCATTCATTACATACATTACCCCTTTTTCATATTAATTTCTAACTTCTTTTATTAAATCTCTAAATTATACCCTCTCGTATAGTATAAAACCCTTTTTATATTAAATAACCCATAAAACCCAATATTTAAGTTTCAAACCAATGTTTAAATATCCCATCTGAAGAATTAAAACCCGCCCTTATCCCATTGGTTTAAACTTATCAATAAGACAAAATACCTCGCCCCTATGGTTTTAAACATTTATTAAAACATTTAAATACTATATAATAAGACCTACACCTTTGCATTGGTTCGAACATTGTTTAAAATGTTTTAATTAACACTTATATAAAATTGCAACCCCCACCATTATATAAGCCTAAGGTTTAAACTTTATTAAATGCATATTTCTAAAGTTTAAATTCGTCCCCGCCGAATATATAAACCATGGACCCCACTCCATCTCGATGCAACTTCCACATTAGATCTCAATCGTTCGCAATCGAACTCCCTAAATTGAATGACGGAAAGTCCATATCGCAAATAAAGTTGCGCAATATCCACCATCTCATTTCTACGCGAAATGGGTGGTATTAATATTTTCTCCCTCCTCCACGTGGTTCTTTCTTATTGGATCATGTTCGTTTCATCCAAAACTACTTACCACTTAAAACGAACGTGATAATGACTTGTAGTTTTATACACTTCGAGCTCGAAAACCGCCATTGCTTGACTTGACCGCCATTTATTGTAGGCGTCAATTAAACCTAATTTGCCTAAAAAACATTGAAAATGCATCATTTATCCCTTTTAGTGTTTATTGCCTGTATCTGCCTTTTGGACTCATAGAGAAGAAGTATTTTTCACTATTTTCTTGCCTAGAACCTACAAAATTCTGCCTATAGCCATTACAGATTGCCAAGAAGCTCCATAAATCTCTCGAAGATAAAAAATACACCATAGAACCTATTCAAAAACCTTCAGAGACATCCTCAAAAGCCCTATACCTGCATATAACAGGTATTCCTCCAAAATTCGAGCCTGTTATTAGTTTTAAAAGACCCTTTTTAAGAAAAATTCCAGTGAGAGTTCAAATTATTAAAAACAAGCCTATTAAAATATCCAAAAAACAGACCAATCCTTGTCAAAATTTCTGAAAAAAAAAACCCTATTTTATGCTATGCACTGTTTTGAATGAAAAACTTGAGTTTATATAGTTTTTCTAAACTGTTTAAAACTATAAATTGAGCCCAGAAATCCTCTGGAGGTAGCCCAACCATCTGTGCCTAATTTCAAAAGATTCCTGGCCCTATTATCCATCGAAAAACTCAAAAATTCCTTGTTTCTTGTTTTATAACCAATGAAGGTCTATAAATCAAGTTGAAGAGTCTAAATTGAAAGAAAAAACCCAAGGAAATATCATATTTTTCCTGTTTTAATCCAAGAAACCTTTGTTGGAGTAAAAAATACTTCTACACACTGTTTAATCTTGCAAAAGTAGCCAGAAAAGCCTAAAAGCATAGTTTTGTAGTCCAAAAAGCCTCAAATGCCTAAACCTACTCCAACTGCATCTTCCAAAACTGCTATCATTATAAACCCTCTACAATCTCTAGTTGTAGACATTGAGCACACCCTATTAGCGAATATTGACTATAAGATAGCAGACCCTATTGTAGAATTCAATTTGTTGGAACTTCACAACTGGAGCTATGAAAAATCTTTGGATAATGTTGAAGAAGTTAAAATTTGGGAATCACAATTGCCCAAATATGTTGTTGCAGTTACCCACTCATGCCCAGAGGTCATTAGGTTATGCCATCATCACTATATACCTGAGAAAAGAGCAATAGTCAATGCCAATAAAGAAGTACTTTTTACCATTGCTACTGAATTCATTAATCAAATGTTACAAATTAAACCTGATCCTCAAACAGTTCCTTTGTCCATTGAAGCACTTACCAAGCTGTATATTGGCCTTGAATTTCCTAAAATATTCCAAATGTTCCAAATATTCATGCCCTTACATGTAGAAATTCCTCAAATCAATCCTCCATATTCCACTTCAAGGTTTCCAGAGGGCTCTAGACATGTTATCTCCATGCTCTCCTTCATCCTAGGGTACTTCACTAATGAGCATACAAATGAATCCATTTTAGGTTTCCTATCCACTTTCACACTAGGACAACCTCTATCTATTATATTTTATTATTATGGGTATATCGCTGACAATATTCATGACCAATTAGTTAAACTGTCAATTGAAGGAGTGTTTAGATACACATCTTTCATTTTCCATATGTTCTTGTATTTTCAAGCAGATAATTTTCCGTTAACCCTTCAAAAGCTTGACATAGAAGGGAATCCTCTTTCAGTTATTTTATGGACCTCTTTGATGAGGAAAGAATCCACAGAATTCACCTATGCATATTTTTCAGACTTCTTCATCCATCCATTGATAAAAATATTGAAAAATACTGAACAACCAAGAATAAATGATGATATGAAGAAGATTTTACAGTCGTCAAAGAAAACCAAGACTGGTTATTGGTACTTGTATGAAAAATACACTGAGATTAGAGTATTTGGATCCAATTTGTTACCCTACAAGCTACCCAAATTTGTATCAATGAGGGTTTTTTTCTCGGAGTATATAGGGAAAATATTAAACTCTAATTATATCAACTTCTTAGCAGCAAAGAAAAAAATATAGTTTAAATTTAAGAATCAAGTGGGACCATTCATTTGCAGTCATAGAGATGCAGAGGCAGAAGCAGCTAAGCAGTTATTAGAATACAGGTTTGAAGAGAGCTTTTCTTGGAATTATGTTCCACAAGGGATACTAAGTAAAATGAGGGTTAAGTGTAAACTGACACCCTACATTCATGAGACAAAACCAAATATAGAGAAATATTCCATTCAGATTGTGTGGACAGAAAATACTTTAGTAGATGCAGTGAAGAAAAGTGATACTAGTCACACTTTACAAACTGCAGATCAAACAGAAAAAACCACCAAGAGGGTAAGAGAAGAAGAAACCTATGTTGTTGAAACCACTACTGAAGCTAGGTTCAAGATAACATATAATAAAAGGCCTAAAACAGATCTAGTAGGTAAAGAAAAGGAAACCATTGATGTTGAAGAAATAGATCTCCCAGATACCAACACAGAGGCTGCCACTGTTATCAGAAATGAACAAGATACAGAGAATTGAACTGAAGAACAGGTTGATAATGGAAATACACAACTGATAGAAAAATAACAAAACATGGAAGCATAATTTTCACAAATAGCTGAAGAAAAGGATCTAGATATTAAGGAAAAGTAAAAACAGATCAAGTTAAAGAATGAAGAGATAAAAAATGATATTTACTCTCAATATTTGAAACAAACACCAAGTGTTCTAAATAGACTCTTACCTGCCTTTTATTACTCAAATAAAAATCTAATCATGTCAGTATTGTAGCCTATAGTGAAAACTCCAAAAACAGTGGAAGATTACAAGAAAATTGATTTAGAAGTCCAAACAGAAAAAATTCATGGTCTTGATGAGATAGAATTTCATAGACAGAGTTCAGGGATGTTGTATTATAATTTTACAACTAAAGCTATGAGTGTTCAGAAACTTCAGAACACTATTATAAACATGAAAGATCAAATGAAACTTGACAAAGCATCCTTATATGCTAAATATCTAAGAATTAAATCTTTAGAAGAATTTGTCTTGCAGGTTGGATATGACCTTGCAAATGTCAAATTACCAGAGCAGTTAGTGAAGAAGAAAAATGAGGACATTCCAGCATTGAGGAAACAACTTAAATTTCCATCAAGTGAACATCCTCAAGCTAAGGAAATAATACAAGGACAGAATGAGAAGGATGATATGATGAATTTGATCTTTCATCTGATACCACAAATCAAAGAAATGGAGATTCAAATGGATAAACTTGTCCATGAAAAAGAAACATCAAAAACATCAGAAATTCCTTTAGTTATTCCTGTGTTCACTACAGCTGTGCCATCAACTCTAGCAAAAGAGTTGGCACCAAAAGAGCCATTGGCTACTGTTGTGCCAGGGACATCATCTACAACATCTGCTACAGAGTCATCCACTACAACAACTCACCCTACAGATGAGGCCAACAAACTAGTGAAAGCTATGAAAGAAATGTCACTTCAGACAAGTGAAATTAATAGATTGAAAAATAAGGTTGACAACCTTGAAAATACAAACAAGTTGGCTCAAATAAATGCCAAAACACATGAGAAAAAGGCTATTAGACTAAATGAATAATTGAAGAAGTTACAGAAGGAATTAACCTTAAAGGAACAAATTTCATATGTGAAAAATAATTGATGGAACAAGATCATTGAAGCCATCAATGATGTGTGGCCCTCAATTCAAGTGATTTTTGAACAGAGAGATTTACTCAAAGCATAATTAGTAGAAATTCAAAAGACTAAAGATGGGCTTGAAAATATACCAGAGCAAGCAATAGAATTGATCAAGTTTCTTAATAGAAAAAACAAGCAAGAGCTAGAAGAAATTGAGATTACTGACAAGACTAAAACTATCCTTGAGATAAGGAAAGTCCTTACCAAGAAGAATTTGATGAAACGGCATGAAGAGAAGTGTGAGAATATGAACATCACCATAACCAGGTTTATGGTCAAATTTGAGAATTTGAGGTAAAAAAGTTTACGTAATATTTGGGTCATCAATGAAAAATTAATGCATCAGGAGGATTACAATAAAAATATCAGAGAATTTTTAGAGGAGCAAGTTGAAAAGTCAGGTAAACAAGTTACTCCAACAGGAAAAGTCTTACTCAGAAGCTTTGAGGATTTATTTTATTTGCACCACAAGATAAGACACTTGTTTGTCATTAAACCAACTTTTTCCAGGTATACAGAAGCAGATGAGAATTTCAGAAAATTAAATAAGATCCAAATTCCGAATGAGGAAGATTGGCAGTCATTAACAAATTTACTATGAAATATGAAAAGGAAAAAAGATAAAAGAGAAAACAGTTTGCTGAACTACAGTAAAAAAAGATTTTTATTTCAGCAGTAAACATATTTTACATTGGTTAAAGAGTATCTGAGTTTAAAAGAGTATCAATGATTAAAGAGAATCAGTGAAAGAGTGTAAGATAAAGCAGATCAGATTTCAAAACCGACTTGAAATATCTAAAGCCAGCAGAAGGACACCAAGGCAGCTAGCTGCACCTCATCCATAATCAGTTTCTATTTTGTTTGGATACATAGGACAACTTGTTGATTTGTTAAGCTGCTTTCTCTATTTTGTTGTAAAGATATTTCTATTTTCCTTAGATAATTCCTAGAAGCATTCTAGGATATTTTATAAACAATTATGTATAAATACGTCATCTTTAGAAGTATTATTGTGGAATAAATTGCTGAAGATTTCTATAGTCATTTTTTATTGGACTTGAAGGCTTTTGTGTTTCAAATCTCGAGTAGCAGACTAGATTGGATCAATTGGCATCATATTTTAGGATTCATGTGATGAGCTATTGAAGTGAAGCATTTCCTTCTTGTCATTGTTTATCTCTATTTGTTACATGCATCCACAATGTTTTCCAAATTTGAATGAATAAATAGGAGTATTTCTTCAAGATTTGTTAAAAGCACCCTGTTTTTACTGTTTATCATTTCTACATTTTTTGTTGATTTCTAGAGTAGGGAACCCTTAATTGCTCCCTCTTTTGTTTGACCTCTACCTACTACTTCTCTTTTCCGAATCAAAGAACCCTTCATTGCTCTTTATCCCGATCATATCCCCTCACCAAACAGCCTTCCAAGATCTTCATGGGTTATCTATCTTGCCCTGAAAACATTTGACTTTTTAACCCTAATCCTAACTCTGTCTACTTGATTTTTGACTCCTCAACCCAATGGACAAACATATTTCCCACCATCCATCTCATTAGGTAATTTTTCCCACCAAACCAAACCAAATCAAAACCAAATTGCACAATCATAAATAGCCTAATATTTTATAAATCAAACAAAGTAAAATCTTATAGAGAGAGCCCTCTCTGAACCCTAAGAAGGTTAGATCTTAGAGTTTAAAATTTTTTCTATGGTTACCTCTAGTGTTCTTAGACTTTAAACAAAAATCTCACAACTTTAGAATTACTAGAATGATAACAGTTTATACTGACAGTGATTGGGCAGGAAGTGTTGATGACAGAAAGAGCACGTCAGGATATGTTTTTCATTTGGGTTTGGGAGCCATTTCATGGACTTCCAAGAAGCAACCAATAGTATCATTGTCAACGGAAGAAGCTGAATATGTTGTCGCAATAGCAAAATAGTGTCAAGTAGGTTGGATGAGAAGGATGTTGCGGGATTTATGTCACATCTCCCTCTCTTACCCAAACAATTTTTTTTTTCTTTTCATATTAACATCCCTTCATGTGGAGTTTTAACGTATACCCCATTACTGGATTTAATTCACAATTATACCCCATGAAATTTCCTATACATATATACTTTCATAGATAGAAGTCCATTCAATTAAATAAAAACTTATTTTCAAAACATTAACGAAAGGCCTTTATACTTTTATATTAACAAGGTTAGTTAAGTCTTTGATTTAATTAACCATATTATAGATCACATATATGATTAAGTTTTCAACCCACTATAAAGTTTCTTCTTTTCCACAGTCTTAACATGACGTATAGTGTAAGTGTTTTCATGAGGATACACGTAGTCTCTAACATTAGAAAGGGAAGCTTTAAGGCATAATCCCTTTTGATTATATGGGTGAACCAAATCTTAATATTTGTCATGATTCAATTAATTGACCCTACTAATAAAACCTCATATGAACCCTTCATTTATTTCGATGGCTAAACATTTAATATTTATACGTCGGTGAAAAGCTTTACGCTACTTTTCTCCCTGCCAACGTTCTTTCTTGCTCCAAACTCGAGAAATTTTATTTCGTTTCACCAAATCTGGTACTACTCCTCAACACGGCTCCTATGAATGTTTGGCACGTAGCCTCAGCAGTTGGATTTCTAATATGTAAGGGTTGCTGTCATATCTCGGCCATTGAAATACTCGGGTTTTTGAATACGTTTCGCCTATTTGATACTACAGCTCTGGTCTAATATAATGAAATACGCTAGAGAAGGTACGATATTATCATGATGCAATTTATTCTACAATCCCTCTCGGGATTCTTTAAGTCCTTTACCATTGACGTTTGGTTTTCGAGTTTCCATATTCTCTTTCAACCCTTGATCTAATTTACACGTGGACGGTCATTGATCCTTGGTGCTAGGGTTTCATATTTCTTTTTTAAATCACTTTCTCTATCTTACTGTTCCATTTTTATTTGGCAATGGTTCCTCGTTTCCCTTTGGGCTTTTCGCTCAACGCAACGGAGTTCTACAACCACGAGGGATCCCTACCAGTGCGTGCATCCCTTCACCTACGATATGGTAAGCAATTTTTCTCTATTATTCTTTTCTGCGCTCATTCCCTCTCGGAAACTGGGTTACTTATGTATTTTTCCTCTACTATCTGCACTTTTTCCAGAATGAAGCGTTTTCGGACGAAGTGTTTGCTTAGAATACGTTGAACTTACCGCAGGTTTCCTAACGACTTTACCAAGTCTCAGATTTAAAAGATGGGTACTATATTTACAGTCAAATTTTTTTTCTGCTTTACATATTTCGATTTTGGCATTCATAAAGATCTCTAGATCTAATTGAATCTAAGCTAACTCTTTACGAATTTTTTTGTAGCTCCCTTCCACGAAGATGTGCATTGGTTTCAGAAGTCGACCTGCATGGTCAAATGGTATCATGAGTGTGATTATCTCCAGTCTCGCCATTATGGTTAGACCCGCAAGCCAAATTTTTCTTCTGTAGGTGAAATCGATTGTATCGTTTCTTAAAAAAAAAAATGTCTATCAAAATTAATACCCTATATTTATTTTTCAGAGCATTGCCTCACTCTACGATTAATACTCCAGGTTCCAATATCTTCCCGCCCTTACTTCGTTACATACAATATTCTTGTCTATCGAATTTTATTTTGACTTATAACTTCTTCCTAACGCACATCTTATTTTCATTTCAGGTATAAAGGACCTCTGTCCTAATGAAAATTATTACAACTATTTTACTTCACTTCAGGCGAACTTCTGTCAGCTCACTTGTCTCACTCGTCTACTGTACATGTTCTCTAAAATCTTCCAAACGCTCGTTCGGGGTTTTTGCTATGTTTTGCATCCCGCTCAGCTGTATAAAATTTTTCTTTTGTTCTTTTTTTTTTCATGATTGCCATGGCAATCAAGTTTGTATCAGGACATTATAAACATTGGTTTACTCCCTTATTGTGCAAACTAAGCACAACAGTTTTCTGTTTCCCTTCTATTTATTTATTTCCATAACAAGCATAATGAGTTGGTGAAGTTTATACCTAAGAATCAATCATTAAAATTCTCTTAATCTTTTGAACTCGTCAACTATCATCGTTGTGCATATTTAGTTGTTTGTTGTCAAATATTGTTTACATGGATAAACGAAGGTGGGATTCATGCAATCCCTTCTACTCCCAACATAACCATAAGCACTTACATCATATCCAATATCTCTCTCATTGTTTTGTTTTTTTTCTTTTGTACAAATTATAAGATTATGTAGCATTCGATATGATCAAAATAATTGTATAAAATTTTGGGAAAATTTTCATTTATATTATTTATAACCGCCCTTATTATTTATTTCTGCTATGTTATTTATTTTATTTTATTTTAAGCTGTATAAATTTGGCAGATATCAGCCCAAGAAATATATTACTCTTATTATGCCGGTTTAGCATATATAGACAGGCACTGTACAAACTGTAAGTTAATGGGTCCTCTGATAAGTGTATTTCCTAAATTTAATTTAGCATCAGTGATAGTTTCTAAACTTCTAATTTCCTCTAGCAGCATATAAAGTGCTGATGTTCTTATCTAAATTTCCCTTGTAATTTCATGGAAATTCTAAGACATATAGATTATAATATTAACTTAATACATTGCAGCTTTTTAATCTACTTTTGTATACAGACAGTTTATACATAACTTCCTAACTTTGTAAATTGCATAGCTCAGTTCAACTAAAAGCCAAAAGTTTAACTGTTAACTGGTGAGCAGAGTTCGATCTTATTTTACAGAGTTATTTAATAAAACATTGTATTTGTCCAGAAAATAATCTTGGTTGCAGAAACCAATTACAACCTAATTTGTTTTTCCATTATTTTATGTTTCCTTCTGGAAATGGTTTTGTTTTCAGAACTCTAATAGATTGAAATCTGGTTGACCCTAGCTTTGAATGAGACTTCTTTTTATTTAAAAATTCAGAAGCAGATTAAAGTTATATTAACTATACTAGGGAAACATGTACACTTTCTCTAGATTTAGACCAATAAATGGTTTAGAGATTCTGGTTGATAGATCAGGAGAAGTTTAAAAATCAAATTGTCTGTGGAGGAATATGTATCCTCAGATTTAAACCAACCCCGGTTTAGAGTTTCTGTTGGATTCTACTCTACAGATTTCTTTTCTACAACTATACAGAATTATAAAGGTGAACTCCTGAAGATTGATTCTGTGGAATGTAGCATAATTAAGTCTAACATACAATTCAACCAATTATATGCAGCCAATTCACACCACAGGAAGTAAAAATACTAATCAATTTAGAGACATACCACTCTTGCAATTGACCAACCTCACAACCTTAGAGTCCTTCTGTCTCCCAGAACTCACCCCCGAGCTGAGATTATCTCCTAGAACAGATCAACCCCTAATCTGTTTAGGAGTAGCTTATTTAAGCTATTGTTCCCCAAAGCCTGTTTCTAATTCTGCGTCCAGAATATCAGGATGTTTTTCTTCCTGTTTGCCTAGGCTTCCCATTTTAGGGATTCTTTAAAGCTGTTTTATGCTTTTCCCAGCTTTCCCAGCTTTTTACCTCTTCCCAACTTTTTTCCTCGTCATTGGGGAATTTAGATTTTTCCTCAAAAATCTAAATTAGAAATAATTTCTTTCAAGGATTTTTGAAAGATTGTGGGGAAGTAATTGCCTTATCCATCCTCATGGATTTAGTAAGTGATCTCCTAAATCTCATTTTGGTCAATCAGCACAAAATCATTTTATTCATTTTCTCAAATTAAATATTTAATTACATCCACAAAATACTTGTCCTTTGGGGTCCACTCCCCTTAGGATAAAAGTTCAAATGTCTAGTTTTTTTGAATTTCAAACACATAAACTCGGGGTGTTACAATTTATGTCATGAACAAGATGGAGCAGCCACTATTTTTTGTGATATTAACAGTTCAACAATTCCACTATCAAATAATTCTATTTTCCACAAGAGGACAAAGCACATTGATGCTAAATATCATTTCATAAGAGAATTAGTTAACAACAGTGAAATTGTGTTATGGCATTGCAAGTAAGAGGAACAATTTGCAGACATCTTCACAAAGCCATTGACACGTGAAAATTTTTTTTATCTCAGATATTGTTTGGGAATGGTCAATGGTGACAGTTGCGATTAAGGGGGAGTGTTGGAAAATTAATCATAACCACCGCGTTTAATTTTTTGTCATTAACCATACCTCAGTAAATGTTTTGTAAGTTGCATATTGATTTTGCAGAGAAGGACAAGTTTAGAGCACAGTACATAACCTATTCCACAACAAAAATAAATAATTAAAGTCAAATATAATTTAATGCATGGTTAGTAAATGTGTATGGGAAAATATTTAATCCGCAAGTGTTGTTTACTTCACGCAAGTTCTATAATGTTCAAAAAATGATGTTCACCGATATGTTTAGAATTTACATGTAAGGTAAGTTGAGAGAGTGTTGTGTAATGTGGCGGATGTAAGTGTGGAAAGACGAGGGGAGAAAATCATGGAGCAAGAAACGTGAAAACACAAGTTACAAGTTTCACTGTGTGTTACTTCGCAACCCTAGTGTGAAAGTATATCTCAATAAGAAGTCTCGTTTTACCGATGAAGGAGCTGCAACCTCCATATGTGAATGCATTTCATATTTTTGAATCATAATATAAAGTTTGGTTAGTTGCAATTTGATTGTGATAATTTTCTTAAAGAAACACTTTTTTTTACTCTTTTCACCATGAGTAAAATTACTTTATTATATTTTCTCCTCTATAGTTTCGATTTTAATCTCTGCCACTCTGTATTGAAAATATGACTCATATGATTTGATTTCTATGGTCTGGATTAAGTGAGTTCCGCAACTCTGTGTAAAATTCCGTAAATGTGTTGTCTTGGTTATAGTCATTTCCGCAACTCTATGTGAACTCCTTATGTTGAGGGAAAAGCATTTCCCATGTTCTTTAAAATTTTAACACCCACAAGAAGAAATATCTAGAGTTATAAAAGTCAGTTGATTGTCCCAAGTTAATATTCTATTTTTCCAAACCATCCAGATGAATATAATTATATGTAGAGGGGAATTCAACAACCAAATAGAAAGAAACCATAGCGGCGTAGAAAAATCATATATTAAATTTATGATGTACATGTAATTGTCGGTCACCATCACAGTGCCATGTTTCAGTATTCCAACCCATATGAGAAAGTTTCCTCTGGAATTCCCGCATAGTCTTACCCATTTGATATAATTGATGTAGTTGTTCCACTCTAGTGCAATGTTTGAGTATTCCAACCCATATGAGCAAGTTTCCTCTGGAATTCCTGCATAGTCTGACCCATTTGAGATAATTGATGTAGTTGTTCCACTCTAGTGCAATGTGCCAATATGTTCAGCCTTTTTCTATATATGTTCAGCCTCTTTCCATATCGGATATATTCTGTTCCACCTGCTAATCACTCGATCCAAGAAAAATATACTCCTCTGTTTTAATGCCACAATAATGTCATCAGAAAGCCGAATGAGATTATATACACTTTATATAGGGTCTCGTTCAATGATAATCAAATTGCCTCTAACAAATAACTATTTTAATATATGCATAAACCAGTGCTTTATCTTATGGAAACTCAACATTATAAAAATTAATCAGATCAATATCTTCCTTATTACACCAAAGGTGTTCTATTTATAAAAATTTCTCCACTGACCTTGTCAACCCTTTTGTTTTCCTCAATTCGTTCAAGAAAACAACTTTCATTACACTAGAGGCCACCGTCAATTTTTTATTTTCACCATTCGTTTGAGCCAACAACTATCATTACACCAATGGAGGATGCACTCTAGTGTTACAAATTCCAAATCCAAAGTTACAGCCAAAAAAAACTGTACAAATATTATTTTCCTCTCTCCTACTAGAATATATACCTTTTTAGCATGCAATTACAAATGTGTTAAAATTCTTATGTGTTACGGTCATGACTGAACATAAAATTGAAAAAATTGTTCTAACCACTAAACTAAGTGTTGACATGTGATAGAATAAACCAATGACAAATTCCATATCCGAGCTTAATAATCATATGTCATGATAGTCATATTTGAGCTTAATAGATAGTCATATATGTCCTGAGCTTAATAGAAAGCTTAAATGTTTAGAAGTACATGCTATTCAATAGATAAAAAAAAAAGTATGCATCTTGATGCTTTATGCAACCATTTTAGTAGGTTGATGACCCTTTGTTTCATTTATGAGTCTCCACAAATTTTAATTTATATCTTCGTGGAGGATATATATTTTCTCTACCTGTGTGCTCTTCATTAGAGATTTAATCTTCATAAACATACAAATGATTTGAATAATATGTGAGCTACTAGACAGACTAAGGATTGAAAATTTCATTTAATCCCCCAATGCCACCATTGAGGAACATATATAATTTAAACATTTTTGGGGATTAATCGAATAACCAGGGCCATTTTCTGACAAATTTAATCTCATTTTAAACATAACTGAATAACCAGGGCCATTTCCCAAAAAAATTAATCTCATCTTAAACATAACGGGGCCATTTGCAGACAAAATTAATCTCATATTAAATATAACGGAAGACGTCATTTGATCAAACTAATCTGTTTATATCTAAACACTAAAATAATTTCAAAACCTAAAGCAAACTTAGCTTCCAGTTTACGTTGATATGGAAAAAAAAAAATACAACCACCTAATCCAACTTGGAAGAAGAACATCATTTCAATTTTAATGCATTGATTTCAATGTGCATGCCAATGTTTATTTCTATTTCTATTTCTATCTCATTTTTAATGCATTGATTTCATTTTATATGTCAAATTTTAGTAGCCTTGTTTAAACAAGTAAAAATTTAGCCCAAAAAATAATGATTTTTCTGGCACGATTATTTTGACTAAATGCAATGGATTTTTTTGGAAATCGAGGTTACAACTGTCAAATTTCCTAATTTTAGGTTCTCAAAAGGTTCTTTATGGTCTTGAAACCATTTCCCATTTCCACCATTGAAAAATTATTCAAGCATTCACATTTTCATTAAAAAAAAAAAAAAAAAAAAAAATTATGAAGAGAAAATTGTCATTGGGGCGAAAGGGTCTTCCAGAGGAAATTGCCTCTACTTAGACAAGTCCATTTCTATTTCTATTCAGTATAGATATACATAATTATTGATTTCAATGTACATGCCAATTTAAATTTATCTTTAGTATACATATTCATAATTGTTGATATTTTAACTATGTAAATTTTAATTTTAATTTCTATTCCACTTCTATTTCAATTTATGTTCAATGTCAATTTTAATTTCAATTTATATTAATTTTTTAATATTTTGGTTACAATATCTATATAATTTATATTTCTATTCAATGTGTATATACATCATTGTTATTATATGTCAATTTCTAATATATTGATTGATTTTAGTTTATATGTCAATTTCATTTTCTATTTCTATTTATATCTTAAATAACTTTAAAAAGCTTTATGAATCGCCAAATGCTAGGAATTTTGAAATGCTGGTCACAACGAAAAAAGTTTTATCATTAGAAGACTTTGATTTTGGGGTTAAACGCCTAGCAAATGGGAAAGCTAAAGACATTGAAGGTTACCAGGTGAAAATCTTAAAATTTGGAGTCCTCATCCCCCACATCCACAAGCTTTTCAACCAAGCGGTTAAAGAAGGGTTCCCTAAACCTTGGACTCAGAGCCTCATTATCCCTATTTTTAAAAGTCGGGATACAAATAACCCCTCTAATTATCGAACAATTATGATCAACCCTCTCTTAGCTAAGTTATATGGTACTATTTTGGAAAAGAAGTTGAGCATTTGGCTTGAAAGCGAAGGTAAGCGGGCTAAAGGCCAAGTGGGTTTTAGAAGGCAGCACTCAACAATGGACCACCTCCTTACGCTTAGGATCATTGTGGAAGAATGCCGCAATGATAAATCCATTCTCTTATGTTGCTTTGTGGACTTTGGAAAGGATTTCGATATGGTTCCTAGAAATAACCTATGGAATAGTTTAGAAGAGCTAAATGTTCCTTTTGAGCTAAGAGCGACCGCTATAAGGTTATACGAGAATGTAATTGCCAAGTTAAAGAGTAATGAGGGGTGGTAGAAATATATTAAGTGTAATATCGGAGTTAAACAAGGTTTTCCCCTCTCTCCTACCCTATTTGGCATTTACATCGACAAGCTAGAAGGTTGTTTAGAGGAAGCAGGATGTGATGGCACGATCTTAGTTGGGATAGTCATCATCCTTCTTCTCTGTGCTGACGATATTGTTCTTCTTGCAAAGTGCCCATCTGATCTTGATAAGCAACTTAGACTTCTTAAGGATTTCTGATCTACCATGGGTATGTCTGTTAACACTGACAAAACAAAAGTTATGATTATCAAATCCAAGAAGGACACTTACCCTAATTTTATGTATGACAATAATAACTTGGAGGAAGTGTCTTCTTACAAGTACCTTGGAATTGATATTCATCACAAGCTCAACTGGAACTATAGCATTTAGAAAAGGATTAATGGGGGGTGGAAAACTTATTTTTGTCTTGAAAATAATTGTAAAACGGAAAACCTTGTAATGTGGGATAGAAAGAAGTTTCTCTTTGAAACTTTAGTCACTCTTGTTATCTTATATGGATGTGAGGTTTGGGGTTGCAGCATCTCTAGAGAATCTTGGAGAAAGATTGAGCAAATCCAGAAGCATTTTATAACGTATAACCTTAAAATTAAAAGCAATACTCCTATCCTATTCTCCTTATAGAAGTGGGTCTTTCCCCTATCAAGAGCCTAGCTATGACTAGGCTTCTGTTGTACAAGCACAAGCTCAATAGCATAGGAGACCATAGACTTCCTAAGCTAGCTTTAAATTCCAACCAAAATCACCTAAGGCTTAAACGAGGTTGGTATAAAGATACCAGGCCTTGGTTAAACCATTGGGAGATCGACGAGAATGTTGCATTGCAAAACATCAATAACATTAAAAAAATTGTTACTTCTAAGTCAAAGAAAAAATGTGGTGCGAGAAAGATCTAGTAGCTAAAAGAAAATTAAGGTATTATAAGGAGGTCATCAACCCTACCTTAGAAGATCAAAAATATCTCTTTGTTTTAACTAGCTCAAAGAAGAAAATCAATATAGCCAAGATTAGAACGAACTCTCATGATCTCCATAGTGAAACAGGTCGTTGGACGGTTCCTAAAACACCATGGATGGAAAGGATTTTCCATCTCTTTGAGAATATGAACATCGAGGATGAAAATCACTTCCTCTTAGAGTGCCCCACGTACAACCACATTAGAGCACAATTTCATAATCTTTGTTGCAATACTAAGCTTCCTAGCCATTTAAGATGTCAAAATTATAGTGAGCTAGGGAGGCTTCTCTCCAAGCTTTTTGAGCATAGGAATAAAATCTTAAATCAAATTAAATAACTTTTTTCTTTAGGTCCAATAAACCAAAGATTAGTCTCAGTGGACATTAACCACCACCACCACCACCACCACCACATCATCATCATCATCATCATCATCATCATCAAACTTTATCAAAAAAAATATAAATATAAAAATAAAAATAAAATTATAATAAAATTTTGAAATTTTCTAATATATATAAATTAAATTTTATATATTTATACAATTTACAATTTTATATATATATATATATATAACTTCTTAAAAAAATTATAATAATATTAATATTTAATATTTCTAATTTCCTTTTATTTCCAAAAACAATAACCCTTCAACAATACCATTAAAATAATATCTCAAACCTCATTGTTATCTATACTGGGTAAATGTGAAATTCATTGAAATGATATTTACCGGATCACACCTTAACTTTTCCCATTAAATGAATCTGTCCATTTACTATTTTGCTCGTTAAATTACATGTCTTACTTAAAGCGTTAGAAAATTCCTTGAGGAGGAAATTTTTTCAAAATGACTGCCAGCTAAGCTAAGCCCAGCCTCAATCTTGATTTGTGTATTTGGCACTTGCAGTGAATTTCTCTGTCCTCAATCACCCCTGGAGTTTGACTTGTGTATTTGGCACTAGCAGTGAGTGAGAGGCCAAATTTGCCTAAAGGATTGGAGGTTTAAATTTCACATTTGTGAAGAAACCTACGGTTCAAGTTCCAGCATCAGTGTCGACAAAGTAGTTTTATTTGCCCCAAAAAAGTTTGTCTAAAAAAAAATCCATTAAAATTTCTTTGATCCTTTTCTGTAAATGGTCCACTCAATGGTCCAATTATCGTTGAGGACTGCACTACTAACGCCTTTTTAATGTGCAGATAGATAAGATATCTTTTACAAGGGTGGTAGTTCGAGGTTTCATTGACCTTTTTTAAAAATCTACTTAATACAACGATGATATTTTGGGTATGATGATATTTTGGAAAACCTGATATTCAATTTTATTGAATTTGGAATTATTTTTATCCATTAAAATTTATTTGAATTTGAATTTTACATAAATGTTATATTTAAAATTTATTTGAATTTGAATTTTACATACGTTAATTTTAATTTTACATAACTTTTATTTTTATAGATCAGAAATATTAGTATTTTAATTTTGTAAATATTAAATTTTAATAATTTTGATGCTGTAATTTAAAATTCATATTTTTCTAGTTTAAATATGACTTTTATAGTTTTGATGTTGTTTTTGGTTATTAGTTATATTAAAGTTGATTTATTGGATTTTAATAAAATGGGTAAGGAATAAATTGATTTATATTAATAATTTATTTATTATTAAATATGATGATTTTTTTTATATTAAGTTTTATTATGAGTTTTAAAGAATTTGCTATATATATATTTCAAAATTATTTTTAATAAAAAGATTTTTTTTAAAATAAAAATGATTAGAGTCTGAAGTAATTTTAGGAAGGTTCTTATCTTTTATAGTAATTATTTTATACTTAAATATTATATATCTAATTATAGTTATACTTTTAATAAGAAAATACTTTTAAATGAAAATGATAATATAACAAATATTATTTTTAACTTTAAAATTATAAATTAAAAAATGCTTTTAAATATTTCTTAATATAATTATAGAGATGTTGCAACATGAAGACTTCATCTCTATATAATATAGCAAGAACTGAATAAATCTCAAAAAAAAATTTATTTTTTTTGTACGACCAGAAATTCATTGATTTGAACAATATTCAAGACCAATATAAGCTTTATACCATCTATTAATCCTTGTCAATATTATAATTATTTCATTTTCATTTATTTTTCAACAAACTTATCTTTCTGTCTTTCATGAAACTTGTGCTTTTCAATCCTGGTATTATATATATGTTTGGAAATAATTTTTATTAATATTATATTTAATTAATTTTTAATATGTAAATTAAAATTAAGTTATTTATTTATTTATTTTCACTGTTTTTGAAAAAGAATAATAATGATAATAATAATTTAATTTTAAAATTGTGGCTAAATTAGATATTAAATTGATAAATGTTATTTTTTTCATTTAAAGTTTATAAAAGTACATATATTTTAATCATCTTTGAATTTGAACCTATAACATTTTAACAAATACACACACACACACACATATATATGCTTGTTAATATGAAATTGAGATTTATAATTTCTCCATTCCATATACAAAACAAATATATGTAAAATAAACAATTCAATAATGTGAAAATTTTCCAAACTATAAATGCATCATATATTTATTAAGTTATTCTTGATATTTTATTAAGTTATTCTTTATGTCAAGGGTGATTAGTGTTTAGTTATTGTTTCAAATTAAAAATGGTGATAGTGTTTACTCACTCATTATTAAAGATATACTTAATAGGTACTCCTCCAAATCAAGAGTGGTGAGTGTTTACTTATTATTTCAAATTAAAAATGGAAAAAGTGTTTATTCACTCATTATTAAAAATGTTAACATTCAAGTGATGCATAAATTATTATATCAATTAAATAATTCATTTTCATTCAGATTGCATATTTCCATTTAAAGTCCATGATGAAGATGTAGTCCTGCTAGGCTTACAAAAAAAAATTATTTCCATTTCAAAAAATATATTATACTTTTTTATTTTTTTACATATAATTACTTTTTAAGTTATTTATAAAATGTTTCGAGTTAATCAAATTCACTTTTAATTAGTATTAATTTAAAAAAAAAAAACGCATTTAGATCTTTATATTAAGAAAAGCTTGATAACCTTACTTTTTACAATTATATCACATATTTTTTTTTTTTCCTAAATTTCGTAATACCTTTCTATTTTCATATTTTTATAGAGCAAGTTGCTATACTTATTGTATCCGTTACGGTAGCCTCAACCTGCCCGAAGGAAACCAGGTATGTTGGCCACCGTAGAGAGTTAAAAGCTTGATAACCTTACTTTTTACAATTATATCACATATTTAAATCACTAAGAAATAATAAATAAATAATAATTGAAAATAAAATATAAATAAGTAGGCTCATGCAACAAATCAATTATCCAAGTCATAATTTTTTTTTAAAGATTTCTTATTTTATTAAAATATAATGAATTATATTCATCTTGGAACTAAGAAAGGTACAAGGGTTTTACATAGGTTGATTTTGATTCGTGTAATGTGTTGTCAAATTTTATTTATATATCATAAATTAAAACTAAATATATTCATTTTTAGGATATGGCTATGGAGCTTCACATTCAAAATCCATGATTCTTGTTTTTGTAAAGTTTGGTACGTCCTTACTATTTTCTATTATAAAAAGCACATTGCATCATACACATAGTAAGAGACCTCAACCTATCCATAGGAAACCAGGTTTGTTGGCCACCTTAAGGCAGCCAACCAAAATTGAAATTGTTTCCTTCCAGTTTACTATTTAGAGCATTGACTAAAAGATAATGACCAACATAAACACTATCCACAAAAATCATTAAACATAAGTTGGGTTACTACCCATCTGAAAAATCGATTGGTGTCAGATCCTTTGCAGTGGAGTTGAATGGTAATATCTTCAAAAAGTGCAGCGACTGACGGAATCACATTCCCTTGCCCTGGATGGAGACTTTGCATTGCCTTACGCAATACACACTTCATTATCCAATATGCATGTACAGTTTGATTGAACAGAGATAGATGCCCTCATGTGTTCCCGAGGATCAATAATGAAATTCATGATTTCCTGTTCTACCTCATTATCTTCTTCATTGTTGTGGCTCTCTCTTTCCCATCCCTAGATTGTATTATTTATCTGAGGTGGGTTCCCCAGAAAATATGTGTGTGAGATATACTAGTCTCAGCCTTAGGCTTGACCATCTTCTGCTTGCCTTTATCCTGAGTACTGACATTAATCTTCTTCTTTTGCCTCTTCACCATTGTTTTAATTACGCCGTAAGGCGTTTTATATGAGAACAACTCTCCTCCAATACTACATGTCTTTTTGTGTGCCGTTAAATTAGATGTTAGACGATAGAAATGATCTCAACCATCGGATTGAAAACCGATATTAATCAGTTACCATTTTTTAACGAAATTCTGTGTAAAGTTTGAGTCCCAAGATTCATTGGCACAAGAACTAGTGTTCGTCGGATATCCTCAAACGATATGCTCTCCAAGGTGCCTCCTCCAAGGTGCCTCCCACAACACTCAGAGTGTGGAAAAAATCTGTTGTTTTCAGCTTCAATGGCAACCTCGTATTTAGGAGTGGCTATACTCACGATGCAGGCCGGAGTGGCTATCCTCACGATGCAGGTTTCTGTTTTTTTCCCTTCAGAATAACAAAATTTTTGCAATGTTTGAAAGCATATTGACTGTAATATTTATAATTCTCTTCGGTGCAATGCTTCGTAATGTGGTTCGCTTCCTCCAATTTGCTAATGCTGCATTTCCTCCTCGGCTAATGCTAATAACTTTCTCAAGTAAGTTAAGATTTGAGTGACTTTTTATAATTTTAAAAAGATAAGTGTTTCGACTTTTTAAATTTTAATTAAACAAACTTTTTTTATAACTAACTGTCATTTATGCTTGAATTTCGTAATCAAAATTTTGAATGCATTCTTAAGACATGAAAGTTGATAAATACATATTACAAGATACTTGAATTTTTACAGTAAAGTTGATAAATACATATTATGCCTGAATTTTGTAATCAAAATTTTGAACCCATTCTTAAGACATGAAAGTTGATAAATACATAATACAAGATACTTGTGAATTTTTACCGATAAAACTGATAAATACATATTACAAGACACCTGTGAATTTTTACCGATATATTTAGAATTATCAATGAAAAAAACTTTTCACCTAAGAAAATACATATTAAACATATTACAAGACACCTGAAAAACGTTTCAGCTAAGAAAATACATATTACAAGTTTTTTTTCAATACACATGATTATAGCATTATTCATGTTTTTTCTCAATTAAGGGTTTGATGAACTCTTTTTCAAAATATAATTATTAGATTATAGTATTATCTATGTTTCTTGTATTATAAATTTTTTTTTCAAAATATAATTATTACATATGCCTAACGTTATAATTTAAAACTAGAGTTTTCTCAATTTTTCCATTTGTGATTATATATATGGGAATATTAAATTAGTATATAATTAATATCCCTTTAGAGTTTAAAATATTTAGAAAAAAACTAATATATAGTTACAAAACATATGAGAATATTAAATTAATATATAATTATATCACTTTAGCTTCTAAAATATTATGAAAAACACTAATATATAGTTAAAATTATTATTTGGATTTGTTTTATAAAAAGAAACTATATAAAGTTAAAAAGTGTCTTGCATCAAAATTTTAACAATCATATTACTAAAAAATAGAATTATTAAATATTGAGATGTGTAAAGCTATTATTGTTAAGATACTAATAGCAATACATCTCCTCTAATATAGTGCACTTTTCAAATGTGCCCAATTAGAATACATTAGCATGTCAAGCTTTACTACATAGAGTATTGGAGAGTGAAAATCCTATCACAATCTTCAATTACATGCATGATGAATTATAGTGACTGGAATATTGTTGCTCAACATCCAAACTTCATAAAATTCACCCAATTTTTTAGCTTCAACTACAAGCCACTTGATAGTGATTGGAATATTGTTGCTCAACATCCAAACTTCATAAACTTCACCCAAATTTTTAGCTTCAACTACAAGCCACTTGATCCATATGCATCTATGAGTATGTAACCCAATCCTTTTCCCCTATGTTTTCACACTTATATTTATGCCAACACCTTGTCAATTTTTCATTTAAATGCTAATATGTTAAGATATCCCTAATCTCATTTATGTCTTTTATGGTGCCTTTAAAAATGACATTGCATTGTTTTGGGAAATCAAATACTACACTGATATGATTTTGGAAGTTGAACTAATGGGGAATTCCCAATATGAATTGCTCCATATGCTTTTGGAAGCTGAACTAATGGGGAATGTCCAATATGAATTGCTCCAATTTTTCATTTAAATGCTAATATGTTAGGATATCCCCAATATCGTTTATGTCTTTGATGGTGCCTTTACAAATGACATTTCATTGTTTTGGGAAATCAAATACTACAAGATATGCTTTTGGAAGTTGAACTAATGGGGAATGTCCAATATGAATTTCTCCTTTAGAAGAATAGTCAAACATTCACTCCAAAATAGAGGTGGGTGTTCCCTCAAAGACTCTAGTTCTATGGTGAGGAATCACTCTTCTTATATGCTCCTTTTCATATGCTAGACTTGTGGGTGTTCCCTCAAATAATCTAGTTCTATGGTGAGGAATCACTCTTCATATATGCTCTTTTTCATATGCTAGACTTAATCACCCACTAAGAGTAATACCCTCAAAGACTCTAGTTCTATGGTGAGGAATCACTCTTCATATATGCTCATTTTCATATGCTAGACTTGTGGGTGTTCCCTCAAAAAATCTAGTTCTATGGTGAGGAATCACTCTTCATATATGCTCTTTTTCATATGCTAGACTTAATCACCCACTAATATCAATACATCTCCTCTCGTACATGTCAAGCTCAACTAAAAAGAGTATTGGAGAGTGAAAATGCTATCACAAGCTCCAATTACATGATGAATTATAGTGATTGGAATATTGTTGCTCAACATCCAAACTTCAAAAACTTCACCCAAATTTGTAGCTTCAGATAGAATCCACTTGATCTATATACATCTACGAGTATGTAACTCGATCCTTTTCCTCAATTTTTCATTTAAATGCTAATATGTTAAGATATCCCCAATCTCGTTTATGTCTTTAATGTTGCCTTTATAAATGACATTGTATTGTTTTGGGAAATCAAATGCTACAATGATATGCTTTTGGAAGTTGAACTAATGAGGAATGTCTAATATTAATTGCTCCAATCTTTCATTTAATGCTTCACTGTTTATGACAACACCTTATCCACTTTTCATTTAAATGCTAATATGTTAAGATATCCCCAATCTCATTTATGTATTTAATCATGCCTTTATAAATGACATTGCATTGTTTTGGGAAATAAAATACTACAATGATATGCTTTTGGAAGTTGAACTAATGAGGAATGTCCAAGATGAATTGCTCCAATCTTTCATTTAAATGCTAATATGTTACTGTTTATGACAACACCTTTTATGTCTTTGATGGTGCCTTTACAAATGACATTGCATTGTTTTAGGAAATCAAATACTACAATGATATGCTTTTGGAGGTTGAACTAATGAGGAATGTCCAATATGAATTGCTCCAATTTTTCATTTAAATGCTAATATGTTAAGATATCCCCAATCTTGTTTATGTCTTTGATGGTGTCTTTAGAAATGACATTGCATTGTTTTGGGAAATAAAATACTACAATGATATGATTTTGGAAGTTGAATTAATGGGGAATGTCCAATATGAATTGCTCCTTTAGAAGAATAAGAAAACATTCACTCCAAAACAGAGGTGGGTGTTCCCTCAAAGAATCTACTTATATGGTGAGGAATCACTCTTCATATATGCTCTTTTTCAGATGCTAGACTTACGGCGTTCCCTTTGCAACATTTGGTGCAAATGCTAGTTTTACTTTTGTGATTAAAACCTATGTATTCAATGAGAGTGTCTGTATGACAGGATCATAGCATTAAAACAATTAAACTTTGGAACTACAGGATTAAATTTTCCTGTGGCGTATATTTGGCAGTATGACTGGAGTAATTCCATTGTCGACTGAGGGAATAGAAATTCTCTAAACAATTAAGACATTTAGGTGGTCTGGGATAAATACTTTAAACAAGTCATTTTGGGCATGGATTTTTACACTATTATTGATGTTAGAATATTAATAAATATGATAACATTTAAATTAAATTATATATTTTAAAAGATTTCCTTTACCCCAAGAGCTAGCTGCCAGAATATCTACATAACTTTCCTTGTTGTCTTCGAAGGCTTCTCATTCTAAAATGATTTTTTTTTCTATTTCCACTTAAGAGAAAAAATTATATACTCTTTCCTCCCACAATTATTTTGGCTTTCACAACTAAGTTAATGAAAATTAGACTTTAGCTGAGCAATAAGAATTATGTCTCTCCAACAAATATTGGTGCATGTGTACCTTTTTTGTTGATGATTATGAGTGGGATTAAACTCTTCAATATAGTATTTTTTTCTCCCTAACTCTTTATCAAAATACACTTGTGAAATTTATCCCTAAATTGTGATTTAATGCTGTTTAAAATATATTTTTAATTATAAAGAAATTATTTTGAAAACAAATTCTATTATTTAGTCAATTGTAATTTTATGTTTTTAAATTATTATTATTACTATTATTTAATAAATAAATTCAACTTATTTATAACATTAAAATTATGTAAATTTAATATAAAAATAATAATAATAATAATAATCTAAAAAGTAGAAGTTTTAAAGAACAATTTTAGAAGATTTAAAGAACAATTTTTTGGTTTAGATTTATTTTAATCATAGATTTATCAAGCTTATGATCTATTCTTTTGATATGTGAACTTTTTTTAGAATGTAAAACTTGAAAAAAAGTATGTAAGTGAAAAGATTAATCCTTTTCCAAATGAATCTATATTGATTTTATATATGCATATAGCATGTCTAACTTTTTATTTTTTAAAATGAATGAATAGATACAATACTTTGAAATTTTATTTGAACACTTAAATCATGTAAACTACACCACAAAAATGTTCATTTTGTTGGAGCAGTATATATTTAATTTAATTGGAACAGTATATATTTTCATTTGCAAGGCTATTTAGTTGCAGTATATATTTTGATTTGCAAAGGTAATTAGATGAACTGGAATATATTTTAACGTGCCTTTAGGTATTGCATTTTATTATTTTGTCTTGTTGTATTTTAACGTGGTTTTGGGTACTGCATTTTATGGTTAGTTGAACCGGTATATATTTTAACGTGGTTTTAGGTATATATTATTTTCTATTACTTGGTCAATGTGGTGATTTTAATTTATTTTATTTTAATTAATTAATTAATTAATTTTTATATATTTTTATACTAAATTAAATTTTACTGATTTTTTTTTTTTTTGCAATAAATTAAAGTAAAATTTATATATGTTAAAAAGGTTGAATAGACTTATATTTAAGAACAAGAGATATAAAAATATTTAACTAGAAATTGTACCACATGTTGCAAAGGAAAAGTCTTAAGAGCAATAGTATAGGGATAAGCAACTATATAGAAATGAGGGTTGCATAATCGTTGACAGGAATACTTATCCTTTGACAACTCTAAAGGAAATAGAAACAAACTAGATTTTTTAAACATAAAACAAAACTGTAAACCACATGTTAGCCATACTCATGAGAATCATTCACTAAATATTACATTACTTCTATCTATATTTACAGAATGATATAATCCATTATATCTCTCAATAAGGAAGAGATGGATCTCAATAGTAAAGAGAAATCCATCAATCTTTGGAACTCTTTCATCTACTTGTTTACCAGCTTCTCAACAACTGTAATATTAATCATGTAAAGAGATTCAAACCATAATAATAATCATCTCCTCATCACAATAAATCACCCCCACCCATCTGAACTTGATTTGAACTTGGTTTATTCTGCATGGCTTCCCATTGGTTTGCTTCCAATGAAAAAGAAACATCCGCTACCAACTTTATATTCATGGAACCATTTAAATCATTGTTGGGTTTCTTGAGCCAATGGAAGGTTCAAAGGAGATGCTTCAAAAAGAGCCGCTACAAGGTTTATTATGAACAATTGCTCATCTTTGATTCATAAATAAGTTACACATTATATATAAAGTTTTTTTTCTCTTTAAATACCATAACATATATTTTTAACCATTATAATATTTTATTATTATATTCTTTAAAGCCTATATATAAATGTTCAAAATGTACATTATTTAAAACTCATATATAGATGTTTAAAATGTATACTAAAACATGATTCCAAACCCTCATTATATATTTTTCTTAATATAAAATTATAAAGAAATATTTAAATGCAAAAGTAAATTATAAAAAATATAGAGAATAGGTTTCTTAGTATCAATGAAAAACTTTTGATTTTTTTTTTTTATCTTAATTTCATTTTGAGTAATAATTCTAATAAGATTAATTTCATTTTCATACCAACCTTCACAATAAGTAATCTCATTGAAAAGAATGTTCAAATCACAACATATATGACATTATATGATATGTGAAATATTTATCTAAGGTCTCATCCTTCTAGAGAAACTTACTCACCTTATTATGTTTAGGCCAGGGAGATTTTTATTTTATTTTTTTCTTTTCTTGTTATTGGTTTCCTTATGAAATGTATAATATTTTATTTTTAAAATGTAAATGAATTTATGGAATGTGTTCTCCTCTATCATTTTTGTCCAATGAAGGCAGAGATTGCTATAACTATAAAATATAAGTTTAAACTATAAAATCTAATTTAAGTTTATGATGGAGGAAACCAATCAAACTTGGGGTAAACATGGTTATGGCATGTATAAGTATTTTGGAGTCCAGTTGGAGGGCATAGTGAAGGCTTCACAACCGTTTTGATTTTGAATTCTTCATAGATTGTCAAGAATTCAATATGAAGAGTTCTATGGTAGGAATATTCAAAATCATCTAACCATTCCTCCCCATGGGAATTGGTTAGCCAGCATGGTGAAGAGAGATACATATTAACTTCAAAAGTAGAAATGTACCATTAGATAAATTTCCCTCATTTTGTTCTTAATCCTTTAAACAATTGATTATACATTAGCTTTTCTTCAAACAATTGATTATACATTACACCTCCAATTGCTCAACTTTCCTTGATTTTTGTCCTTATTGTCAATTATATGAAGAACTTTTAGCATACTAGGGAAGAAATTTCTATAAATGTAATGCTCAGGTTCTCTCTGAAATGAAAAATAAATTTTGTATCCTTTGAAGGGAAGGGAAACTCAGAAGGATTTTGTCATGTTCATTGTGTGTATTTTATTTTATTTGGATTTTTGAGATTCCATGGGGTTGTTGATCCATGTGGATTCCAATTGATAGCAAGATTATGAAGGATTTTGTCATGTTCATTGTGTGTATTTTTCTCTTATTTTTCTTTGTGGGATTCGATCGGGTTGTTGATGCATCTGGATTCCATTTGATAACAAGATTATGTTATCCACAGATGGTGAATATGGAAATATTGGAACTCATGGGTTGTTCTCTTTGCTAGATCTTCTGAATATTAAAACTATAGAGATCAAATGATTTTCTGCATGGTTGTCCATATTAAGGTCTACATAATGCATGTTGTATAAATCTAACATGTAAGGTAATGAAGAAATTGCTATGTTTCTGGGAAGACAATTAGGAACATGTGTCTAGCTCAATTTTAGATATGAAAATCTTGGAACTCATTGGGTTGTTCTCTTCACTTGATCTTCTGGATATTAAAACTATAGACATCAAATGATTTTCTGCATGGTTTTCCATACTAAGGTATACATAATGCACGTTTTATAAATATAACATGTAAGTTAATCAAGCAATTGCTATGTTTATGGGCAGAAAATTAGGAACACATGTTTAGCTCAATTAATTTTAGATATATCTATAGTTGAATTAGATATGATTTGATACATTTGGTTATATATTATTTACAATGATAAATATTTTCATAGGCATAGGTTCACTAGTGAGGTTGGAGGAGTTTTAAGTAGCTCACTAGCATTCCATCCTTTTTGTTTCCTTTCTCGCCTACATGGCATAAGGCTCGACATACTTTGTTGATTATTTTGGTAGAGTAGATACTACTGATAGATACCACTCTTTGCCAAAATTACGTAATAGACCATATTTTATAAATAACCTTTGGCACAACGAAGATGTGTATATATCTAAGGATGCCAAAGCTATGCTTCTAGCTTCTATACCTTTGTCTTTTATTTGGACTTCAAGCTACACAGAGATGTCCATGTAGGGTAATATTATGATTATAGGAATATTTCAAACTCTTGATGAATTCAATTTACGTTACTTAGAACTTTGGCATAACTATGGTAGGTGTTGAATCACATGTTTACAAGTTGGTTTTTGACATGCATATTAAATCATTAAAAGATTTATATTGAAAGATGACAATATTATTGTGTTTATGTATGATGGCATAGCAAACCAACAATTTTTGGCTTGGTGCTATTATAAAATTCCTAACATTTGATATTGTTATATATATATATATATATTACTACCAACTAAAACTATTATCACATAAGAGTAATGTACCCACCCAATCAAAATTAAAACTAATCTATGTTGCATTCCAAACATTCAGAAACATCACAAGCATTCCATTCCTCTTGGAGACCTAAAAGTTATAGGAATTGTTTATAGCTTTCAACCAAGTCATAAATCCCTTGAGTACTTTAATAATTAAAAAAACATTTATACAAGAAAGATAAATATAGAATTTACTAGCTATATTTCCCCTGTATATTTCTATTTGACTTCAAATTCAGGCATATTCAAATAAAATTAACAATTTCAAAAAATTCATCTTACAAAATTGAAAACTTCTCTAAAAATAGATAAAATCTCATTTATAAAATAAAATTAATTTCATTCACTAACAATATTTCCCAAGCTATCTCTTATAGGCAAGAACAAACAACTTACATGGCATTGATTACCAAATCCGAAATCCAAAACCATAGATCATGCAACCTCTAGAGTATCCTAAAACTCTAGAGATAAACATGAGAGAGAAAAATAATCTTCTCCACTACAACCTCATCATATAAAAATGGAAACACTAAATAAATAAGCCAAGGAATGTTTCCTTGTTGATTTTTTTGAACAATCACGTGACAATTTTTGTCGTGGTGATGCAGTCTCATCCACTATCACCTTTCCAATGATGTGAGCACCAAATGAAAATTTATTGGGTAAATTTATTCTCAAAGAATAATAGTAAAGGATTATTCATGAAATATAATCCTTGGGTTGCCCTATATCCATCCAAAATATGAGCAATATCATGGCACATAGTTGATTCTCATTGGTTATTTTTGGGAACACCTCGTTTTCAATTGAAGTGGGTCTCAGCTCAATCATATTCGGAAAACTGACATTCAAAAGGTAAATCCGTGCATTGATCTTGTTTCCAACAAATATCTTAGGATTCTCCACAAATCTATCAACTTAACGAGTTTCTTCATCAAGAATAACTACTCCATACTTTGATGGTTCATCCACCTCAGACAATTTTATATTTTTATCATTGTACATAGACATAATAAATACCTCGTAAATACATGTTTCGCTGGATGTTTAAAGAAAATTAACATGAATATACAAAAATAATACTACAATACAACTTATCTAGATCAGATATCAATCCTAAGCTTTGCTTCAAATGTCTTCAGAAATCTCAACATCACATGCATTCAACAATTGTATAAAACCAATTATATCAAATATTTCCCTTGGAAACCCAAATCCAACTAATTAAAGATGACAAAACAAAAATTTGCAATGAAGGACCAAAAACACACAAGTATTTATTACACCATAATTATTTCATTGCAAGGCTCTATTATGCAAAATCATAAAAGAAAAAAACCAACATAATGAAAATTATCATAGAAAATAGGGTTATGCACACTCATCTCTGCACCTTCGGCTCGGAATTGGTTTCAAAAACAAATTCATTAGCTCCAATTTCCTTGAGAGCTTCGATCTACACAGAAAACATTCTTCAATTGATTTTTCTTATGCATTTTAATATGATCCAGGCAATCAAAATGTAGGAATCAAAAGCTAGTATCTTTGTACCTAATGAAAATTCATAGGATTAACACTGTTACCGATGAAATAGGTAACCTGACCTCAAAACGGGTAGCCCAAAAAGACTCCAAAAACATGAAAAAACACCCCAAAAACAAAAAAAGTGTATTCCAGAACGCACTTGGTTTTTTTTTAAGGTCAAATTTCAACATTTTATAAAATTATGATAAAATCAAAATTGTTTCTTGAAAAAATGATTGAAAAAACACCCTAAAAACAAAACCAGTTGATGTTGGAATAACAAAAAAAAAAATTGTGTCATATTTTTGACATTTTAAAAAATAGAAATAACATTTTTTAATTTTTAAAATTAAAACATTAAATAAAATTTTAAAAATATTAGAGTGTCAGAAATGTGCCCCAAAAAAAAAAGGTGATTCTGCATCACCACTTTTCAAAAGCGGGTGCTTTTTATGCTACCAAAAAAAATTAGGTAATAGTGCGGTTACCTATTTCATCGGTAACAGTGTTGATTATGAGGCTCACTCCTCTTTAAAAGAGATTATTCACTTAGTCATTTTTTTGCAAGTATTCCTTAAATAATATTGGCCTTCATTTCAATCCAGTCACATTAAATAAACGTTGGAACATTAAGTCTTGAAGACACATATTAATTAATATTTATGTAAGCATGTATCTTCCATTCAATCAAGTCTAGTTTCGAGTGTCTCTTGGGAGGAGAATTGGTTTCAGCTTGGGAGTCTACAATGCATGTTCTGAGATGGTGTTCAAGCTTAATTGATCCATCATTCAAAGGCTTCACCTCATCATAAATTTCGGTTCCAAGTGGTGTACATGGCCTTGATATTTGCATGCTCTGCATAAATAAATGCCCTTCACCTCCAATAACTCTTACTCAGTTAGATAGTCATTATTTTAGATTGAAAACTATCAGAAACTCTTTAGATTTCATCTGAAAAAATATTAATCATGGTATTTTTTTCTTCTAACAACATTTGCATACACATCACTCTCATTATGTAACAACTTTTGATTACCAATGTGCCTGAAATACTAGATTGAGGAACCCTCTATTCCAAAATTTCTATAACCCCCAAGTGTACCTTAGAAACTCGTACTTCCAGATAAATTAATCTGGTGTTCATCTTCATCATTACCAGAGTCATCAGACATTGGCTACCTATCTTTATGGGAGAAATATTGTTCACTTGAAATTGATACTCTACCACATATTGACCTCTTCAATTGGGGTTGAGCCTTATCCTCAAAAGTATTGTTGGTTTCATACTCTTCTTGACTATGTATGTACTCATCAGGATATTGTTGGTAGTATTTTTTCACACGAGATTGGCCATCCTTTGACGAAGAAACTTGATCACCCAAACATTCTTCTCGAGTTTTAGAATTAGAACTTTCTTTCTTAATGGGATGAATTGTTTCAGTTAGGTTTTTTGTACTATTTTTGTAATTGAGCACGATTGATGTGACCTATGAAATGTTTTATTTTTTTCACTAAAAATTTATTTATAATTTTGTAGGTCAAAATTTAGTTGGTAAAATTAGCTAAGATCTCATCCTTCTGGAGCAGTGATTGGGCACGAGATATTTTTTTATTGTTTTTCTTGTTATTCATTTCCTTATTAAATTTATACTATTTTCTTTGTAAAATGTAAATGCATTTATGGAATAGCTTATCCTCTCTCTTTTTTGTCCAATGGGGATAAAGATTGTTAAAACTATAAAATATAAGTTCAAAATATGGAATCTAACTTGAGTTTATTGATCACACTTGACTTAAACTTGTTTACCCATGTATAGGTATTTTGGACTCCGGTTGGTGAGCATAGTGAAGACTTCACTACTTTTTTATTATGAATTATTCAAAGACTGTCAACCATTCAATATGAAGAGTTGTATGGTAGGAATATCCAAAATAATCTAGCCATGCCTCCCTATGAGAATTGGTTAAATAACATGTTGAAGACAAATACATATTAACTTCAAAAGTAGAAATCCCATTAGTTGAATTTCCCTCATTTTTATTCTTAATCCTTCAAACAATTGATTATACATTAGCTTTTCTTCAAACAATGGATTTATACATTAGATTTTCTATAAGTAATTGATTATACATTACCATCTCCAATGGCTCAAATTTTCTTGACTTTTGTCCTTATTGCCAATTATATCAAGGACTCAATAGGCATACCTCTTGTAACACTTGTTTCTATGCCCAATTAGACGCCCCATATTGGTATCTTTAGCTCAATTGTTTCTCATGTCTCGGGGCCCATCATGACATTGTCACCTATCCGTATGCTACTTATGATGTTTCCCTTGCGACATGTGGTGCAATTTCGAGTTAATTCTCTCTCACACACATATATGAAAAAATGATACATATAAAATGTGCATATTAATATAAAAGCTAAGATTTATAAAAGGTGGGTATTGAATTTTTTTGTTTCAGATGGACATGAAATTTTTATTTATTTATTTATAATAGAATTTGAAGTATTTTTTTTTTAGTAATATATTTTGAATCTTTACCTATCATCTTTATATTAAGTAATAAAAGAATTAGACATTTTTCTTCAAATGAAACATATCTCTTAAAATGAAATATAGAAATCTCTCTCCCTATATATATTTATTCACTTTTGTGTCACATATACCTTAAAATAAAATATATAAAACATTATACATATATAATCATTTACTTTATTTTACTTTATATGACATGTAAAAATATTTTATTTAAAATAGACATTGAAATATTTTATTTAAAAATAATATAAAATATTTTCTTGTTATCAATGTTATTTTAAAAAAAAAAGCTATATGCTATTTCCATATTGCAAAATTCAAAGAGTTACAAATCTTCCATATATATATATATATTTTTTTTTTAAATATTTAAAATTTTATTTAAGATGAAGATTACAATGGGCATTTATAGCTTCAATTATTATTTTTTTCCTTATTAATATTTTAATACATATTATATATTTAGTCATATATTATATATAAAAATATCACATATAAAAATATTACATAAATCTTTTTTTATAACATATTAAAAATTTAAAAATTTATTAATTTATTTTCTTATTACAAATTTTAAAAATAATTTCTTTAAAATATATTTTCTTATTAAATAATCACATTATTAATATTTATGTAATTGAGCAAAAATATTTTTAATCTCAATATGAAAGTAACTTTCATATAATTTTTAGTCATTGCTATATCACTTTTATTTATAAACATGCTTATCTAATTACAAATCATCTCAAATCTACTTTAAATATTCTCTACTTTATAATCTATACAATATTCTCTACTTTATAATCTATAATTAATTTGTTCATAATGGTTATAAATCATACCTTGTTATATTTTAGAGATAAATTATCTACTTTAAATATTCTCTACTTTATAATCTATACAATATTCTCTACTTTATAATCTATAATTAATTTGTTCATAATGGTTATAAATCATACCTTGTTATATTTTAGAGATAAATTATAAGCTTTTCAGATCAAATTGTAAGTTTTTCAGATCAAACAAACATATTCCAATGCAATTATTATTTATATTAATTACACCTCTCTGAAATTAACGTATTTCTAATTAAAAATCCCTCTGAAAGAAAATTCAATAAAATTCGTTGATATAACGACACTTTCTTATGCCCACTCCACGTAAAGGTAATCTTCAGTCCTAACCTAAGTATGCACGAATATATGGCAACCGTGGAAATATACGGCTAACTGTGGGAACCTATATATTGAGAAGGAATTCCTCCAACATATAAAATTATCGTGGATACAACCTACCCATATCTCATATCTAGACGAGATTGGATGCAAGCTTTTTGTGGTCATAGGATGTAAGATTTTTATGTCGTCATTTATGTATTATTTAAGATGAAATCTAAGATGAAATCTAAGATACACACTATGTTGCATTAATCAAATAAAGTGACATATATACATGACGTATAGTTTTAAGATAGAGAAGTTATCTTGGACGCACAATAAGTTGGTTGAGAGAATATCTCAACCTCACACCAAACAAGGAACCTAGATTTAACTAACACCTATAGACTAGAAACAGGGTCTATACATAGAAATTCACAATTGAAGACAAGTAGGAATTACACATTCCAACACACCGCCTTAATGACTACTTGTCTCAATATCAATTTGCAAAATATACATCTGGTCCTGTTTGGTAATTACACTGGTTCTATTTGGTAATTACACTTTGTATCTTGTTCATGCTATTGTCGATGTCCATATAAAGGAACAACCATCTACCGAAATGCATGGATTCCCAACCGCTGCAACTGCTAGTCTACTGGGAAGTCCTTCACATACATGGTTCATCCAACCTCTAGATGAACTCCCCCATGATATAAAATTTCACCTCATGGAGTCTAAAACCAATATGGCTATGGCCCACCCAAGTGTATCCATCCCGCATGACACACTCTTCTTGTGTGTTAAAACTCTCTAACAGAGGGAACACATAACAAAGGGTACGCATGCCTCTCTAAGCATTACAACATGTACATAAAACATTTCAAAGACCACAACTAACAATATGTGACATGTAGATTTGCTCCAATTACAATATGTGACTCATACTTTACCATGGTCATGAGTCTATTCCACAAACTCACACAAACAAACTTTCACTTTCGTTGTCCATCATCGTTTAAATGTTGTCGCTGCTCCTTTAAATCATATTTTGAAATGTTCACATCTAGGGCATCTTTGTCTTTGTCAATTAAAACTTGGAACTCCATCAATAACCTTCCATTTGTTAGAGTAGTCAATTCTAACAAAAATAACTTCATATTGAGGCGACTAATCTCAATATGTATATTAATTTTTGTTCCAAAATACTTTCATCATTCAAAAACAAATCCCAATTACCCAAGCATGCATTAACAAATATCTTGAAATCTTCTACCATCAGATTGGTTGGAAATCCCCCTACAAATATTTTCTTGGTCCTAATAGATCCTCCTCCATAACTTTGACTGTGATTATCATTTTTATTGTAGTTGTTGGTTCTGATTGTGCTGCTCACTTCTGTTCACGCTCCACACAGAGCTCCTCTCCACGCAGAGGGTAGCGATCAATGACTCAGCGCTCTGATAGCACTCAGGTAGGCAACGTAGATTTCTCCTCTAGGTAGGTAGGCAGATAGCGCAAGGCAGCGCTCCTCCTCACACACCAGCAATAGTGGCAGTGTAGATAAGTAGGCAGGCAACGCTCCTCCTCACACACTAGCAACAGTGGCAGTGCAGATAAGTAGGAAAGAAGCGCAAAGCAGTGCTCCTCCTCACATGCTACCAATAGTGGTAGTTCATATAAGTAGGCAGGTAGCGCAAGGCAGCGCTCCTCACACGCTAGCAACAGTGGCAATGCAGATAAGTAGACAGGTAGCGTAAGGCTCCTCCTCGAAGTAAGTAGTAGGCAGCATAGATTGCTCCTCTAGGTAGGCAGACAACGCTAGGCTCCTCCTCACACAAATCTTCTCTTGTGTGAAATGTGTACTCCAGATTATATGTAATGATTATATGAATTCCCTTCTTTAACATGGAAACATTTCCATCAAATTCTCCACCAGGTTAGAGCACCATTGACTCCTTTCCTGGAAATATTTGTGAGTTCAACGCTTTAACACCTGTGCTGACAGCATATTGAAACCAGCATTTGAGGACTTGGCCCTTCTCAGTGGCCTCATCCACCCTCTCGCCAAAGAACAACACTCTATACTGTATCGGACTCCAAGCTCACAAAAAATTAGCTTTGTCCTACAAACAAGATTAACATCGTCGGCCATATCACAACCTCTCAGCAGCAATTCGGCCTTCACAATCGGCCTCAATTAGCCTTCACAGCACTCTCATTGTTGCAAGTTTACAAAATTACCCAAATTTTGCATTTTACATGGATTACATTCATGAACTTGAATTCCATGGATGATGATTTTAGTGGCATACTGAACAGTGATACAAGGCCCATTTTCAATGTGGACATTCACACCCCTTCCATCAATTGTCTTGAAACTACTCATGATCAGCTCCTCCTTTAGTTGGATGACCATATCTCTCTTGAAGATGATTTAGAGAGGCTTTGTTTGAATCATGGCGTGACGCAGAGTACCGGGTCTTGGATTCACCGCATCATAATCATTGGGATCCGTGACCAGATGAAACCTCCCGTTCTGTCCTCCAAGATCATTCCTTCCAAATCCAATACCACAGTTCGCTAGGCACAGACAACGAGGATGAACCCATCGAATGGAAAGATTTAAACGCAGTTGTTTATAGTGATAAATCTCTCCCATGACCCCTTCTTTACACAGGCCAATCCATAGCTCTCCACCTCTGTCCATTTTTTGACTCACAAATACGGGAACCGATCCTCCCACTCCTATATTACTCTAGGAGGTAACTCGCAAGTCGATAAGACTACAGCCACGCTACTCCACATACAATATTCTAGATTAGAAATGGTCCACAGTGCTGGAAGTCCGATACTTTTGCGCTGCAGCTCGACACTTACAGTTTCTTGGCCGCATATATACCCAAATTTAGCCCTCAACCTTCACAACTTTCTCTATCATTCTCTATTTTCGGGCCCTTGATCTCCGCTGACGTAGTGAAACAACCCTCCAGAATACAACACACTATCATGTGGTCGTATTCCTTCTGGAAGGTGTAGAATTGAGTCGAGATATGGGGATCTGTATCGACAAATATGGATGTCATTTTCGTGGTTAATTGCAGTAAAATTGAGCCGAGATATGGGGATTTGTATCGACAAATATGGATGTCATTTTCGTGGTTGATTGCAGGGTGGAAGAAGAAGGGGACAAAAACTTCGTGCCCATTTCACTGCTGGCCCCCTCGCCCTCTGTGTCAGCATCTGTGTCGAGGTCATTGGAGCTACCACTAGGGCATTCATTGTTGTCTATGAAAACCACCATCTGTATCTACTGCTATTCATCACCCATTAGTATCCATGAGGAGAGTTTCGCTGAAGTATATTTCTTAAGATCCCAACACAATGAGCCTCACATTGTTGTCTCTCTGCTATTGCAAGAGCTAATAGTAGGTGTTCGCCGCAGTATTGATAGCAGTTGGTGCTGAAGATACACTCACCAGAGTTAATGACGAATTCAACAATGAAATGATGATCTAGATGCATTTCCCCTTCTCAACTGAGTTCCATCGACAGACTTTTTGCTCTGAAGCTTGCTGCACTAGTCTTCCTCTCACATGCTCGGCCAGAGATTGCACTTCTTCGGTCAAGTAACCCACTCCTCGCGAAGGGTTTCGCAATAAATTGCAAGCCTCAACAAAAAAAAAAAATATTTGAAGTCCATAGGTGGGTTCTAGTTTCTAACTGGTATACAAATCTTAATAATACATGTCAGATTTCAATTCAATTCTGCAAAAAATACAGGTGATTATTTTCAGAAAATATTTTTATTTCTATGCCTGATGGAAAAACAATACTACAAATGTTATTTTCCTCGGCCCAGGAGGGGCTAAGGCCCAAGCCCATAGGGGCTCTGATACCAAGATGAAATCTCAGATTCACACTATGTTGCATTAATCAAATAAAGTTACATATATACATGAGGTATGGTCTCAAGATAGGGAAGCTATCTTGGATGCACAATAAGTTGGCTAAGAGAATATCTCAACCTCACACCAAACAAGGAACCTAGATTTAGCTAACACCTATAGACTAGGAACAGACTCTATACATAGAAATTCACAACTAAAGACAAGTAGGAATTACACATTCCAACAATTTATTCCACACTGTGCTTTAAACTGTGGGCCCTTAGCCAAGGTATGGAAGAGACATCAAGGAACTCTGTGTTTTCCTTCGTTTCAAAGATCATGAGCTTATTTGTTTCCAAGTTTCTGAGACCAATTAAAGTGGATTGGCGTTTCAAATATTTTGGTTTATTTTAAATTTGTATATGGAATTTATAGATGTGGTTGTTTAAAACATTTTCTTAACTATATTCAAAAATAAAAACCTTCCTAAACATCTGAATTGTTTATGTTTAAATATCTACCAAATATCTTTAAAAAATTGCCAAAAAATATGAAAAAACACTCCAAAATAATTGGACTACCAGTATAATTTTGGGATAATGGCTCATAAATATATTTGATCAACTGCCATGTGATTATATTCAGACTGGTTGTGTTTCCCGAGCTTCATGACCCAACACTCACCAAAAACTATTCAGACTGGTTATGGTTTCCATCATAAGAAAGTATGATGCCCATAGTTTTTAGAGAAGAATAATTCCTACTTGCAGTATGAGTTTCTGCTCCAGTTGTAGCCGAACGTGTGTTTTGTAAGTAATATTTTGGAAATGACCAATATCGACGTACTTTACCAAGCCAACATTCTTGTCTATTATAAATGGATATATAAATTATCTGGGAATTTCATTTAGCAATAGTCGATGCTTGTGAAAGAGATTTAATGAAGGGTAGTGTAGGAGCTATAGCAATGTCATTGAGATCAAATATTAGCAAAGGGGGCACCGAAGCAATAGGGGAGTTACCATTTCCATATATGTTGGGTGGAGTGAGGGTGCTCAACTACTTACAAATGATGGAAAATCAACTCCAAAACATTGTCAACCCTTAAAGATACACCGTGATCTCAATCAATTGCACCTTGCTTCCTTGCAGTAGTTGGTGGTGCTGGAGGACGAAAATACAATATATTATTATATATTTTAAAATATAATTTTAAATTCTATAATATGTAATAAAATAATATTTATCTATGTTCTAGTTTTATTTGAAAACACTAATTCTGGCTAAGAAATCTGTCTTTATTGCCTCTTTCTTCTTGCATTTTAGTCGTCATCATGTGTTATGTGGAAAAAAATGTGGTGAAATGATATAGAAGTAATTTACTATTTTGAAAAAAAACATCCATACACAAATATGTGGTAAGTGTAAAACTATTCCACTATAAGTTTCTAAAACATTTCCTGGGAAAAATGTTTCTAAAACACACATGATTAATCCATGAGGCAGGTTTTCATTCAATTCAAAGACACTTTGTTCACATCTTCCCTTTCTTCTACGCATTTTCATTTGAATTGAAAACTACTGGTACAACGAAGCACTCTCATGGCCTTTTTTCTAATTATTCTGCCATGGCCCTACTTGAAGGAATGTGGTAACAGCATATTGGAAGAAGAAATTGATACCAGAGTGTTGGGGGATTCATCACATTGTCACCCATCCCCACGGAGGAAAGAGTGAGATGAGTGAGAATATGGTAGAAGTTTAAGAGGAGAAGGATGAGAGAGTAATTATGATCATGGCAGGGGAAGAGAAGGCGATTGTATTGCTAAACAGATGTTTTTGGTTGTTGAATTTTAATGCCACCATGAGAATATATACTGCAACAAAGGTAGAAACCTAATTGTCGCTTGGTACAGGTTAAGCAAGTCCATATAGACATATTTTTATTGAATGGATGACCAACAAGATGTTGCAGATGTGGGCAATAAAGAATGGTTGTCTCAATAAATTCTCAGTCTCAATAAAATTCAATATATATCCCAAGAGAGCTCAAAGGGGCATAATTTCAAGAAAACCATGTTTTTTAGAGACAAACAACAAAAATTAAAAGTGGGTGTTGGCTATCGAAATGAGAATTATTCACTAAATATTGTAGTACTTCTACCTGTTTTTTCAGGGAAATTATATAATCCATTGATTATCTCATTAACAAACAAGTGTCCATCGATTTTTCTCTAAGGATGAGTCTTTGCAAGTGCTCCATGCACCTGTCTACTAGCATGTTAGCAACCACATAGGTTTGAACTCTTTCGTATCGCTACTACACCTTTTGAGCCGATAAAAGGCTTGGAGAAGCCACTTAGATCTAGCTGAAACTTGACTCTGAACTTCTCAAATTAAATTGGAATCTAATGATTTCCTGGATGTGAAAAATTCATAACTGACTAACATTGATCTCTCACTATGGCAGATGATGACCCAGATGTGAAACTTTATAATTAATTAATACTGGTCTTCAATCTTATGGTAGATAATATTTCAATAGTCTAACACCAAATAAACGACACGCAATGATACAGGTGGCATGGGAGGGAGTTGTTCTCAAAGAAGAATGCCTTACAACGTAATTAAAAAACTATATAAATATTGAATTTTATTAGATATTATTTTTAAATTTTATCTTTATTTTGATTCATGAACAAAGTTGTTGTTTTTTAATTAGGGAGAAAAATATTTTTAGGAAAAAAATAAAGCAGGAAAATTGATAAAATAGGAAGATAGTTAAATTTTGTATTTTTTAAGAATTGGAAAATATTTGTTTTTTGGGAAATAATATAGTGGAAAACTTCACACAATAGGAAGTTACTTAATTTTTTTTTGTAACCTCCGCATGTCCTCTTCATTCATTCATTTTCAAAAGCACGTTACATCCATGAAAGACGTTCGATGGCCTCAACTTTCCCATTGGGAAACCAGGTTTGTTGTCCACCGAAACTCATTATAATCCATCCAAAGTCTCAGTACCTTAAGTCTTTCAAACATGGCCTTATAGTCCTGAATGTCTAAAACCTAGTTTTCATCAACATATACATAGCTGCAATATTTAATACTAGGCGACATATACATCTTGAAATTAAACAAAAATAACCATAACAGAACTAACAACTCATCATCATCAGAGGACTCCACGAGGGCAGGTTCCTTAGCACTGCATCCATGTAATTATTATTGGGGGAGGCACGGAATGTGCTCTTCGATACGACCAAGGAAGACATTCTATTGTTGGATTTGGAATTGAATCAACTACAATTCCTTCTAAAATTCCTAAAGACCTAGTTCTGATTTTCCAGAGGTAACCAGAAAAATCATAATGGATTTAACCACAAGACACTTCAAAAGCCAATAGAGATGCATTGTTTGTTTATATTGGGTGGTGCCACAATGACTATGACTAAGATTTGGAGCGATAACTCGCCAGTCCTCCACCTGCACTTCAGTTTCAACTCATTGGTTAAGCTCAACTTCCCATGATGAGATCAATTGTTTCACTTGGGCTAGAGTGACAATATTGTATGCCTAAATGGTTTCCTAGATTACCTAACACTAGTACATTTAGCGGAAATTCCGACATTTGGTTCTGACACTTTTGACCAAATGTTGGAAATTTCCCCAAATTTTTTCAAATTTTTCAAATCTCGCCTGAAACCATCACTATACCGACGTTTAGAGACATGTGTTGCAATACCTACACTTAGACAAAGTGTCGCAATTGCGACGTTTAGAGGAATCCGTTGGAATTGCGACAGTTTCAGCAATAGCGTCGGAATTGAGACGACATAGAGGAAAGTGTCGCTATTGCGACGTTTGAGGAAAGCGTTGCTATTGTGATAGTTCAGGCAAAGGTGTTGCTATTGCGACAGTTTCGGCAGAAACGTCGCTATTGCTACGGTTTAGGCTAAGTGTCTCTCTTGTGACGGTTTGGGCTACGTGTCGATTCTAATTCACTCTCTAACTGACTTTTGACATATGTCAACAATGATTTGATATTATTTGAATTAATTAGGGTCAGTTCAACATTATTGCTATAACATTTTTATGTGAGGTTGTAGGCCATGACACTTCGACCATGTTAAGGATAATTTTTTTTGAACATCTAGTCCAAGCGTCAGATCTTTGTTCGTTATATTTTTAGAGATATGCTCTAAGGAAGTTAGGGTTTATGTATGCTCTAGAATTATTTCTCAAATCATGGTCAGCTTGGTATTTTGGCTATCTTCTCATCTGGAAATTTTTAAGCTATGATATCTTCAGACATGGCCCATTTGCCGTTTGCTACCTTGTGTCTCCAGGCGGTCGGGCGCACCGTGTCGTGCCGTGTGATGCCGCACGACCAAGGGCGCCCAGGTCGGTCTGTTTCATGCGAGGGCGTCCATGTCATATTTGCTAACTTGTGACTGCTCGGGTGCCTTAATGTGCACATTCGGGCGGCCCATTTTCCGTTTGCTACCTTGTGTCTCCGAGCAGCCAAGCGCGTCGTGTCACGCCGTGTGATGTCGCATGACCAAGGGCACCCGGGTCGGGTCGTTTCGTTCGAGGGTGCCTGTGTCAGATTTGCTAACTTGTGACCGCTCGGGTGCCTTATTGTGCACATTTGGGCGGGATATTTTCCATTTTCTACCTTGTGTCTCCAGGCAGCCGGGCACGTCGTGTGACGTTGCACGACCAAGGGCACCCGGGTCAGGGTGTTTTGTGTGAGGGCGCCTGTGTCAGATTTGCTAACTTGTGACCACCCGAGTGTCTTAATTTGCACGTTTAGGCAACTTGTTTGTCGTTTTCTACCTGGTTCCTCCGGGCGGCCAGGCGTGCCGTGTCGTGCCGTGTGACGCCTCACGGCCAAGGGCGCCTAGCTCAGGCCGTTTCGTGCGAGGGCGCTCATGTCAGATTTGCTAACTTGTGACCACCCGGGTGCTAGTTTGTGCACATTTGGGTGGCCCATTTTCCATTTGCTACCTTGTGCCTCTGTGCGGCCGAGCACGCCGTGTCGCGCCATGTGACGTCGCATGACCAAGGGCGCCTGGGTCGAGTCGTTTCATGCGAGGGCACCCGTGTCACATTTTCTAACTTGTGACCGCCCGAGTGCCAGCTTAGGCACCTACGGGCGGCTCGTTTACTGTTTGCTACCTTGTGCCTTCGTGTGGCCAGGCGCGCCGTGTCGCGCAATTTGATGCCGCACAACCAAGGGCACCCAAGTCTGGCCATTTCGTGCTAGGGCACCGATGTCACATTTGCTAACTTGTGACCGCCTGGGTGCCATCTTGTGCACATTCAGGCAGCTTGTTTACCATTTGCTACCTTGTGCCTTCGTGTGGTCGGGTGCGCCGTGTGATGCCGCACAACTAAGGGTGCCCGGGTCTTGTCGTTTCGTGCGACAGCGTCCGTGTCAGATTTTCCAAATTGTGACCGCCCGGGTGCTAGCTTGTGCACGTTCGAGTGGCCCGTTTGCCGTTTGCTACCTTGTGCCTCCGTGTGGCCAGGCATGCCGTGTCGCGCCATGTGACGCCACATGACCAAGGGTGCCTGGGTCGGGCCATTTTGTGCGAGGGTGCCCGTGTCAATTTTGCTAAGTTGTGACCGCCCGGGTGCCTTGTGCACATTCGGGCGCCATGTTTGCCATTTTCTCCCTTGTGGCATCGTTCGGTCGGGCGCACCATGTCGTGCCGTGTGAGGTCGCTCGACTGGGCGCGTTTGGGTCGGGCCATTTTGTTTGAGGGAGGCCGTATTAGTTTTGCTAAGTTGTGACTGCCCGGATGCCTTATTGTGCACATTTGGGTGGCCCATTTTCCGTTTGCTACCTTGTGTCTCCAAGCAGCCGGGCGCGTCATGTGACGTTTCATGAACAAGGGTACCCGGGTCGAGCTGTTTCGTGCGAGGGTGCCCGTGTCAGATTTGTTAACTTGTGACCGCCTGAGTGTCTTAATTTGCATGTTTGAGCGGCCCGTTTTCCATTTGCTAGCTTGTTCCTTCAAGCTGCCGGGCGCACTGTGTCGCGGCGTGTGACGCCTCACGACCAAGGGCGCCTGTGTTGGGTCGTTTCGTGCGAGGGCACTCATGTCAGATTTTCTAACTTGTGACCACCCGGGTGGTAGCTTGTGCACGTTCGGGTGCCCCGTTTGTCATTTTATACCTTGTACCTCCATGCGGCCGGGCACGCCGTGTGACGCTGCACAACCAAGGGCGCTTGGGTCAGGCTGTTTCGTGCGAGGGCACCCGTGTCACATTTGCTAACTTGTGACTGCCTAGGTGCCAGCTTGTGCACGTTCGGGCAACCCGTTTACCCTTTGCTACCTTATGCCTCCGTGTAGCCGGGCGCGCCGTGTCGTGTCGTGTGACGCCGCACGACCAAGGGCGCCCGGGTCTAGCCGTTTCGTGCGAGGGCAACCATGTCACATTTGCTAAATTGTGACCGCCGCGGTGCCAGCTTGTGCACGTTTAGGCAGCCCGTTTACCATTTTCTACCTTGTGCCTCCGTGCTGCCGGACGCACCGTGTCGCACCATGTGACGCTGCACGACCAAGGGCGCCCAGGTCTAGCCGTTTCGTGCGAGGGCGCCTGTGTCACATTTGCTAACTTGTGATCACCCAGGTGCCAGCTTGTGCATATTAGGGCGGCCCATTTGCCGTTTGCTACCTTGTGCCTTCGTGAGGCTGGGCGCGTCATGTTACGCCGTGTGACGCCGCATGGCCAAGGGCACCCGGGTCTGGCCATTTCGTGGGAAGGTGCCCTTGTTATATTTGCTAACTTATGACCGCTCGGGTGCCTTATGCACGTTCGGGCGGCCCGTTTGCCGTTTGCTACCTTGTTCCTCCAAGTGGTCGGGTGTGTCGTGTCGCGCCTTGTGATGCCGCATGACCAAGGGCACTCGGGTCAGGCCATTACATGCGAGGGCGCTCGTGTCAGATTTGCTAACTTGTGACCACCCAGGTGCCAGCTTGTGCACATTCGGGCGGCCCGTTTTCCATTTGCTACCTTGTGCCTCCATGCGGCCGGGCGCGCCGTGTGACGCCGCACGACCAAGCGCGCCTGGGTTGGGCCATTTTGTGCGAGGGCGCTCGTGTCACATTTTCTAAGTTGTGACCGCTCGGGTGCCTTGCGCACATTCGGGCGTCCCGTTTTCCATTTTCTCGCTTGTGGCATCGTTTGGTCGAGCGCGTCGTGTCGTGCTATGTGAGGTCACCCGACTAGGTGCTTTTGGGTCGGGTTGTTTTGTTCGAGGGCGCCCGTATCAGTTTTTCTAAGTTGTGACCACCTGGATGCCTTAATGTGCACATTCGGGCGGCCTGTTTTCTATTTGCTACCTTGTGGTATCGACATTCGTTCGGGTGCGTCATGTTGCGCTGTGTGAGGTCGCCCGACCGGGCGTGTTCTGGTCTGGTCGTTTTGTTCGAGGGCACCCATATCATATTTGCTAAGTTGTGACTGCCCAGCTTCCTTGTGCACGTTCAGGCGACCCGTTTTCCGTTTGCTCCCTTGTGCACATTCAGTTTGGGCCGTTTTGCTCGAGTGTGCACGTATCAGTTTTTCTAAGTTGTGACCACCCGGGTGCCTTGTGCATGTTTGGGCAGCCTGTTTTTTGTTTGCTCCCTTGTGGGATATTCGTTCAGTCAGGTGCATCGTTTCGCGCCGTGTGAGGTCGGCTGACTGAGCGCGTTCGGGTCGGGCCGTTTTGTTCGAGGGCAGCCGTATCAATTTTGCTAAGTCGTGACTGCCCGGGTGCCTTGTGCACATTCGGGCGGCCCGTTTTCTGTTTACTCCCTTATGGCATCGTTCGGTCTGGCGTGCCGTGTTGCACCGTGCAAGGTCGCCCAATCGGGCACATTTGGGTCAGGCTGTTTTGTTCGAGGGTGCCCGCATCAGTTTTCATGTTAAGTTGTGACCGCTCGGGTGCCTTGTGCACCTTTAGGCAGCCCGTTTGCTATTTTCTCCCTTGTGGCATCGTTCAGTTGGGCGCGCCATGTCGCACCGTGTGAGGTCGCCCAACCGAGCGCATTCGGATCGGGCCATTTCGTTCGAGGGTGCCCGTATCAGTTTTCATGCTAAGTTGTGACCGCTCGGGTGCCTTGTGCACCTTCAGGTAGCCTGTTTTCCATTTTCTCCCTTGTGGCATCGTTCGGTCAGGCGCGTCGTGTCGCACCGTGCGAGGTCGCCCGACCGGGCATGTTCGGGTCGGGATGTTTCGTTCGAGGGCGCCTGTATTAGTTTTGCAAATTTGTCACTACCGGAGTGCCTTGTGCACGTTCGGGCAGCCCGTTTTTCGTTTGCTCCCTTGTGGCATCGTTCGGTCGGGCACACCGTGTGAGGTTGCCCGACCAGGCGCGTTTGGGTCGGGTCATTTCGTTCGAGGGCGCTCGTATCAGTTTTCATGCTAAGTTGTGACCTGGCTGAAGCCTCGACACTTTTAGAGCATCTGGAATGACCTCTCTCTTCCCCAATCTCACTCTCTCTCTCTCTCTCTCTCTCTCTCTCTCTCTCTCTCTCTCTCTCTCTCTACCCTCTAATCCTCTCACAGCTATATCCCTCCCTCTATCCTTCTTTCTACCCCCCTTCCATCTTTGTGTCACTATCTCCCTCTCTTACCCTTCTCTACCTCTCTCACTCCTCTCCCTCTCTCTCTCTCAGCTGATCCATTCCTTCTCTCCCCTCTCCTTCACTTTATCTCCATCTCTCCCTTGTGACTCCCCTTTTCTCGCCACCTCTATCAATCTATTTCTTTATAATTATTCCTTCTCATATATATCTAGAGTTAATCTATATCATGACATATTGGGACCTATGATTGGGCTAATTCCGCCTTGTTGGAAAGGTTAAAATGTGCACAAACATAGACCAATGAAACTATCATTTTAACCCCTAACCCCTTAAACACTAATTCCCAACCCCTAACCCATTTAACCCCCTAAACCTCTAGTAAACGTCTAACCCATTTAACCCCTAAACCATAAAACTCTAAACCCTTAACCCCTAACCCCTAAACCCTTAACCCCTAACCCACTTAACCCCCTAAACCCTAAACCTATAAACCCTTAACCCCTAACCCCTTAAATCCTAAACCATTAAACCCTTAACCCTAACCCCTTAAACCCTAAACCTATAAACCCTTAACCTTTAAAACTTAACCCCATTAGCCCCTAACTTCTAACCCCTAAAATCCTTAACTGCTAAATCCCTAACCCCCTAAACCCCTAACCCATTTAACCCACTAAACCCTAAACCTATAACCCCTTAACCCCTAAAATCCTTAACTGCTAAATCCCTAACCCCCTAAACCCCTAACCCATTTAACCCACTAAACCCTAAACCTATAACCCCTTAACCCCTAACATTTAACCCCCTAAACCGTAAACCTCTAAACCCCTAACCCATTTAACCCCCTAAACCCTAAACCTATAACCCCTTAACCCCTAACCCATTCAATCCCCTAAACCCTAAACCTATAACCCCTTAACCCCTAACCCATTTAACCCCCTAAACCCTAAACCTCTAAATCCCTAACCCCTAACCCCCAATCCCCGGCTAAGCCCTCCAAATTCGAATTAGCTTTGAAGAAGTAATTTTTTTCTTACTTCTGTCTAATTCACTATATAATCATATCATGAATGTGAGAAGGCTTCTGTTTGTAAGCATGGTTGTGGTATGTTGATGTTCAGACGAAAACTACAACTTGTAGCCCTTGATCTGCTAGGGGTCGGTTACCTTGATATTAACGGTGGTGTATTCATACTCCTTCTTAATAACCAATAAAGGGTCAAGGAAATTGACCAATATTTTGTCAAGTTTTATCTTATCCATCTCTGGGGCAAGCTTCTTTTCAGCTAACTCTACTGCTCTTGATCTCAATTTTTCCAGTTGCTTCCTTCTCTCATATGATACCTGAGCCTTTTCCTTTCTCTTCCCTTCTAATTTTGTAATAGTGTCATAGTGATGCCAGCCAAATTCTTTGGAAAGCCTTCCTAGCACACAATACTAGGTTATGAGGGTATCGTGTGTTTGTGGGTAATGCCATTATTACCATGTATTTGTAGAGTAATTAGTAAATTTTAGGAAAAACTTGCAAAATTTCTAATGATGATAATTGATGGTAAATCATGTGGTTATGACCAACTTGGAATAATGATATGAACACAAAAAAAATGCTAGCTATATACTTCAGGTGGTTGAGTGGAAGTGTCACAACAAGTGTAAGAAATCAATAAGAAGAGGCCGCTTATTTTAGAACATATGGAAGATGTTGGAATATTCATAACTTGGTACTCTAAGGGTATCCCTTGAATGAAAAACTCTATGGAAAATGGTTGTGGAATCATAGAATTATCTCAATACACGAACATTATGAAAATTACTATAAGGTCTATTTAAGGATGATTCATATAACGAAGAAAATATTGGAAATCAACTAATGAAGTTGAATAATTTTGGTAATAATGAAAGTAATTTTGAAGAAACCTATAAAGTATGATGAAAGTAATTATTATACCTAAAAATATTATATTTATTAATATTTTTTATTACTTATAAATAATAATTACAATGAATATTATAAGTAATGATTTTTACATTCAAAAATATTGATAAATTGTTTCTAAATAAAATAAAATAAGTTTATTTTGTAAAATATTACAGTAGTTTACAATAAATATATAAAATAATTTAAATAAAATAAATTATTCACTAATGTTTGAGTGGGAAATTGTCATATGATTTCATGTCATAGTTTCAATTTTTTCCAGCTCAGCTTGTTCGAACTATTCAAATTTTCTTAATCGACCTATTCAAATTTTTTTTCCTGCTCAGCTTGTTTGACCTTTATACCTTCTTTTGCATTCTGCCCTATGATTCCATTCTTCCCTATTCCAATTTTTTTTCCCGCTCAGCTTGTTCGACCTTTTTCTCATGAACTTTGAGCATGGAAAACAGCCTCTGTTCGGAACTCTCAGAATCGAATCGAAGAGAATTCGATGTTCAGAATCGAAGAGAAGTCGATGTTCAAACAGCCTCTGTTCGGATAGATTTGGTAGATTGGTCTATCAAACCTTGTGATGGATTGCCGTTATCCAGCTTGGAAGGCTTGTTAGAAGAAAATTACAGGTTACTCGTAAGTGAATGTATGAATTTCTCAGTATATTGTTTATTTTTTCATTAAAAAAAATAGGGTATAGCACATGGGGTTTCCAAATTTCAATAACAAAAGCCAATAAAAACACCTGACCATGAAAAAGATCTTAGCAAAAATATTGCTGAGGAAAAATGAATGTTCCCTAATCATTTGCAGCAGATGAGGAACATCACGGATTGAAGTTTTCTTGGAGCTATCTCCTCGTGTAAGTGTTTCAATCATTTCAAACTTTGTCTTCTATTTAAAATGAATATTTCAAATTTGTTTATTCCAAGCATGATACATCTGTCTGGTGTATATTTTCCTCATTGAATTAGTAGATAATGAAGAGTGATAGATCTTCACACTTTCTCATGTTTGTTTTACTGGCAGAATGATAGATCTGTACACTTCTCAAGTTTGTTTACTGGCGGAATGATAGTTTTTTATACCTTTTCTTCAATAGGTCAGTAAAGATAAGGGATCTGTATACCTTTTCTTCATTGTTTTCAAAATGATAGATGTGTACACTTCTCAAGTTTGTTTACTGGCAGAATGATAGATCTGTATACCTTTTTTTCAATAGATCAGTGAAGATAAGGGATAAGGATAAGGGATCTATATACCTTTTCTTCACTGTTTTCAAATTCTGTGTTGTGATGAACTGCCATCTTGTTGCAGCTAAAGATGGTTATTTAGGAGGAATTTATTTGTCATAGCTCATGCAAATTGTTTTGGGTGCACCAAAAAAGTTAATATTTGTTGGCTTAGGATTTTGAAGGGTTTATATTGCAATCCCTACCAAATACTTCCCGTCATAAATTTAAGAGTACAGTAAATCCCATAATTTTTTTGATCTAATGTGATAGAAAAGGACAAATGGTTGGTTACGAGGTTGAGCTGATAGCATCTGTGACCATAAATTGAGCACAATGTAAAAATAAATTTTCAGGCATGGATAGGAAGGAGATTAAATGTGTTAGGAGAGGGTGAATGGTCAGTTAAGAGGTTGAGCTAACGACGTCATTGACCATAAAGCTAGCCCAATGAAAAAAATAAATTGGCATTCTTGGATTTGAAAATCAAACAAATTTTTATAAGTATATTTCCTCGCAAAGGTGGCAAACACAATACAGTCCAGAAGCCAGCTATTATAATGGAAAATAATTAGTGGATGGCATGGGAGATGAGCTTAGTAATCTTGCATATAGGGGAAAGCTTGTGTATTCTCTACGAGGGAAGAATAGGTGAAATCATTGAAATTCTAATACCCAGACAAACTTTTCTCCAGTTACTTTGTATACCTTTAAGCTTTCAACACAGTGAAGTTATCATAGCTACGCAAAGTAAGAATATTTTACCCGGGGCAAACTGTGGTGATTTACTGGATAGCAGTGGGACCTCAAAAGTTTTCTTAGCTGGCTTATTGACATCCATTATTTTTATTGAGCTTCAGTCACATCATTAATAGGGTCAGAGACCAGAAACTGAGATATGGAACTCAAGGACAACTGATATTGATTATGAATTAACAGTTGTAATTTAAAGCAATGCCAAAGGTACATGCAAACGCAATATATATAGGAGTTGTGGTTTATGGCCATGAATTATATTGCTGATCAAACATCCATACTATAGTTACTTTGTATTGTTTACGATATGATACGAATTATTTTAAATGTAGATTTTAAGAGTCTTTCATCACTGAACTCTCCTAAATATATATTTTAAGAGTCTTTCACACTAGCATTTCTCAGTTACCACACTTCTTTTCCACCTATTATCACCATCACTTCCTAAATTTTCATCTCGGTGTTCTTGACAACCCATTCTTCATAATGTAATAGAGAACATACTGGCGAAGTAGCTAGGAGATAAATATTCCAAAAGATTTTTCCTCCAAAGTATGAGGACAATAATCAATAGGATCTACCACACACCTTTCTTGATCATAAAATTTATCATGACACTTCTTCATTGGTAGTAAACTCCTTGACGTGATGTGAATGTACTTCAATCCATTGACTGAATGTAAAATTTGGGTCAAAGAAGTCAATCTGGTTATGGTTATTGGTCAAACTCTTTTCAAATGGTTGTTGATTGCGATTTATGTCTTTTTTTTGGCGTGATTTTTTTCCAGTTCATTCTAATTACAGTTCTGAATGTCCTTTTTTTAAATAAAGTGGCATCAATATGTAACTTAATGAAGAAGACATGTGTACTTGCAGGGTTAGTTCGTTATCAGTGTTGTGAAAGCATTGACAAAGACAAAACCACTACAAAATGAGGTTGAAAGAGGGCATTTAATCTTACAGATGGACTTTTTGATATACTATTGAAAATGGAGACAAGGCTAGGCAACCATTATTTTCTAAAATATAGAATAATTAATACAGTTGGGCAGTAATGTATTGCCCAAGGCAGGCACCTTTATTCCTATACTTTGTACTATTATGTTATGGTAATTAGCTTTGACCTAAAGGTTGGACCTCGAGAGTCTAGACACAATTGAACATGAAAACGCACTCGCTCACAAAAAGGAGATGCTCATTGGAAGGAAGCAGTTTGCTAACAAACAAATACACTAACAGATAAGAACGGGTAAATTATTTAATTGGTAAAATCACTTTTCAAAAGCGAAGATGCCATGGAGTAGTTAGAGAATTTGGTAGGAAGTTGGGTGAACAGATCACCAGCAATTGTGGGTCTATCTGTCTATCGCCATTTAGTTATTCCCTCTCCTCAGGTAATCCCTTCACTTTATAATCAAACCTTTCCCCTTTCTACTCTCAGACATTTCACTTATCCGAGTCACGTTTCTTATTCTTCTTACTGTATTTTTGCAGTAACTAACTAATTTCTGGAGAGATCTCTATCCAAGTAATTGGGAAATTTTTGGGTTTGCCTCGTTTGCTAGCGATTAATTGATTACTATTGATATAATGGGCAATGTCTTGGAACTTACCAAACAATAGCCGTAAACCACGAACAAATATTAAACCAGATATAGTCGTCGGTAAAACAATCCACATGGAAATTTTCATTTAAAAAAAAAAAAAAACTAGTCGTCGGTATACCGACGCTTTATAAGCGTCGGTCTTGTGACGCCTTGCGACAAAGCGTCTGTCTTGTGAAATTCTAGAAACATTGGTCTTGCAAAAAAAACGTCGGTCTTGCGACGCTTTGAAAGAGTCGGTATTGTGACACCTTAAAAGCGTGGTTAGAAATAGACAAAGCGTCGGTCTTGCAATGTACTAGAAACGTCGGTCTTGCGACACCTTGCGACAAAAACATCGGTCTTGTGACGCTTCGAAAGCGTTGGTATTGCGACACCTTAAAAGCGTGGTTAGCCATACAGTATTGCGACGCTTCTAAGGCATCGGTATTGCGATGCTTTGAAAGTGTCGGTATTGCGACACTTTGGAAAACGTCGGAAGAGCGACGGTTGTTTGGAAACGTCGGAAAAAGTGTCGGTATTGCGACACTTTGGAAAAGCGTCAGAATTGTGACGTAATGGCTAATCACATTTTGTTCGGCCTCAAACTGTCACTCTTGCAACGACTATGTGTTGGAATAGCGATGAAGTGGCCATCAGAAATTGGGCCAAATTTTCTAGTGTAAGTGTCTATTCTGTGACCACTTAGTTGATTTGGGGTAGCATCGGATGTGCTCTAAGTCTCAAACTTTGTGGAGAGGCTTAGACACATGTATTCCAGACAAATCAGAATTTTTTGGGGAAATTCCACCCAGATTGTATTTTATTAATAAATTTGATTATTTTAAAGTGACCCTAACCCTAAAATTAGGAAAATAAAATAATTAAAGTGAATTAATAGAATATGGGTGTGAATGTTGTAGAAAAATCAGATCAAATCAAAATGTAATCTTAGTCATTGATTGAAGATCTAATCTCGGTCGATGAAGTATCAATGAGAATACTATAAATAATGCTTGAGGGTGATTTGGAAAAACACACCGAGAGATCAAGAGATCAAATTTTTGGAAGGAGCAGCGGTCAGAGGAAAGCTTTGATCTAAATATTGTCATGCAGTTGAGGGGTAGAGATAGTTTTGGTCAGAGGATCTTCTCCGAGGCCAAGAATACTTAGCAAAGAGGTAGATAAAGATGTAAAGGAGGCATCGTAGTTCTCAGAGAGGGTGACAAAGCACAGAGAGAGGACGACGCAAGCCCAGGAAGGCCACACGTAGATGCAAGGCAAAGTTTTTTAGTAGTAATCCTATATTTTTCTGGGAGATGGGGATTCTGAATCAGGAAGGATGGAATCGAGTAGTTATCTAGCAGAGGAGGTGAATTAATCCTTTAGAGTTACCCATGCAGGCCTATGCAATTACTATAGATAGGTAGCGCAGAAAGTGTTGGGGGTTTCGTCATTTCAGCTACCGGATCAGCTAGGACTTGTAGAGTGTGGTATCAGAGCTTGTTGAGCATTGCAGGTGAGACAAGAAGAACATATCAAACACTAAGTAGGAGGCCGAATATATATAGAAGGAATCAGTTTTAATCATCATAGGGATTAGTAAGTCCATACAAGGAGGGTTGAATTTTTAGGAAAGTCTCTCTCTAAGTGAGTCGATAGAGAGGAAGGGCTTCCAGATCGAGATTTGGCGAGCTAGATGGATCAACATAGAGCTAGTGGGGCGTAGTTTTTCTACAAGCAATTTGATGGGAATAAATTCGTCAGAAGAGAGAGAATAAGTGCGATGACGAAATTTTCTTCCTCGTGGAATTCTTAGCCAAGGGATTCTATTTTTTCGAGATCTGAGTAGCAGATCTGAGTGGATAATTTACCACCTCCGACAAGAAGTGCGTAAGCCAGTCCAGCACTGCGGAAATGAGAAAGAGAGGGAGAAGTTTTGACATTTTTATTTTTGGCAGATATGGAAGCTCACGAGCTTAGAGATTAGGACTGGTTGGAGGGAGCCTCCAACTATGTAATATAGAAGGCGACAATTACATGCCTTCTAGATGAATACGATATCAAGCTTTTAGTGATGAGTATGGTAGTTGTCCCTGTAGATCCAAATCCATTGAAGAAGCACAAGGCTGATATGGTGAAGGCTAAAAGGTTGATCCTTGATGGATTCAAATATCACACAATGTCCCACATAGCCGGCAAGAACACAACGAGCTAGAAGTGGGAAGCCTTAGCTGCACTATATGAAGGATCTTCCAAGAAGCCGAAGATGTACTTAGACCAAAAACTGAGGATGATTCAGATGTAGAAGGGGGATCATATTTTCCTGTTCATGTCTAGGCTTTAGGAAACTCATGATCAACTAGCAGACATGGGCTCCACTCATTCTCCTATAGCAATGGTGAGATTGGCCCTTAACGAAGTCAGAGAAGAATGGCAGGTTTTCATCCCGAGTATCCTGGGCAAAGCAACCTTTTCGGGCTGGGATAATATGTGGGTTGCCTTCAACAAGAAGAGCTAAGGAAGCAGCTAGTCACGTTCAAACTTGACAGAAGCAACAACAGTGGGTCGAAAACGAAGGAGGAGGAGGAAAATGCATCCCTTACATCCAAGTGGTAGCAAGAGTAGCAGAGATGAAAGAAGGATTTCTCGAAGATAAAATGCTTAAGGTGTGGTGAACTCAGTCGCTACGCAATTCAATGTCATTTGAAGAAAAATGATAAGGATGAGAAGCATTATTGGAAGGTTGCATCCACAAAGATCGAGGAGGTTGAGTATGTCATGAGAACCCATGCATCTCCAAGAGGGAAATGGTGTGACATTGAAAAACAAGTTCAAAACAACTTTAGTTGGACAAGATAATTAAGAATTCCACCTCTTAGATCATGACCTTTCTTCGGATGGCCAAGTTTAGTAGTAGCAGGCTAGAGGAGTTTTAGTTTTTGCAAAGGAGTGTTGGAGCGAAAAATACAGTAACTAGAGTGATAAATCTGAGTAGTGTGGTGCAAAGTTGCAGCAGTATAGAAGCAGCAACTAGGGAAAATTTTAAGGATGGAAATTTATCTTAAAGTTTATAAACCTTGATGAATCCCACTAGGTCATAATATGTAATCTGTAAAATGCTTGGAGATATTTTTGTAAAAATATTCAAATTTATAATAATTTCATATAGTATTTATATAAATTTTTGGCGAATTTTAGGGTAAACAAATTTCATACTATGAAATTTGGGCAAATCATTTTAATGAAAAAATGGAAATTAATGAATATTTTTTGTGGAAAATTTATATAAAATTAGCCCACCTGCGAATATTAGCCCCTAAAATTTTCCCTGGCAACAACAACACAGTGTTTCAGAGGGACATGGGTTCAACATTTGTCTGAGTTTCAGCATTGATATGTATCCATACTGAACACTTGTTTAGATTTTGGATGTTTTTCAGTTACTTCTCTTATAAATTGAGTTGTAATAAAGTGTTAGTAGTGGAAATTCTAGCAGCAGATGCAACATGTGAGAGGGAGTTGCAATACGTATGCAGTGTTGATCATCGCAGGGTTATCAGTAATACAGTTGTAGCAGAAATGTAGTGGTTGGTGGAAAACATTTCAAACATTAACAACATAGAGGGGGATGCTTCAGAATCAGAGTAGTGTGCAGCAGAGTGTATTTGCTGGATCATATTCTTCGATAAGAGGGAGTGTTGATTTGGGGTAGCATCGGATGTGCTCTAAGTCTCAAAATTTGTGGAGAGGCTTAGACACATGTATTCCAGATAACCCAATTTTTTTTTTGGAAATTCCACCTGGATTGTATTTTATTAAGAAAATTAATTATTTTAAAGTGACCCTATGTCTAAACTTAGGAAAATAAAATAATTAAAGTGAATTAATCGAATATGGGTGTGAATGTTATATAAAAAGAAGATCAAGTAAAAAAGTAATCTTAGTCGTTGATTGGAGATTTAATCTCAGTTGTTTATGTCTCACCAAGAAGAATATAAATAACACTTGAGGTTCATTTGGAAAAACACACCAAGAGATCAAGAGATTGAATTTTCTAAAGGATCATTACTCACAACAAAATTTTGATCGAGAGATTCTCACGTAATTGAGGGGTAGAGACAGTTTCGGTTGAAGGATCTTCTCTGGGGCCAAGAATAATCAATCAGAGAGGTAGAGAAATATGTAGAGGAGGTATCACAATGCCCAAATAGGGTGGCGCAACACCCAAAGAGGGTTATGCAGGGCCACGAAGGCCACACGCAAAGGCGGCCTAAATTTTCTAAGCAGTAGTCTGAGATTTTTTTGGGAGATCGAGATTCTAATCTATGAGGGTTCGAATTATGTTTCCTAAGAGAAAATCAATCTAGCAGAGGAGGTGATGCAGTCCTTCATAGGTCCCCATGCAGAACTACACAATTATTGCGCAGAGGTAGCACAAAGGGCGCTGGTGGTTTCGTCAGTTTAGCTACTGGATTAGCCGAGACTTGCAGGGTGAGGTAATCTCATTATTTTTCTTCTGTCGAGTGATATTCTCTATACTGGATTTTTAGCAAGGCATCAAGACATTTTTTTCAAATATAGTTGTTTCTTGATAATAAAACCATCATATTGGTTGCATCGTATTTTTCTGGGGACGTTTGTCCAAAAACAACGATGTCATGTGTGATGTTCTTTTATTTTTCTCAGTTTCTTGTTTCCGCATAATAATTTAATTAAGTGAAGGTTTCTTCAATATTTACATAAGAAATTTGTAAATAACTTGTTAATGGAATTTAGAAGTAGGTGAAGTTAATTTAGTTGGCTACAGTAGGATTCTAGACTTGGAATTTTGACACACTTATATTTAGTGGCAGAGCTGAGAAGGAGCCTATGCTACCATGATTTCTATTCTTCTTTCCTCCACCCTGACCTCTATTACCAAATGAGCTAGCACTAAGGGAAGGGTGAACCATTTTTTTAATCTTCAAACTGAGGAGAGTATAACCGGGCCAATAGAAAAGGAAGGTCGAGGACTGATTTCGGTATTTGTACCCGTGTCCACAATGCAAACACATATTAAAATAACTTGATGCAGATACATTAACAAGATGTAAGAAATGTATATTGTTGGGAAAAATCGTAGTAGAAAGGCGTAAATTCAACCAGTGGGGTCTCCAACACTGTGTGCTCAGGATTTCCATAATACAGAGGGATACAAAGCAACTTCTTCCAACACGGAAAAAATATACTAGAGATTGGCTCCCCAAGCCACAAACCATTACATACGACCTCATGGATAGAGTAAATCAAATGCGGGAATGAACTTTAATTTCTATGCTCAAAATGGACACAACATGAAAATATCCCTAACTATTGGTGATGCAGTCCTTCTCTACGCATCAATTGACCCAAAATATAACATACATGCCCATTCTAGAAAGTAAAATTCCAAAGAAAACAGACACTGCATATAAACATCACACACAAAAAAGATATAAACTTCAAAGCCTTTCCAATTTTCCATTGTTGTTTCATCCAACATTCCATTATCTGAGTGCATCAATGCCATCGCAGTGAAAAACATACCGAAAAAACCATAGTCAGTGAGATAAATGATTAGAATAATAAACATACCAGGAAACAAATGCCATTAACCAGAGAGACTTGTTCCCATCCTGAACACAGTGGCACCAACCAAATAGTAGACATGAATGAATGAGTTGAAAACTTGTGAATTCCTTTTAAAAAATAGCACTAGACAAGGATAGATGAACTCAGGAGATTAAAAACCTCTTCCACTTGTAATTTTTGAGCTCTATAGCTCGTCCCTACCTCATTAATCATGCAGATACCTTCTGCCATCCCACTAAATCTATCACACACATGAGGCCTGGCAGGTGTCCACCCTTAGGCCCTGCCAAAGTTCTTCTCAATCATGCCGAAAATCCCGAGAGGGATATTCAGTCACATCGCACCCTGATTGGGGATGAAAGGTAGTTAAATTAAAAAAATAGATTATATATATATATATATATATATATATATATATATATATATATATATATATATATATATATATATATATATATATATATATATATATATATATATATATATATATATACATACATATGTTAATACAATGTTTTTTTCTATCCATACAAACTTATATAAAAAGAAATTTTATTTAAAATTATTATGGGTATAATTTAAAATTTTATCTTAAGTGAATCTAGATATAATGCAAATATATACATACATATGTTAATACAATGTTTTTTTCTATCCATACAAACTTATATAAAAAGAAATTTTATTTAAAATTATTATGGGTATAATTTAAAATTTTATCTTAAGTGAATCTAGATATAATGCAAATATATATAAATAATAATATTTTAATTTGGTGGAATTATGTGGTCCTTAAAATACGAGAAATATGGTGAAAAGAAAATTGGTGAAATATGAGAAATATTTTAATGCATTTTATACTATGTCAATGACTCAATCATAAATGAATTTCAATTCACCATTGAATAGATAGAAATAAACCTTTGGAAATAGAATTATTCAAACAACACAGATATCAAAACTCCATTTCATCACTCTCACTGCACACTGTATTTTTTTATTAATATGACAAAGTATATTTACGAAGGCTAACATCTATACTCGTAATACTATTAAATCCTACCTCATAAGGCCTAAACTATCAATTCCGAGTCAAACCCCTTATCTTTCAAAATTCTTACCAACATATACAAAAAAAGGAATCACGAACCAATTTCATTTCAGATCCAACAATCTCTCAATATTTCCTACAGCTTCTCTCAATTCCATTATTTATTCAACCAAAATCCTATATTAGACCTCTAGATCCCTAAAATCCTCACTCTTCCTAGGATTACTCACTCATCCCTAAGATTTGTACAACTCACGAGATATTCTTCATTAATCAAATTACATTTAAATCTCCATAGAACTCAAACTAAACTTAGGAAAATAAACAAAATAATTAAGGGAACCCACTCCCTTTAGTAAATGTATGATAAAACACCTAGGCCTTGTAAACCTTGAATAATGCTCCTGCATCAGACTCCCTAGGTTGAAATAATTCATGGACTCTTGTTCATGAGTCTTCCAACTTCATCTTTTGTAAACTTCATCATATTTCATCTTCCAACTCATTGTCTGACCTTTTCCAATTGCAGGTGTATTTACTGCATTCTCTCCTTCTCCTGGATGCCAAACCCTGTATTGTGGATGTCAATTTGCTTTACTTTCATGAGCATCTCTACTGCATAATGTTTTGATATTGATATTCAACATAAGTATCTCTTCAAGAAACATAAATTTATGTCCCTCTATGTGTTTTTGTCTTGTCATCATCTCAACAGAATTTAACTTCAACTTCATGTAATCTCCACTAGTTCCATTTTCTTGTACCTGACTATATATTTTGATTTTTGACACTATCACCAGCATCCTATTCATTTTCCAAACCATTTTCTTTATAATGTGCTACATATCCTTCGATCTCTTCTTGACTTGTTGACTTTGAAAAATTCTCATACCTATCACCTTTGTTGTTTTCATCATCCACTTATCCAATATCTTGAGTGGAATCTTCTCAATTTCAAAAGAATATTGTTCCTTGTTTAACACAAGAACATATGACCTTCCCACTATATATTAAGAATAAAATTCAATATTTGAATAAAAAAACCCCAAATAGAACTAATCTTTCTCTGATACCAAAATGATGCAGGGCTAACTATTAACCCTGCCTTAACCCAGGATTATACCTCTTCTAGGGTATATGTTATGAATTTTTTCAATTAATATAGGTTCATAAACGCTCTTAACCCTTTATAAACCCACTTTATTCATCATAAAAGTCATTGGCGGAAGCTCCCTTCAATACAACCTTTATCTTTTAAACCTTTATTATAAGCGCTTTAACCTTAGAACTTCAACTTACCTTTCTTCACCTACACATCACTTCTGCACGCATCCTTTCACATTAACCGAGGAATTTTTATCACATCACAACTCTACTCTTTGACAAATTGCATCACCATGAATTTTCACCCTATCGCACTTCGCATCTCAAGTGCAATATCGCAGTTTTAACCATATCGCAATATCGAAATTATAACCATATCGCAATATTGCAATTATGCCAATTTCGCAAATTGGAAAATATTAAATTTCGCACACCGAAGATTATAACATATTGCATTTAAATGATCCCTTAACAGATGTGATATGCGATATGCACAAAAAACTGACATGTGCCTCCTCATCGCAATCTCAAGGTCCTTTAACAATTTCGCATCTCTAAATGCAATATGGCTTCCTGACTATCCATCTTCCATTGTAATCCTGCGATGTGATTTCGACCATTCACCTTCCACTTCATTTTTGAGATAGGATCTTAACCATCCATTGCTCTCGCTTCAGATCTGGGATATAATCACAACGATTCATTCTCCAGCTTCACCCTTGCGATCTAATCTCCACCATCCATTCACCCTTCACACTTTTTTTTTGAATCCTCTGGAACATAGGGAAAAATCATAGTTTCTGTCTTTGGAAAATGTATTTTTTTTCCTCCCGTCCACAGTAATACCACTACAATTATCGCCAAATGGATCCATTCGCCATTTCAATAAGGAAATATCGACTCATATGCACCTGCACATGAATTTCTAAGCGAACATTTAAACATCGATTCCGCAAATATGAACTTCGGAGATTTCATCAATATCGCTCAACATCAAGCAATTTCCTTACTACACATATTCACAATTTAATGCATTTTATACTTTTTCAATGACTCAATTAGAAATGAATTTCAATTCACCATTGAACAGATAGAAATAAACCTTTAGAAATAGAATTATTCACACAACACAGATATCAAAACCCCATTTCATCACCCTCACTGCACACTATGTTTTTTTATTAATATGACAGAGTATATTTACAAAGGCTAATAGCTATACTCGTAAGACTATTAAGTCCTACCTCATAAGGCCCAAATAATCAATTCTGGGTCAAACCCCTTATCTTTCAAAATTCTTACCAACATATACAAAAAGGGAATCATGAACCAATTTCAGTTCATATCCAACAATCTCTCAATATTTCCTACAGCTTCTCTCAATTCCATTCTTTACTCAACCAAAATCCTATATTAGACCTCTAGATCCCTAAAATCCTCACTCTTCCCTAACATCTCTACAACTCACAATATATTCTTCATTAATAAAATTACATTTAAATCTCTTTAGTACTCAAACTAAACTTAGGATAATAAACAAAATAATTAAGGGAACCCACTCCCTTTAGTAAATGTGTGATAAAACTCCTAGGTCTTATAAACCTTGAAGAATGCTCCTGCATCATCTATTAATTATTATTCTATTTCATCTCACATTTCAAAAAATCTCAAATCAATTCCTACTCCACAGGGAGTATAAAATCTACTAAAATCCTAAGGATGGAAGTTTATCTTGAATTTTAGAAACCCTGGTGAATATTATTTGTCCCTAATATGCAAATTATAAAATGTTTTTGTGATCTTTTTATAGAAATATTTATATTTCCATTGATTTTATATTAGTTTATATAATATTTTGGCGATTTTTAAGGTAAAATAATTGTGTACTATAAAATTTGGGCGAATCATTTTAGAAAAAAATGGAAATTGGCGAATATTATTTTTGGAAAAATCATGGAAAATTATCCCACCTACAAATATTAGCCCCTAAAATTTTCCCTGATAAAATCATAAGGTAAGTAAGTCTAAGTTCATAATAAAATCTAAGAAATCAATAAGAATCAACCTATCTTAGAAATAATGGAAGATTTTCAATTTAGGGAATAGTGATAACTTAGCACTCTAAAGGTACTTTGTGAATGGATAACCCTATCACAAATTATTTTAGAATCATAATCATATTTTGATAAGAAACATGATAAGGATCATTATAACATCTAAATAGGGATAATGTGGATAAGTGTGATTCCCCTCGTAAATTTGACTTTCTATGGATTTTATATTAGACACGTGACTAAAAAGTTAAGCGGCACAAGTAAATTGTTATGAGAATGTAAATATTTATTTTGATGAATAAAAAGAATTTTTTTTTGTCTATTATTACTTGTGAAAATAAATTAAATACTATCATGTGAGATATGAGACTCCTAACTTCCAAGAAAACAGTTGGAATCAGTTATGCACAAGAAGGTGGTAGAAACAAAAAGTGAAATCCTTCATTTTTTTCATATAGTATGAATTGTCAGTTGAGAAGACCAAAGAAATACTTGATTTGAGATAAAAATCATGAATGGAAGCTATTTTAAAGAGGAATTTGAGATATAAATCCAATTATAATAAAATAAAGGTGTCAGTGGGAGAATAAGGTTGGAACTGAAGCTGGAATTAGCAAGACATTGCTTGGCATTAAGGAGGTGAAGTTGAGGAAGAATTACTAAGTTAATTTCCTAGAAGGAAGGAGTAGAGCTCGGGGGGCAGGTACTAATAATAAATGTAGTTCATGGTTGGAAGGAATATGGAAGAATTTGATCTATTTCTAGAAATACTTAGATAAGTATATAAATATATGGAAATTTTTTTGTGAAACATATTATTTCTGTAGTCCAGAGTTAGGAATGAAATAAGTAGGATTTTATTTATTTGTGTTTCCTAAGTGTATTCAATAAGGTGAATGAATAAGCCCTAATAATTTTTATGTGAATAAAATTTATATTTATATGTGTGTATCTGGGTTTTTTCTATTGTAGGAAAGTTGTTGGTTAAAGGATAGAGTATTTAACTTAAGGATTTCTACTTCTAATACTAAGCATTCCTCTACTATGGAGAATTGGCAAAGAGACCCTACCCAAGGACCAGTCTTGTTATCTATTGTATAGGTCAATATGAAAAGAAAACGTGAGAGAACTAACTAAAGTAGAATAATTACAGAGGTAGCATTGAAAATAGAAATATGAAAACAACCTCTCTTACATTGGACATTGCACTTGTACTAAAATTGAATGCATTGGAAAACAGTCTCTCTCTCTCTCTCTCTCTCTCTATATATATATATATATATATATATATTGTTAAAATAAATAGTACAAGTTTGTTTCCAGGTTAGTAAGTTACATGCCAAAGATGAGGGAGGGAGACCTCGTCAACTGACCATGAAATATGAAGTCCTTGGAAATTTATTAATATGGAATTAAATAAAAACCTTATATGGTCTCCCAAAATAGGATTCCATCGGGCTTTTGGCCTACCTGGTATTTTCTAAACCCAACAAAAAAAAAAAAAAAAAACCATATCATTCCTTGAAGCATGAATTTATAATAATACATAAATTGAAGTGCATATTTTAAACCTACAAAGAATATACATGTACGCATGAATGGAAACATGAAAGGAATACAAATAACAATCTCAAGGAATTAATTTGTGGTTGCAATAGCATTCACATCAAAACAAAAGGAAATAAATATAAATTTTGTGTTTCTTGAAATGAAGAAATAAAATTACATCTTCGGCCATGCAAGTTTCAACCACAAGACACATTATAAAATATGAAAGACTTGAGTTAATAAAAAGGTTCGGAATACTTAATTATAAACAAATCATTACAAGGCTTTGTATATTATAGTTAGATTTCTACCCATATATTCTAATGAAACCCTCAAAGAAAATTACACAATGAAATTCAAACCCTGGCCAGTTAAGGAATTTTCTAAATACGCTAATTACAATACATTTCATATAGCTGAAAATCAAAGATGGACCCAAACATGGCTTGGAGAACCAATAAGAGAGTAATTATAGATTATTATTTATAAAGGTTGAGGCGAAATATGTTATTCTAGACGTAATTACCCCAAAAATGTATCATAGAAAAAACCCAAGTACGACCAAGGTCTATACTGTGAATAATAAGAGAGAAACCTGTATTTTGATCTCGAATTATCCATTAAATATTTACAATAATATTATAAAAATAGTTTTATTGCAACCAATATCCTACCTTGGAGGGGCATAAATAAAATATTTACGACAATACATTATTTCATTAAGAAACACAATTCAATATCGTAAATATACAAGAAGAATCCCCCTCTGAAAAGAAAAAAGTTAGGGATTTTAAATTAAAACTTAGTTCTCATAATTTATCTTCGAGAAATCCCATGAGAAAGTTATAGCAACACGAGAATTTATATGAAGCGTGGTATCCACAACAAGACCTCCAAAATATGTTTGGGTTGACCTGCAAGTATACCACCAAACCAAACAACAGAAGTCGTAACTAGCACAAATACCTTTTGAAGGTCACACAGAAGTATATAACAAAGGAAGACAAATATTTAAAATGAACAGGTTCGATTTCAAGATCTAGTGTGTAGAATTTTCTTTGATCGACAAGTGTAATTTCTCTCATTACAAAGATAGCAAGGAAAATTCAAAAATAATGGTAAATCCTTCAAACACAAGGTACAAACCATTTTACCAATTAACTTTGTGGTTGCAGAGCTCGTCTCTCAACTGGTGAAAACAAAAATGACACCATTATGACATAGAGGTTGAGAATAGGTATCTACCCTAATGCTGAAAGATTAATCTTCACCATTAATTAAATCAAATTAATTCTCTACAGTCAAGTAGAGACACATATCTAAAGTTAAATCAACCTAGGTCGACCCCTCTTCCACAACAAATAAATCATCCACGTGTGCACATGGTACCATGAATTCCTTCAAGGGTTGATAACATTCATTTCACATCATAAAGCATATAATTTGTGAGAGAGATAAGAAATTCAAAATTAATGTCAAGGGTAGATATATATTTATATATATTATGAGAAGAATTTGGTCCTATAAGGTGGTAGCCTCAGCAAGGCCTACAAAAGAGGTATTGGTTGACCTGTAAGTATATCACCAAAGAAATAAAAATTAGCAGTTGTAACTAGCACAAATCCTTGCTAAGGTTGCACAAAAGTATATAGAAAAGGAAAACAAATATTTAGAACGAACAGGGTCGATTTCAAGACCCAGTGTGTAGAATTTTCTTTCATCGGCAAGTGTCATTTCTCTCATCACAAAGATAGAAAGGAAAATTGAAAAATGATGGTAAATATTTCTAACAGAGGGAAAAAAACATCTTACCAATTAACTTTTTGGTTATAGAGCTCGGATCTCAACTAGTGCAAACGCAAATGACACCATTACAACAAAGAAGTTGAGGATAGGTATTTACCCTAATGGTGACAGATTAATCCTCACCATTGATCAAACCAAAGTAAATCACCACGGTCAAGTAGAGGCACATGTCTAAATTCTAATCAGCCTACGCCGACCCTCTTCCACATAATTTCATCATGTGGACAAAATGCATAAATACTCTATTTGTGCGCATGGTACCGTGAAGGCATTCAAGGGTTGAAAACATTCGTTTCACATCGTAAAGCATATAGTTTATGACTGAGAAAATAAATCCAAAAGTAATGTAAGGGATAGATATATATATTTATTTATTTTATGCGCATACTTTGGTAGTATAAGGTCACTCATATATGTGTGTTTATATATACATAATGTTATAAGGGTCGATATGTGGTATAAAGAAAAAATATATATAATAATAACCCCTATCCTTATGTTATGGGGTGGACTATGCTAGATTAACAATATAACATACCCATGGCCCTAATTTTGTGCAACAAGGAAATAGATAAGCAAAGTTCAATACCATGTCCAACCAAGTTTGGGTATCAAGCCAAATTTAAAATGTAGCTAGAAGTCAATGCTACTTGATGCAGAAGGAATAGAAAGGGAATGTTGAAAAATAAAAAATTGTTTTACATTTGCATGTAGAATTCAAGGGCTCACCCTGTTGATGTATAAATTAATGGATTTATTATAATTCCAAAAACCAAAATAGTGTGCAATTCATAGTTTCTTTTTTGAGTGATTTTGGAGGGATGTTGTTATCACCAAAATTTGGTCATCTAACCATTTACAATTAGATGGATCGAAGTACACCATGTAAGACCAATTTTACCATAGTAAAATTACTTTCACTATAACAAATAATTTAATAAACCACATTTTATTAAGTTATTTCTGGTTAGAACAAGAAACCCCATGAGGACTAATTAAATAAATCCTTATTTATATAATTTTCCTCTAGGGATAATTAATTAAACCGTTGTTTAAATAATATTCTTAGTCATATTTAACCCAATTATGAGAATAATTAGATAAATCATTATTTTTCTTGTTTTTCTCTATGAATAATTATTTCAATCATTATTTAGCTATTATTCCTTGTTAAATTTGACTAAAGCACCTAGAAATAATTAAAAAAATCATTATTTTTTAATTATTCCTTAACCACATTCTTAAAATGATAAAAAAATCATTTATCTGTTTATTTTTATAAATAAAGGTATTTAGCAAATTTAAAAACCTTTTCCCTACGACAAAATGTAATAAAATATTCCAAGCGGTTAGATCTAGATCTTGGTTAATAATATTTTATTTTTCACAATTATAGAGGATAACTCAATATTTTGTTATAAATAGGAGGGTTTTCCATTCATTCTTCACTTTGATCACTTTCATTATAGCGCTTTGATCATTCTCATTACTGCTACTATTTTATTTTCTTTTTGAGCTCCCATAGAGTTCAACACATTTCAGGGTTTTTTTCCATTGAGAGAGAGAAGCTTCTGGATCTGAAGCATTGAGGACAACCAAGAAACCATCCCATTGAGGGGGACTGGTAACATTATTATCTTTTCCCTTCTCAGGTGTTATAATACATTCATAATTATTTAAATCTTGTCTTTTCTATTGGATGCATGGAGCAATTCTTATTTATTTTCATTGTTTAACTGCTTTTATTGCATAGATCTGGTTTTTTGCAGCATTGGTTTTAATTATCGATTGCAGATCTAAACAAGTTAAGAAACCATTTATGTTGTTAGGGTTGTTTGTCACACACATCTTAAGTGATCTCTTTGCGTACACTTTCGTTAAGAATTTACTCTAACAAATGGTGACTCCACTGTTGTAATTTAGATTCCTGCGCGACCACCCACTTTAGTAAATAGGGTTTTCTTCAACTTTTTTCAGTCTCTTGATGTTTTTTTTATAAATTTTATGAGCTAAATTAGTAAAAATTCTAACTTCTATTTGTTTTCGGGTGTTTTACGCAAGTAAGAGGTATCAGTCGCACCAGAGACGACAATTTTTCCGCAACCTACCACTCAAGGATTCAGGAATAGGAACTCACACTTTTCAAGAAAAAATCTGTGATTTCTACTAGAATTCGCACCTGTTTGCCCAAAAATTGTGATTTCCACAACCCACAGATCAGTACGTGTGAGCCAAAACTTTTTTTTAAATTTTTTCTTTGTCTGTCAAGGTTTATTGAGAGAACTGTTCGGGGTTGCCTGACCTCCGTCTTAGCCCATATTAGGCCTGGATATGCTCAATTTGTCTCCTTGAAGTAGAACCAAGCCCCCTAGGGTTTTAGTACACTTCCACCTTTCTAGGAGGGGTTTAGCTGAGTAGGTAGTTTGAGATTTGCAACATTTTAAGCCATTTTTTCAAGTTATGATCTATCCTTATTTCAGGTCCTTTTTGATAGGTTATTATTCCATCCAAAACCCCCTCTTAAGTTTTTTTTGGTCTTTCCCTTACGGTTCCTGTGTTTCCCCTAGGGTTTTGACCCTTTTGCAGCAGTTTTCCCCTCTGGTTTCTTGTTTTTTTCTGTGTCATTTCTAGCAGATATAAGTCATTAGATCCCCATCCCTTAGACCTTAGACCTTTTGTTTGTCTTGTGTATTTTGAGTCAATTTCGCCCACCTTTTAGACTAGTTGTTTAGGAAGCCTTCTTTCGGGTTGAATTTATGCATGATTAGCTATTTATTTTACTATCATTTCAGTTTTATTTACATTACTTCAAAATTTTGTATTTTTCTTTATACAACCATCTAAGCTTAATTAAAATTAACACATGTCTTGCACATACTCACACATAAAGTGAAGAGTGCTTGTTTTACACTACCAAGCCAAGATATAAACATCGTAATTGATTAATTTGCCTCACAAAGCCTTTTTTTATCACCCTTCAACCTTTTTGTGTCATTTGTGACTTGTCATCATTGTGCCCCCAAAGCTTTTATCTCAGAGACTCCAAGACCTTCACCCTCATTTTCAATTAGGAAGACTCACTCCACTGCATAGGGTCCGAGTTAGTCCTTTGTCGAGTCCCCATACCAACTCTGATTTTAATTCATCGTGTTCTTCCTCTAATTCTAAACCTGGTTCCCCTCACCATCATACCATCATTATGTTAGGGCCCATGCAGGTGCAAGTCCTCAAGATAGTTGTGCCCCTGTCCCTAATATTGGAGCCGCTACTAGAACCATTCTGGATACTCCTTTAATACCTTTCATGGCAGGTTTAAGCCTTCCTGATTTTAGCCAGTTAATCAAAAACCATATACTCCACGATATAGGTAGGCCTACTATTCCAACTAAGCTTCCTTTCAACATAACTAACTTTGAATGAAACACTAGAGAGGACCCTACTAATCGTGTCCACTCCTTTCACAGGTGGTTTTTTTCAAATACTATTACTGATGACTCCATTTGCCTTCGGTTTTTCTAACGTACGCTCACTGGATAAGTTGAAAAGTGGTATGTTGACCAGAATTCTGTGTCTCATTCCACTTTTGTGACTCTTGCTAAATAATTTATTTCCTACTTCCAGTTACCTCTCCATTATGATACCAGTACTGAGTTGTTGACCGCCTTCCTTCAAACTTCTGCCACCCGATTTTCTTACCCTGTTATATGAAATTTTAATCTACGCATAAAATAAATTCCCTGAGTGTGGTGTTCCTTCACTTAAAACAACAGAAGAAATACAACTATTATTTTCTCTAAGACAAATAGATATACAGAAAGTGAAAGAAGCCTATGTGTGATAATTTCGCTCTCGTTTTCCTTTTTTCATTATTGCTATCGCTCTCAATCCAACTCAAGCCACTAGATTGATTCTCGCAATAAAAGACATTGAACAACAAAAAACATAAAAATATAAAAGTATCTACTTATCTTGATCAAATCAAACTGATTATATCTAAGAATACATACATCATCCATAATACATTTCACGAGATATAGACATGTGTATGAGAAAATGAACAGATATCTTTATTAAGAGAGTAGGAGGAGAATATTACAACCAATAGATTGATTTGTCGTCAACCTGCTCCAACTTCATTGTAGGCTCATCACATCCAACATCATCTCAGCAGCATATCGGTACTTCCAATCTCTTATCAATTGAGAATCCAATAGCATAAATTTGCTCAAAATTCTTCCTCCTTATCACTTATATGAGTGCCCAATTTATAGGGAAACTGAAGGTAGTTTCTCATTGAATGGCTTTCTAATAATAGGTAATACATGTTTCCAAGTTCATAGGTGGTGGATGGACACTTGTATTCGAATTATGGCACCTATGGACTCTTTTAGAAGGCACTGGACATGTGGATATTCCCAGAACAATGATGATTTTGCTCCCAGGTGACCAATGCACCCTTAAGTGTCGGGAAGTGCACTACAGTGCACCCTTGCATGGAGGTATTGGCACTAAAATGAAGTTATTCCCTTGCAGAGGAGCGTTGATGATTCAATGGCTCACATAATATATACTTTAAACCTTTGAAATATCACAATTGAAGCCATAAAAGGAATGCCTTCACTCAGGGAATATAGCAACTGAAATTAAGGGGATGGTAGACCCTATTCACTTAGGTCCCTATATTACTAGTGTAGTCCCTTATTGTTGTTAATGTAGCCCCCTTATTGTTATTGTTGTACCCCTGTAACCCTAATATTGTTATTATTGTTCCCTTACATTATTATTGTTAGGTCAGCTAGGATTATATTATTACCCCATGGACTCCTATATATAGGAGGTTTTGTCATTTGTATCATCCAAGATTTATTCATTTATGTAATGTAAAGGAGGTTGCCCCATTGAAGTGGCTAATTTCTAAGGTGTTGATCTCTCTTTTCTTATATTTTAGGAGCTAGTTTCATAACATTTGGTATCAGAGCTTTGGATTCTAGGCTTTCACTGCTCCAAACAAGACATCGTGGAATTTTTGCTATAATTTTTTTTCTACGAAGGTTCAGAAGCTAAAATTTATATCACGCGAATCAATAATACTAAGGAACATCGTGTAAATATTCCAAATCTTGGTTTGCAATATTTTCATAGATATGATCTATGGAATTTATGGTTTTTTATGCTCCCAAATTTCATCTTAAAGAGGTGACCGTGAGAAAATTGTCATGACTCTCTCTCTGAGCATCAGATTGGAATTCTGTAAAAATTGGCTCCAAGTACACAGACTATAGTTTTCTATGTATCAATTTTAGAGACGAAGAAGGAAAAAGTGACACGTGGCACGTGATACAAGTTCGCTCTACTAAACGAGTCCATAATTAGGTCATTGTGGGATATTGGGCATAACATTTCCTTGAAGAACCCAAATCTGGTCATAATTGTGGCATTCGAAAGAAGATTCAGAGGGATACAACAGTGCCGAATTTTAAATATTGAAGATCCGAAATCATAGAGATAATTCAGTTTCAACATCGAGCTCCTCAAAAGGAAGAAAAAGGTGTTTATTTTTTTTCTTCGAATTGCATAAGCCTTGTTTGAAGAATCAGTTTGAATTGATTCCAAGGGAATATTGTAGAATATATATCAGTATTAGGTTCTAAGCCCCCTAAAAATAATTCAACACCTATTAAGCCTTCAGAACACTCTACTATGACTCATGAAGATGAAGAAGTGTAACATGACATACCAAAATTGCACGAGCAAGTGCACCAAATTTCGCTCTCGCAAAGAGCAAAAAAAAAATGAAATGGAAGTTTTGAAGAAATGCGTGGTAGCTAAGATGGATGGTTTGAAGAAAGGCGTGGAAGCTATGATGGCTGGTTTTAAGAATGGCATGGAAGCTAATATGGATGGCATTGAACCTGGCATGGAAGCTAAGATGGATGACATGGAAGTTAAGATCGGTGAAAAAATGGAAAACATGAAGAATGATTTAAAAGCAGACATGGTAGGTTTGACAAAGTTTATACAATAAATGTTTCCTAATGGCAAAAATATAGTAGAGGAAACTCATGATCAGAAAAAATAAATGTTAATCATGATTTCATAAACTCTAATTTTGGCTGGAAGACCCACCATATTCCAAATATCTATATGAGGAAGTTAGATGGCAAGGATCCCGTGACATGAATACTACATATGGAGCAATATTTTGATCTCAATAATGTGAAAAATAGACAAAAGGTATGCATTTCAACTTTATATTTAGAGCAAAATAATTTTGTATGGTATCAATGGCTTTGCTCCCATAAAAAAATGTCACTTGGCCAATTTTTATGGAGGAAATGATAGCACATTATGAGGATAAAAAGAGAAACACCTTTTTTAGCCAATTGATCAATCTCAAACAAAAGGGTTCAGTGGTGGAGCACATTGAGGACTTCCAAAAATTGAATATAAGGATAATTGATATTCCAAAGGAACGCAGGATTGATGTCTTCAAAGGGACTAAAAAGGATAACATCCAATATGAGGTTCGTGTTTGGGAACCTGATTCATTGGAGAAGGCATTTATGTTCGCAAGAAAAATGGAATGTAAAATTATGGCGATAAGGAAGCCTACCACTCACATATATAAATATGGAAGTGTTGTTACTCCTAGATTTCCACAACCTATCAGCTTGACACCACAACAATTGGAAGAAAAAAAGAGAAAAAGGGCTTTGCTACAGTTGTGATATAAAATACACTAAAGGATATAAGTGTCTTGAGAAGAAATTATTTTACATAGATTGTGAAGAGGAGGAAGAAAATGAACAAGAAATTTCAAAAGAAGAGGATATATACTAGGAACCAACCCTAGAAGAAGAAGAAATGAGTCCGACCATATCATGTAATGCATTGGTAGGAACTACCACTCCTCAAAATCTCAAGATAGAATGACATATCAAGAAGAAAAAGGTAATAGTTTTGGTTGATTCGGGTAGTACCCATAATTTTATTCATTGTAAGGTAGCCAAGGAATTGAATTGTTTCCTATACCCAAAACTAGAATATCAAGTGATGGTTGCAAATGGAGAAAATATAAATTTCTCTAGAAAATGCCATAATATCAAGCTAACCATGGGTAAATATGTATTTAATAGTCCAATTCTTTCCATTCCAATGGGAGGTGTTGATGTTTTACTAGGCGTACACTAGTTACAATCTTTTGCGATGGTACCTTTTAATTTTCAACAACTTTTTTTGAAATTTTTTTCGAAAGGAAAGGAAGTTGAATTATGAGGTATGGCAGGGAATTCAGGAAAGATAAAAAGCTCTAATTTCATGACAAAGCTTCTGAAGAAAGAAAAATAAGGCGTAATTTCACAATTATGCTCACTAGAAGTTCCAACATCAAAATCATCTATTTCTCCAGATCTCGAAAAATTCTTGGACAATCATTCCAAGGTGTTTAAAACTCCTGAAGGACTCCCACCTATTCGTGATCATGATCATGCTATTAATTTGATTCCAAGAAGTGTTCCTCCAAACATCAGGCTTTATATATATCCTTATGTCCAGAAGAGTGAAATTGAACATATACTTGCATAAATGTTAGAGGTTGGTAAAATTCAACCTAGTCAAAGTTATTTCTCTGCTCTAGTAGTATTGGTGCACAAGAAGAATGGATCATGGGGCATGTGTATGGATTATAGGGAGCTCAATAAGCTCACTATTAAAGGTAAATTTCCCATTCTTGTGATTGATGAATTATTGGATGAATTACATGGAGAAATTCATTTTACCAAGTTGGATCTTCGTTCAGGATATCATCAAATTAGAATGAAGACTGAAGATATTCTGAAATAAATGTTTCTAACTCATGAGGGTCATTATGAAATTTTGGTCATGCCTTTTGGCCTTACCAATGCACCTTATACATTTCAAGGGTTGATGAATTCCATTTTCAAACCCTTCCTTAGAAAATTTGTGCTAGTATTTTTTGATGATATACTAATCTACAACAAGTCTTGGAAGGATCATGTTCAACATGTTGACAGGTTGCTCAAACTATTGGAGAAGAAACAATTATATGCAAAAAATCCAAATGTTTATTTGAAGTACAAGAGGTGGAATATTTGGGTCATATTGTATCTCACGAGGGTGTTAAGGTAGACCCTAAAAAAATTAAAGCCATTAAGGAATGGAAAGTCCCCACAACCATAAAGTAGTTGCAAGGATTTCTCAAGTTAACAGGGTATTATCACAAGTTTGTTAAGAATTATGGGCGAACAACAGCACCTCTAAAAACATTATTTAAAAAAGATGCATTTTCATAGACTTCTGAAACAACTAAGGCCTTTCAACATATTAAAGAGGCAATGTGCCTAGCACTGGTCTTAGCTATGCTAGACTTCATAAGAACCTTTATTTTGGAATGTGATGCCTCCGGAAATGGAATTGGTTTTGTTTTAATGCAAGAAGGAAGACCTGTTGCTTTTGAAAGTTTTCCAATCAAAGGAAAGTATTTATAGAAAGATATTTATGAGAAGGAAATGCTAGCAATACTACATGCACTAAAGAAATGGAGACCTTACCTAATAGGAAGACACTTCAAGGTAAAAACTAATCATGATAGTCTTAAACACTTTTTGGAATGAAGAATATCTTCAGAAGAGCAGCAAAAATGAGTCACAAAGATGTTGGGTTATGACTTTGAAATCATCTACAAAAAATGGAAGATAAATGTTGTTGCAGATGCACTCTCAAGAAAGAATGAAGAGGTGGAAGCATTACTCTGTTCCATTTCTATTATCCAACCAGATTGGATAACGAAAGTAAGGGATGAATGGAAGAAGGATGAATAAGTGTGGACACTCATTCAAACATTGTAGCAAGATCCTAGTACATATGATACATTTATTTGGAAAAATGATTCCTTATGGTACACAGATCACTTATATATTTGTAATAATTCCCAACTAAAATAAAATATTCTTTTGGAATTGCACACTTATCCTTTACAAGGAAACTTGGGATTTTTAAAAAATTACCACATGGTGAAGAAATAATTTTTTTGGGATGGCTAAAAATCTGATATTCAAAATTTTGTGGTGGAATGTTTGGTTTCCCAAAAAAATAAAGTTGAGACAATTAAGACCCCAGGTTTTCTACAACCTTTATCCATTCCAGGTCAACGTTGGGAGGATATTTCAATGGATTTTATCATAGGTTTACCTAAGTTGGAAGGAAAGAGTGTCATCATGGTGGTATTTGATAGACTTACCAAGTATGCACACGTTTGTGCACTATCTAATCCATTTAAAGCAAGTACATTTGCTACTACGCTTATGGAAACAATTAAAAAGCTACATGGAAACCCAAAGATTATTGTAAGTGACAGAGATCCCATTTTTACTGGAAATTTTTGGAAGGAATTATTTTCTTTTTTGGGTACTCAACTAGCTCATATCTCATCTTATCATCCTCAATCCAATGGTCAGACTGAGATAGTGAATAAATTTTTGGAAGGATATCTTCGTTGTTTTGTATCTGATAAACAAACAAAATGGGTCAAGTGGTTACCTCTCATTGAATGGTGGTATAACACTGCCTTCCATACTGTAGCAAAAATGACCCCATTTATGGCACTTTATGGATATCATCCACCATCCATCACATGATCTTTAAGAGAAATTTATAAGGTTTAAGCATTGGAATATCACATCGAGCATCAACAAGAAGTTTTCCAACTCTTAAAGGATAGCCTAAATTTGGCACAAAATCGATTGAAACAACAGGTAGATCAACATCACAGAGAGAAAAGTTTTGATGTAGGAGACTAGGTATTTTTATGACTACAACCATACAAACAAATGTCCCTCAAGCAAGCTAAGAATGATAATAAATTATCGCCAAAGAGCTATGGTCCTTACAAGGTGTTTCAAAATATTGGTACTATGGCATACAAATTGGAGCTTCCTGCGTCATCACGAGTGCATCCAGTTTTCCATGTTTCATGCTTAAAGGTTATAGGTGAAAAAATTGTAGTTCAAAAAATATTGCCAAAACTTGATGAGGAAGGAAAATTCATATTGGAAGCACAAAGCAGTCATGGAAAAAAGAAATTGACAACAACGAAATCGATCAATTTCAAAGTATCTCATCAAGTGGAAGAACTTACCCACTGAATACTCTACATGGGAGGGTGATAATTTTATGCAGAAGCACCCAGAGCTACTCAAGCGTTAAGTACAACACTTTTTTGAAGGAGAGGGGCATGTTAGGTCCCTATATTACTAGTGTATTCCCTTATTGTTATTAATGTAGCCCCCTTATTATTATTGTTGTACCCTTGTAACCCCAATATTGTTATTATTATGCCCTTACATTATTATTGTTAGGTTGGCTAGGATTATATTGTGACCCCATGGACTCCTATATATATAAGGAGGTTTTTTCATTGGTATCATCCAAGAATTTTTCATTTATGTAACGTAAAGGAGGTTTCCCCCTCAAAGTGGCTTATTTCTAAGGTGTTGATCTCTCTTTTCTTATATTTTTGGAGTTGGTTTCATAACATATTCATTGGTCTTGGGGGATGATGCCCAATTGACCAGGTCTTAGGGGATGATGCCCAAATTGACCTATAAAATTTTCTCCCTAAAGCATGAAGTCAAAATAATAATAATAATAATATTTGGATGAGATGCTTTACGATGTGATGAGTTGGATCTGAAGCGGACGGTGACCTACATCAATTTTCAATATATTACATCATGATATATTACATCTTGGACATGAATTGTTGAGGGAGGCGTACCCATGCTCAACACATAAACTATCATAACATTTACATAATTTAGAAATTAATCTACATTGGAATGTTGACCGATATAGACATGCCTATAGATACAGGCCCATGTTCGGATGGCGATCTGTATGTAAAGACATCGTATAGATGATGTGTACAATTTTCATGAAACCGCAGCCCAGATGGATGAAACTAGATCCCGGGTCTTCTTATCTTGTTCACTCGATCGTTCAAGTACAATTCTAACCATAAAAATATATGATCTCAAGTACAACATGGTGAGAAATCGTCTGATTACCAGCCAATGATGTGAGTTGTTAACAGACATGATAAAATCACCATTGATTTTAATGGCTCTCAAGGTACTGCAGTACATTTTACAAGGCGTGAATAGATGATTTTATGTCAAACACCAAACAAAATATTTCGATTGAAGGTTCAGAAGCGAGAAACTTGTTGATGATGTAGCAAGCTCCAAGATACTAGAAGATTTTTCTAAGTTAACTTCCTAGATGATGAGTTGATGTCGACAGGAATAAATGTTGTAGTGAAAGGGGAGTAATTATTTTGGAGAAAAAGTGTTACTTGATATAGCAATGTTCAGGGATGACTCTCATGAAAATGAAGGTTTAATATGAGTATTGTAGAAATATGAGGAATTACTGGATGATTTCTCTTGAACATATTAATGACACTGAGATGAGTTGGCAGCATTGATCCTAAACCGAAGTGATGATATGATGAACCATAGGTATGATGAACCGTCAATAATATTAGCCAACCCAAAAGTCACAGCGATGGAGTGAAAGTGTCATGTTCAAGAGCGGCTTGCTACCATAAAGTGTTATGTTTTTTTTTCCAAATTTTCCCCAGTCATTGTTGATCAGAACCTCTTTATTTTTAACAAGCTTGAGGAGGGTGACATATGCTTGATCTATAATTCAACCCTTTGGATGAATCCATTGCTATTTAATGATTTAAGGAGTCTAGCGATAATGAAACTCAATATTTTCATGATCGAAAATTCAATCGCTATTTTATGTTTTAACAAGTCTAATGACAGTGAGAAACTGGTCCTTTTTCATGTTTAGAGAGTTTGACAAAGAGGACAAAAAGAAAACTCCATGAGTCCTTTTTCATAAATTTGTCGCTCAGGTCTGAAAAAGTGTATAATGATACCTGAGAGAACCTCTTAGCCATGTTCGAATAATGTCTCCCTTTTTCATAAATAATTTATCTCGGTCTAGAAAAGGGTTAAAATTATACTGAGTAGATGTCGTTTCATTTACTTTTACGAGCTTGAAAAGACAAGTGCTCGGAAATATTTTCACATTATCGGAGTCTAAAAAGAGCTAAAAGAAGACTCCAGAGGGTTCCTTTTTCTCAGTTATCAAAGCTTGAAAAAGACACAAAAGTGCACTTTAATTCCTTTTTCATTTTTATCAAAGCTTGAAAAATAAGGATAAAAGTATGCTTTGTGGTCAAATCATTCTTGAATAAGTGTGCACGCTAAACTCATTGTATCAGCTATAAAACCTATTTAGAGAACCAACAAACAGATTAAAAATACCTGTTTCATAGTAAAAAATGAATAAAAGCCATAGTCACAACATTAAATATGATTTAAAATAATTAAATGACTAAATAAGAGAATTTTTACCATTTCATTTTTACCATTCCATAATTACCATTTGAAAATTAGGAGCTTTGAACCAGTTTTTCCCTTGATCTTCAATGGTTGATTGGGAGAGTTTCAGTGGATGATTTCTCTTGCCGTTTGATCCAGGTTGGAGCTATGGACCTTCTATTTATTTTAGTATCATTTATGTTACATTTCATGGTTAATTTTTAGGGTTTTGAGCCCCTTAGGGTAAATATATTACACTCTCAGGGAAACACACCCTTGAATGTCTAAAGGTGAATTGCAGTGCACTAAAATTGAAGGCCAGATGCACTGCAATGCTCTGTCCCTTGACCTGGGGTGCATTGGGTGCATTTATCATTTTTTTTTCTTATTGTGTGCCCAAAGTTTCCCAATTTTTTTGCATGAAATGGATCTTAATGAATATTATGATTGTGTTTCAGGTATTCATCAGATCAAAATGATGATTACATGGAGAGAAAGAGAACATGAAGAACAAAATATGATTTCCCTAAACGATCTGGGTTCCGTAAGAGCTATCAAATATTGTGGGTTGCTTAAATACTTCAGATTTTCAAGGATGAGGCAGAAAATGGAACTATTGGAGTTCCTAGTTCATTCATGGGATCTGGTATTGCAGGATTTTCACATTGGGGACAAAGTGCTCCCAATATTGGTGGAGGATATTTAATTTCTCACTGGATTATTGAGGAGAGGTTCTCCCATTTCCCTTGCAGGATCTGCTCTTGGAGGAGAGCTAGTGAGGGATTACATAAGCCAATATTGTCATCTGGGTACTAAACCGAGTAAATATGGGAAAAAAAATATCCGTGATGTGCGTGATCTACCTTTGAGAACCATATTTTTTATTGTCACAAAGCTTACTGGTTCTGCGATACTACATGTTGCAACTAGATCATACATGCAGTATGCACTTGAGTTTTTAGAACAAAAAATATTCAACTAGGCTAAAGGAGTAATCTTTCAGGTGAAACAATAGTTGACTAAATCAAAGGGTGGAAGGAAGAATAATTTCAACTATGGCTCAATCTTGATTTCCTTCACCTTAGAGCGGGTTCCATTGATGCAGCCACATCATGTTACACTAGGTATATCTGGCCGTAGAGATCCACGGATGCATAGATGGGTTGAATTGATGTCTAGACATGATGGTCAATCAACCATCGTATTCTCTACTACATTCTTCACCTATTTCAGACAATATATGGTCACCATAGATCAACATGCATACGTAGGCATATATTTTTGTGAAGATCCATACTTGATTCCACCAGATGGTGCTCAATGAGGTGCAATAGGTAGGAATGCTTTGACCATGTTTTTTTTATTTTTCTAAGATTTCTACATGTTTTTGTTATTTTATGTTTCACAATACTAAACTAAAGTTTTGATGTACATAGATGTGGGTCGTTTTCGACCAATGGGTCAACCAGAGCAGGGAGAAAGTGAGTCAGTGAAGAGGGCTATTGGGAGAAAATTCCTTCGAGATTTAGATATGACCAAGATTCTTGCTAAGCTACAACAACATGTGGAGGGATTGACTCTTCAGATTCTAGATTTTCGGATCGAAGAGTTACCTATGATACTGCAACGCCACACTATTGGCGTTCCTAACCGTTGGATGTGGTTATTACGTAGGATAGCTAGATCAGTTGCTTGTTATCACGAGAATCACTAGTTTAATTTGAAATTTTTTATACATTTTGAGGTCAGATGACCAATGTGCCTTGGGCAAAAAAATTTGTAAAAACCTATAACTATCTATATATTTTTTTTCAGTGTTTTCCTATGTTTTTTGCGTAATCCTATTCAATTATGTGATGTGAATTGAAAATATGTCTTAACATGTATTGGAAATGTCTGTTTAAAACATAATTTTCTAAGGAATCAGTTAATGTGTTTAAATTTTTGGAATTGTGTTGATATTGAAGGTAATCAAAATGTCTTTCCAAAATTTGAACTCTTAGGAACATATGATGCAGCATTGGATTTCAGATAGTATAAATGCTAGTAAGTTGCAGTACGACAAGTTGTGAGCCTAACCTAATGATGATACAGTTAATACCAAATGAAATGGCATCGGAGAGAAGTTAGATCAACGCGCTATACTCAATGATATTGTTTATAGATCGACTAATACAAATCCCTTGAAAGCTCACTAACTTGCTACTTGGAGTGAAAATGGCCCATGATGCAAAGGATAGGTTATGCGTACTATGACTAGAACTATCAGTGTACCCAATGAATGGTTCCAAAGATTTAGTCGTCTGCAAAAAAATCTAAAGTGTATTACTAACTTCAAGAAAACTCTAAAAAAAAAACTAAGACAATAAATGAAACTCAAAATCATATATACAATATAATACAAAATTTACTACGCTCAACTAAGTATAGTAACATTTAGGATACAACCCATTTTGAGGCTATGCCAATTTAATTCCATCATAATCTACTAACTCGTAGGCACCCTTAGCCATAACTATTTTTGAAATGTAGGGGCCATGCCATAGTGGCTCAAATTTTCATGTACCTATAAAATCAACTTGTTGATCATAAAGTAAGACTAGGTTACCCTCTGAGAAGATGGGAGGCTTGACATGTTGGTCGTATTGCGCCTTGATTAATCTCTTATGTGCTTCGTTGGCCAATTCGGCTTCAAGACGCATTTCATCTATATGGATGAGGTTAAAAAGACATGCTTCTTCATTAGAGGTGTCAGGTAACAAGTTAACAACGAGTTTTAATGACGGAATTTCACATTGGATAGGTAAGATAGCTTCTAGACCATACACTAATTGAAAGGGGCTAAATCTCGTTTCATTTCTTACCGAGGTTCGATATGCCCACAAATACGAGTACAAGATAAAATGCCAATTTAATTTATGAACTCCTATCATTCGTTGAAGCATTCGCTTAAGAATCCTGTTAATAGCTTCAACCTATCAATTGGATTGTGGATAATAAGGAGTAGAACTATCATGTGATAGTCCTAATTTGGTAGTCAACTCATTCATCATGTGATTGCGAAAATGTATACCATGATCTGTAAATATAGCTTGTCTCACACCAAAATATGAGATGACATGATTGAAAAAGAAAAATGCAGTTTTTTCGCCTGTGTTATTGAATTTAGGCATCGCTTCGGCCCACTTGATAAATCAGTCGACTGCGAAAATAATAATATAACCATGCCCCCCAAATGAATAAGGGTTGTAGGTCATGAATTCAATGCCCAATTTTGCAAATGGTTCCACAATGATAACATGATGCATTGGCACTAGTGGCATGCAAATTTTACGATCAAATATCTAACATGCATGAAAACTTATGACCGCAAGGATGCAGTCGCAAAATATGTTAGGAAAATGTAACTAGCGCAGAGAATATTTTGCGCGGTAGCGTATCCAGACAAGTGTCCACCACAAGCCCTAGCATGAAAATCATTTAGAAATTTCTCGAACTCCTCATGAGTGAGGCACCTCCTTAAGAACGTAACGACACCACAACAATAAAGTGCATCATCGACGATCAGATAATCTTTCACTTGGTGTCAAATACGTCGTTGTTGGGGACGAGACATATCAGGCCAGAATGTCTAGTTTTGGAGATAAATGATAAAATCCCCATACCAAGGGTCAGATTACCCGATCAAAAATAGAGACTCATCAGGAATTCATGGTTCCGATGTACTTTCAGTACTATCATAGGGAAGGTTGCAAAGAAGCTCAGCTAAAACTAAAGACTTCTTTGACTTGGATTTCATGAATTCCAAATAAAATACCTAAAAAATGACGATCCATTTTCAGTATTTCCCCCATAGCAATTGACGTGAAAAAATGTATGTCATGGGGTTGCAATCCAAAATGACAGTGGTCTTTCGGAGCAGGATATAAAGGTGAAATATTTGGAAAACTTGAATGGCTGCCAAGGCAAGCTTTTCGACGTATGAATGCTTCACTTCCATATCATTGATATTACGACTCAAATAATATATTGTATTTTCTATCCCATATTTGTATTGGACCAAAACCATAGCAATGGTCGTATCTATCGCAGTGATATTTAAGAAATAATCACTCTGATAATTGGGGGGTTACATTAATGATGCTTGGATGAGTGTATCCTTGACAAGATCAAAATAATATTGCGCAACTTTATCCCAATGGAATGGAATCCCTTTTTCAAGAGACGAGTAAATCCTTTATCCATTTCGGCATATTTGGGTATGAACCTCCTTAGGAAGTTAGCCTTTCCTTGAAGTTTATGTAACTAAAGTAAATTTGATGGCGTGGGAAAATCAAGAATGGCTTGGACCTTAAGTGGGTCGATTCGAATTCCATATTTTGAGATGATGAATCGTAGCAAATGACCTAAACCAAAACAAAACACACATTTGTGTGGATTGATATGTATCTTGTAGTGTCGGTGGCATAAAAATACATCTCTCAAATTATTCAGGTGATCATTCTATTTTCGTGAATGCACGAGTAAGTCGTCTAGATAAGGTTTAACAACATTCTCAATGTCATTAAAAGAATAATTCATTTCTCTCTGAAATGTTTCCCGAGTGTTCTTTAAACCAAATGGGAGTTTACGATAAGGAAATGTGAAAAAGGGACAAGTGAATGTTGTCTTATATTAGTCCTGTGGGTGGATATTGATTTGATTGTAACCATAGAATCCATCCATGAACTCAAAGATTTCACACCTGGTGTTAGTGTCAGTCTATTCATACTACCATCAGTGATCAAAATTGCTCTTTTGCATTTGCATATTAGGAGTCCCATACCATTAATTTTCACCATTCCGCTAGGTCATGGATTCATTGATGGTAGTGGTCCTTCATCAGTTTTCCCTCATGTGAAACTTGTTGATTCTCCTTTCTATGGTCTTTAGTCATGAGTCACTTTCACTCTGTGAGTCATGTTAGTAGGTCATAGGATGGGTCTCATTAGGTTCTAGGATCTCACCATGGTCAAAATAATGAGTCAAGTGTCAATAAATATCAGCAAGGTCGTGAGGAGGTTAATAAACCCAAAGTCACAGCACCTGGGAAGATCAAAGAATTTTTTTATTTAGCTTGATGTAATTTTCACCTCAAAACCATGTTTTGAGTTGAAAACATGATACTTTACTTTTATTATCATCCTTATGTAATTTTATGTCATCATATGTAATAACTCACACTTCAGAAGCTGTTATCTCCACAAAGTCACCACCCTGCCCTTCAGAGAAGTTTTCCACTGCATTTTTAGTCTATAATCATGTTCTAAGTATGTTCATCAGAAAGAGCCCAGAAAGAGCTTTCCAACGGCATATTATGCTCTCAAAACTGACTCCTGGATTGAAATCTATGCCTAAAAGAAAAAAAGGTCCTCTATAGCCTAAGCCTTCCCCTTTTCCCATTTATTCCTTAAACTTTATTTTATTAAAGTTTTATGTTTTTCTTAATAAAACCCCCCTTTTTTCCCCATCCGATTGCACAAATCACATTGTTAAAGTCTTTTAAACCCATAAAATCTGATGCAATTAAATAAACCACTTCCCCACATTTCCCCTTAAACTTTATAATAAAGTTTTTTTTATTATAAAATCCCCCCTCTGATCACAATTACACCATACTTATTGTGCGCTCCAATTGACCCTTGTAACTACAAAAAACTCCGATGCGATTGCATACACCCGATGAGATCCCGACCGCCGATCTGCCCATCCAATCGGATGGCCCACACTTCATCGCTCCATCGCAATCGGTGCTTTCGATTGATCCCCTTCGATTGACCCCTCCCGATCCTTTCGGTGCAGTGCTCAGCCCCCCCCCCCCCCCCCCTGATTTCATTTGCGCCATCGATCCGCCCTTTCGATCGGATGACCCACAGCCAATCACTCCATCGCAATCAGCGAAATCCCTTTTTGCCATACATTTTGCCTCCGATCCCCTCTTGCTTCCGATTCCGATTGACCTTTGGGTCCCCCCATAAAGTTTCCGCCCCGCTTCAAGTTAAATGCTATTTCCTTTGAAAATGCACTAAGTCACATTGTATTTCGTTTTTATAAATATTTTACCCCCGTCGCTTATCCCCAATCGCAACGGCAAAATCCCATGGTGTAACACACTCGCCCCAAAGCCCCGATTGTGATTACGATTGACTCCCAAGTCCCACCTAAAGGCCCTCCACTCTTTCAATAAAAAATCAATCTTCCCTTTGCAAAAGCGCCGAAACATTTTTTTATTTTTTTTTGCCCCATTACCCCTTTGGCTTATCCTTTCCCCCTATTACATTTATTCCAATCACATCGGAGTTTTTACGCCTCGCCCTAAATACACCTTCCCTTTTCCTCCGATCCCCGATTGTGATTTTCCTTAATGCACTAATCGCATCGGAAAGTTTTCTATTGCTCCCTTGTGTGTCACGCCTCCTCCGATCTTCCGATTATGATTGTGATTTGGGCCCACCTCTTTTCCCTTCGCTCCTTCCACTCAAAAGGGGTCTTCTCTTCATTAAAGGCATAAAATTCAGTTTTGATGTTTTCAAAAGGGATTTCTCGACATATATGAGATTTTCAATAAAGAAAGGAAACAGTCAAGGGCCGAGAGCTAATTATGAAACATAAACTTCTACAACAGTAGAAAAATAGGGATCTTCTCTTCAGATTGCCTATTTTTCATTCATCCAGCGTAACAGCGAATCTCAAAGATGGTAAAAATATATTGTTTCTCCTCTTTTTCAGGGGAAGATTGTTGGTTCTCTTTCCTATGTTCGGACTTCAGTGAAACCAAATCCCTTTCTCTGTGGATCTATTTCCCACATTTCTGGTCTATTTAATGTAATTTTCAGTCATTTGATTCTTTAAGTCAGTAAGTAGGGGAATAGTGTGGAAATAGTTTTAGGATGATCTGCACTCCATTGTAATAGTTTGACAGGGAATTAATATAGATATGCAGCTCTGATTTGTGGGATCCATGTGGTATGAATTTTAGAATTTTTTCTCTCCTTTGTGTTCATATGTAAAATTTTTATGTGTACCATTCATTCATAAACATCTATGGTTGAATTCTTTCAAGATAGATAGGTAGAATCCATTTTATGCTCTGCCTTGGGAAATCATTCAATATTATGTGTTTTCTTTTGTTTGAAAAGGATCCATCTCTTATTCCCTTTTCAGCTCCTAACCTGTCTTACCATCTCATCATTATTTAAACTTAATTGCTAAAATTTCCTGCCTACCTTGCCCCATGAAATACCCTGTATCCCTAATGTAATTCCCCAGTTTCAAACTGTCCCATTTGTTCCATACAACCCTGAAATTTTTATAAAAACATTTCCCATTATTATACCTAGCCTAAAATTAGTTTACTCTTATACTTCATTGAATATTTTTTCTAGAGAGAGCCCTCTCATGAACTTGTAGGGCTAGCTACAAGGTTGAGCGTGGTTTGAGGTTACCCTGATTTTCCTTCCTTCAGGCTAAGGTTCAAATTGAGTGCTAACACCCGGCACATTTGTAAATAATCAGGTCGATAAAGGAAGTAGGATAGTTGTCTTTTGGACAAGCAAGATTGACATCCCGATAGTCGACGCACACTCTGATTGTCCCTTGTTTCTTCATGACATGAAAAATGTTTGAAACCTAATCAGTAAGCAGAACAGGGTAAATGAAATGAGCATGCAAAAAAAAAATTCAACTTTTGCTTTAATGGAAGCAGCCTTCTTTGGATGAACAGGACGAAGGCATTGACATACCGGTCTGACATCAGGGTACATCTCAGTATTTTTTATTCAACAATACTAGTATCTATGCATGTAATTTCCTCATAAGACCAAGCAAATATATCTCAGAATTCATGAAAAAGAGAGCGATAAGTTTCGAGTTCAGATGGATGATTTGAAAGGATTGTACTAGTTTTGTTGTGCTAAGTGTATTTTCAGTTAATAAACATATGCATACTTATCTCCATTTGTTTGCTTAAGTATTGAGGATTTAACCATGAAATATAAGTGATTTAAGTGAAATAGAAGCACTAAATATGAGCAAATAACACTAAATAGCAATGTATAATAGAGAAATAAAACCACACATAAGATTTACACAGCATGCATGATGAAGCAGTTCACCCCTCCTAGGCTACATTTGCTGGTCCAGCTCCCAATGGCATGTCGATCTTTCATCAAGCTCAAAATTTTGCAAATACATGTGTTTACAAGCCTCTAATGGCTATTTTCTCTGCTCCAATTAGTCTAGGTAGACTCTTCTTTCATAAAAATTGGTCGAAAATTGACCCTCCTATCATTTTTTTCCCAATAACTCTTACAAATAACCCACTAAATGTGGATAAATGCACTTATCTGCAGTTAAAAATGGCATATTTATGAAATTTTGGAGGCGTGCTACTATAACCGCCAATCCTAACCATTAAAGGCTAAGGTTAAGGGGAGGGGGTGGCCACATTGTTACACCATTTTTTGGTCATCTAACCTACTATCATTAGATGAACCCAAGTACACCATGTAAGACCAATTTTACCCTAATTAAAATTGCTTTCACTATGTGAAATAACTTAGTAAAACACCTTTATTAAGTTGTTTATGGTCTAAACAGGAAACCCCAAAATAAAATAATAAAAAAATCTATATTTGTTTATATTTCCTGGTCATATTTAACCCAAAACAAGGAAATCAATTAGATAAATCCTTATTTATTTGATTATTTCCTAGGAATAAGTTATTTAAATCATATTTAAATAATATTCCTAGTTAAATTTGACTAAATCATTTATAAATAATTAAATAAATCATTATTTATTTAATTATATTCCCACCATTTCCTTAAAGTAGTAAATAAATCATTTATTTATTTATTATTTATAAATAAAGGAATTGACCCAAGCCAAAAATCATTTTCCCTCCAACAAATATAATAAAATATTCCTAAAGGGTGGTTCTAGAATTTGATTAATAATATTTTATTCATGCACCAAGTTCTAGATCACCCCAATATTTTCTTGTAAATAGAAGGGTTTTCCCCATTCATTAGTCACCTTTGATTGCATTAGATCACTCTGGATCTATACACTTGGTCACATTTTCTCCATTTTTTCTTTGTGAGCTCCCATTGAGTTCTATGTTTGTCTGGGTTTTCTACACCAACAAGAGAGAGAGATTCTAGATATAAATTGTTGAGGACTATCAAGAACACATCCCATTAAGGAGAACCGGAAAACAGCTTTCTTTTTTTCCTCTCAAGTGCCCCCTTTTAATATAATATAAAAAATTCTTTCAAATACATCGTTCTTGTCTTGTCTATTGGATGCATGGAGCCATATTTCATTTTTACTGCTTAATGTCTTTTATGCTTAGATCTGGATTTGTGCAGCATTATTTGGATCAACTAATTGCATACTTAAAGATATTAGCAGTCATACTTGATGTTAGGGCTATTTGTTATGCGTAGCTAAAGTGGTCTTTTACAAAGAAAGATTCATACTAACAATTGGCAACTCCACATGGGTTTTCTTTTGCGACCGCTGTCGTTTTATATATTCCTGCATATCTAGCTATTTCAAACCCTAGGGTTTCTCTTAAGTTTTTTTTTTCCTATTTTTATGGTGTTTTTCACCTCTAAAACCCTCAAACATTGAAATTTTTAACTTCTGTGTGTTTCTGGCCCTATTGCGCAGGTGAAAAACATCAACCGCAGCTGAGACGACAATTTTTTTTCTGAAATTTGCCACCGAGAGACCCGGATCTACAGGTCGCACTTATCGGCCCGAAAACTGTGACCTGGACCTGCGGACGCACTTTTCTGCCCCAAAACTGTGACCTGGACTGAAAATAGGTCAGAACCTGCGACCTGCACTTTTTTCTGCAATTTTCCAGCAATTTTTCTGGGTTTGTCTAAAGCTTATGTTAGGGCTTTCGAGCCTCTATCTCTGCCCGTTTAGACCTATTTCTGATCTGTTTCACTCAACTAAGTGGGAATATTGCCCCTTAGGGCTTTAGTACCCTCCACTTTTGGTGGGCGAGTTTTATTTGTTTCAGACGTCTGAATTTTCAGAGTTTCAGCCTTTTTATTTTCAAATCTGATACCTCCTTTTTAGATCCCTTTAGATTAGCTCTTATCCCTTTCAAATCACCTCATATAGTTTTTTTTGGGTTTACCTCTAGGGCCACCTCTTCGTCCCTCCTCCCTTTAGTTGATTTCCCCTTTTGTTACAACAACCTTGCCTCTGCCTCTTTGTTGTTCTCTGCACCTCTTTCCAGCAGATTTATCCTTTAGATCCCTGTCCCTCCCGACCTTAGATCTATCGGCCTCTTTTTCATGTGTTTCGACTAGATTTTTTCCCTCTTTTTAGACTATTTTTGAGAGACCCGCCTTCTTGGGTTAGATCGATGCATTGTTAGCTGTTAATTTTCTATTATTTCAGCATTATATACTGTTATTTGTAGATTTATTTTCAGTTACGCAACACACTTTTTCCTTTACTCTCAAAACACTAGGTTTAAAAAATTAAAATCAACACACGCCACACACTGACCCTAAGTGAAGAAGATCCTGGTTAACACCGCCTCGAAAAGACTTTAAAATCAATTGACACTACACCTCTCTGCTCTTGATTTTTTCCCTCCCTACCCTTATCGGTTTTTCTTCTTCCCGTCATCATTGCACCCCCAAGGCGCTTATCCCAGAGACTTCTTGGCCTTCACCCTCAGTTTCTGGTTGGTAGACTTCCTCCTTCCCGTCGTCATCGAGTAAGTCCTCCCCCGAGTCCGCACTCCGACTCTTCTTTTGATTGTTCAGGTTCTCCCCCTACTCCTGGTTCTCCCCCTGTTACCTTCACCATGTCTAGTTCAGGGCCTATCACCAGTGGCAACGCCAGTTCTACTGTTGGGTCTGTTTCCAGTGAAACCACTACGGAACCTAACTCGACCGCCCCATTTCTCCCTTATATGGCCGGTCTCAGTCTCCCCGACTTCAATCAGATGATCAATGATCCTATCTGCCACTATGTTAGTTGGTCTGCTATTCCAACCAAGCTCCCCTCTGACATTCCCAAGTTCGAAGGCCTCGCTAGTGAAGATCCCTCCAAGCATATCTGATCTCTCCATATGTGGTGTTCATCCAATTCCATTACTGACGACTCCATCCGTCTTAGATTGTTCCAACGCACGCTTACTGGCAAAGCTTCTAAATGGTATGTTGAGTAGGCCACCTCCTCCCATACCACTTTTGCGACCATTGCCCAAGCCTTTTTATCTTATTTCTAGCTACCTCTCCGATACGACACTGGTACCGAGCTTTTAACTTCTTTCCGTCAATCCTCTTCGACCTGCCTTTCCGTTCATGTCCAGGAATGGCGGCGAAGAATAATCTTATGTCACGCTCCTCCCTTTGAAGATCAGGTTTATATGGACTGGTTCCTTCACTCTCTAGTCTTACCCCCCATTGGCAAAGATTTCACCTCCCATTTCCCTCAAACTGAAGAAGCCGCCCTCCAAATAGCCTTGAAATATGACCTTATTTATGCTCAATTTGGTTATGTTTATACCGTCCTTCCTGACCTCCCCAAGCCCGGCGGTGCTAAGTCCCCGGGGGCATCTCACTATGTCGACGGTATCGTTGGAGATCTTTCACATACCACTACTCAACCTCTTATGGGATATGGTTTCCCTCCAGGAGGGGCCAGCACCTCCAGCACTTTTACCCCTCCAGGTAGCATCTATCCAGGATACGGCATGCCTCCTCCTTTTTCCCCCACTCCTGCTTACCTCAATGTTGCCCATTCTAACCCTTATCCTTACCCACAGCCTGGTGTCTTAGGTCCTCTAGCATTTGGACCTCTCACCCCCTTGCCTTATCAACCCCTGTCACAGCACTTACTACCCCCTCCAGGGCAAGTATTTACACAGCAGGGCGCGACCAATTCTCTTCCTTCTCAAAGAAAGAGGAAAGGAAATCAATCTACCCTAGGTAATTGTGGATCCAATCCTTCAAGTATTGATCCTAACACTGCCAACCAGCCACAGGGCTCTCAGCCAAAGCCGGACAGGCCGCTTCGCACCAATAAGCCTTGTTCATGTTGTGGTGTTTATGGACATTACACTCACGATTGTCCCTTATTACCACAGATGAGGTAGATGTGGGAGTCTCAGGCCACCGTGCGGGGACTACATTCCTCCCCTACTATCCCTCCCAATCCGGCTACTTCTCAACTCGCTGTGTTTACTGATCCTTTCCCTCAACAAGGATTTTTGGCCACTCAACCACCTCATGCCCTGGTAACCACTCAACCTTCCCCTTCGGGTTCCTCCGATTACCAGATTCTCATGATGGCCTTTGACCAACCTCTCACTGTTGACCTTAACCTTCAAACTCGGTCTCGTCAGTACTCCACGCCTCCCGCTCCATCTATCCCCGAGTCCCCATCTTCAGGTCCTACAGAGCCGCTATCGACACCCAATGGTCCCTTGCAAATCCCTCCGCCCAAAGCTGAGGTTTATACCAAGATGCCTAAGGGCCCATTACGCTGAAATGCTGCCTCTCGTCGGGCTGCCCATTCATATAGCATAGTAGATGATCAGGCACAATCTCCTACTGCCATTTCAACACTGGAACTCCTCCAGTCGTGTCCTTCTCAAAAGAAGGCTCTACTATCTTCCGTGGGTGTTGTAGATCCTGCTGATGACCAATTGATTATTTTCAACACCCATCAGTAATACCATCCCCCCCTTCCTGCTTCTATTGCTTTCCAAATCAAAGTCAAAATCCGAAATGCCAACGTTGCTCGGTGTATTATTGATGAGGGGGAATCTACCTGTGTGATGTATGCTTCAGTTTGGAAACAACTTGGATCTCCTGAGCTGGCCCCTTCCACAATCACCCTTCATGAGTGGGATGGCCATGCCTCCCAGCCCATCGGCCTTTTCCGTAACTGTCCTATCACCCTTGCGGGCAAGACTGTTTGTGTCGATGTTGAAGTTATCAACGCCCCTCTTGACTATAACATTCTTTTGGTGCGTAGTTACACCTATTCCATGTCTGTCGTCCCATCCGCAGTCCACCGCAAGATGTTTTTCCCTCATAATGGAGAGATTGTCACCATCGACCAGTAGACATATCCTGAACCAAAATCTCAGACCTCCCCTAAGTCCACCATCTCTGTTGTCACCAATAAGCAAACTGTTGATTCCTTGACCAGCGTTTCCCCTGGCGTCTAAAAAGAGTCATCCTTGCTTGGGACCTTCCCGGGTCCTCCCCCTCCTCCTATCTCTGATCCTAGCTTGGCAAACATTTGGATGATGCAATCATCTTGGGCTAACCTTGAGCAACCCACTTTTTTTAGACAGCAACCTCAACCTCACCCACCCCAACTTTCTCCTAGCACTTCGCCACCGCCACCTGGACCTCCTCCTCCTGGGGGTTTCACCGGAGCTATATCTGCATTCCAAAAAGTATAAGGATCAGTACCATAAATAATATTCACAAAATTTAACATGCACATAACATATTAGTTACTTGTCACTTACCATCAGGCCCCCATACTCGACCAAGCGGAAGCGGCAAGTCCAGATCTACCCAATAACTCATCCCACTATAGGGATAATCGTCTATGTACAATGGCATGTGATCCCAATGGGCGAAGAACTCTGGTCGGAACACCCGTCCGACCGCCCCTCCCCCTCCTCTACACAGTAGTCGTCCCCACTGACACATCTTGGGTTCTCTCGGACCCCCATCAGGTAGTTGTACACGAGGTCGCAGGGTCGGGATCTTCTCAAAAAAGAAGGAGCACAATACAGTCCCATAAGCACAATCATAGTTCACTTGTCGCTTACACAACGACAACTGTCATTTCAACAACACCGTACATCATTTGGGCCCAACCATAGTAGGTCCCACTCAACACACTTTCTACAATCATCATCTGCCCTCTAGTGATGTGATGGAGCACCTGGCTGCCCAAGATCCGCAACACTGCTGCCGCCACTGCCCGGGTATCCAACCTCTCTAAATCCCCAATCGATATCTGAGGCCCTTTGACTCAGACACCTGGGCGACAATGTTGCTCTACAAACTCCGTGATGTTACGCCCCCGCAGTAACACTAGCTGTGTAGACCAGTCATTAAATATAGATCCTAGACTGTCAGCTCAATCCTGTGCCCCTGCACTATAAAAACCTCATGATCAGGATCCCAATAACTGATAATCCGGGCCAACAAAGGCTCCCCAGCCCTCATTAAAGGGTTCTCCACAAATTTCAGAGCCCTAAACCTGGCCAATGCATGACGGACACCCTGATCCGCTTGGATTTCCGTCCGTAATTTAACTAGGTCTCTCTCTCTCCACTTAATCTATATATCTGCCATATCTGCACAAAACCATAATTTTTTTCTATCTACAGATAGGTAAAACTGCATCCAATTACACAAAAACTGAATCTCAGCCCACAACAGCACTAAACCCACCTCCATCTCACAGGTCGCACTTTTTGGCCAAATCCTAGGACAGCTCACACTTTTCAGGCCCAAACCTACGTCCCAGGTCGTAGTTCTTGCCCCAAAAAGTGCGACCCAGCCATAATGATGAGGTAGGGGTTGTTACTGAGAATTGGAAGCCTAATTTGAACTTTTAATCCATAAAAAACAAAGAGTAGGATTAGGCCTCTTACCTGCAACTGACGGATCTCGATTCCAACGGTTGGTTTGTCTGCTACAATCACCACAAGATTTAGGGCCTTCTCTCCTCTCCACATTCATCACAGCTACATAAGAAAATGAATGTTTTTGGAGGGAAAATGCCTTATTAGAAGAAAAACCCCTATTTTTTCTTTCGCCCGCTGCGACCAAACCGTAGCCCCGTTTGACACACCATCTGCATCGTTGGAAATATCTCACCGAGCACTCAAATGGGCATCCATTATTTTTTCATGTTTTGATACTTCACCAAGACACATTTTGTCCACGAAGGGTCTATCCACCTCTCCTCCAAATCGAATTTCTTCACTTACAACACTTGTACTTGGGGCACCACTTTTCCTCCTTACTTGTCTTTGTTCGTGTTGATTTTCATCATGAGATACCCTATTGTACTCATTTTTTTATGGTACCCCATTGGACCTTGACTGTGTGGCAGCACAATCGAGTCGCCCTTGTTTAGAGCATCCGAGTTGAGTCATCATCGGTCATGGAGTCTATCTCGAGTCCCTTTGTATCCCTCTATATCCTTCCATCCTTCATTGCTTGGTCCCTCTCTCGTGTTGCACATTATGGCCTTCCGTACCATTGTCTCCTATCCCTTATGATATTGTGTCAATCGCTGCCAAGCCATTCATGCTCTTTATGCTCTAACAAGGGAAGTCGTCCATCCTGTTGTACATGTCCTCCCCTGCCTGTGAATTTTGCCCCGCTGTTGTATTCGAATCCATTTTCAACCTCTGTCGTGGCCTAAAATCTTATGACCCTGTTTGATGTTACTATCCCCGCCCGAAAATCTACTTTACAGTAGTTAAAAACCCGAATTTAAATAATCGGGCTGAGATTCTTAAGAGTCTGACTCCCTCCCACTTCAACTTCCATATGACCCGAGTCTGAAAGCCATAGTTCAAAGCAAAAAAGGGGGCCTATTGTCTTAACGATCGGACACAATGCTGGTCGTCCGATCCAGCTCAAATCAACGGTGCGGAACCAGCTTATACGAAGGGCCCGCGCGCATCGGATCATCGGGCTATCATGACCCATCGTTTTATTGTCCCCCGATGCAAGCGCAGTCGTTGATCTCGTTCTGAGATTGAACGGTCCTAGGCTAATCGCAGTCTCGCCCCCAATCGCGATCGGAACTTCTAAAATGTATCCCCCCGGTCTCCCCGCTCCGTCTTCCGATTGCGACCTTCGATTCAGGTCCCACTCCCTGCAGTCATGTCATCATAGTGCATCAATGTACACCGTGTTTCTCCTCCATCATCCACATGTTCCGGTGACGTGTCATGTTTTATGAACCTTGGACCCATTTATTCATTGCCGCTCCATTGTGTCCTGCATTGTCACCCCCTGTTTCTCCATTATATTCATGTGGTTCCTATCACCCTGCATCCTCTCAATATCCCGCTTAGTCTGTGTTACCGATTCCATGGCCGCTGTTGTATCCATATTCCCTGTCATCGAGTCATTTTTCTCTAATGTTTTGCGGGTTTTGCAGGTTTTAAAATAGCTTAGCTGGCACTTTAACTCACCGCCTCCATTGCAAAGATCTGGAACATACTAAAGGACATATTCTAACTGGAAAAATTAAAGGAAGAAGCCGAGGGTAGGTGGGAGAGGTGACCACCATTAAAGAAGACATGGATATGGATTCCTAGAACTCTCCAGATAAATTCTCCCGCATTAAAGATCCAGGATTCAAATCCATAGCCAAGGGCCGAGAGTACAGTACAGAAACGTAGATTATTTCAGATCTCTTACGGCAGCATATTTTCCTTCAGCCGCGGGCAACATGTTGTATATATTTTATTATTTCAGTCTTATATGTAAAGAGATTTTTATCTCCCAGCATTCATTTCTTTAGGTAGACTGTTAGATATATTCATTTATAGTCAGTCATTCATAGAGAAGGCGCGAATGTTTTCCGCCATTTTAGTTCAAGCTGAGTCATTAATTATGCCTCGTTTTCCCTTCTCCTCCAGAAGTTTCTGTCTTCTCTATAAATACTGAGAAATAAGACTTTTGAAGGGTTCCAGATTTCTGTCAGCAAACTGTGCAGCGAGAAGACTATTATATTCATCTTGTAATATTTCTGTATGAAGTTTCAGAGCCCGTAGGGTCTCAGTGAGGAGGGGTTATAACTGTATTGAGGATTCTGGTCTTTGGTATCTCACAGTATGTAACTTTTCTTATGTGTTAATACATTATCTCTTTTCATGCAATTTGTCTTCTTGTATCATGTTCTAGAATGCGAGTGGCTCACTAGTTTGCAGTAAGGATTCATCTTAAGTGGTGCCCTTGCTAGAATTAGTCAAGCACTTTAAATAGGCCTAGTCATGATATGCTGTTCCATGTTCACTACTTCCATATTTTCTGCTATATTAGTGACTTAAGGATTCGTAAATTGGTGCGCCCTTATCCCTACTAATATCTTCTTATGTTTCCTCACTGCACCCACTTCCTGATATTTGATTTCTGTGATATATTATTTGAATCGGCCCTCTTTACAGTAAGCGGTCTCTTAACTGTCTGATGCTTTCATGCCGAAGTTTTACATCATGTTCCTACATTATTCTTATCCTTGTGTCAGCTTCTGAGAGAGATTGGTCCCATTCAAAATTAATTTCCTTGTTTAGAACAAGAGATAGTAAGCGAGTTCTTGGACTGACAATCCAAACGAAAGGAGCTCCTTGCTATATTAAGATGTCCTAGGCACTGGTCTATAGCAACTCTAGGCTATCTCTAGGAGGGTGACAAAATCATCCACAACATCTTTCTGGCACCGTTGCCGGGGACTGAATTCAAGAATATCTGTTTCCCTGGGTTCGACATCTTATATTCACTCTCTAATCAGGTGAGCACGGAGAGGTGAAGAGTTGCAGATTTCTCACCTTGGCGACTCCACTGGTCTTTATTTGATAAATTTTATTGGAATTCCTGGCTTCCCGGAAGCCCCATTTGAGGTCGGATACCTCCCAGCCGAAAACACCCGTGTCTGACCCGGAGAAGATCATTCATAAGAGAGCTTGGAAAGAGAAGAAGTTAGTTCGTTCTGAAAACTCTGAATTTTCTGTTGAAAATCACCCGCCCTCTTCTTCTCAAGAAGTTAGAACAGAAAAACCCGAGTTTTACTCAGAGACTCCATGTAGAGGAGATACCTGGATTGAAGGAGAATCTCATCCTGCTTTCGAGGCTGAAGAAATTAAAGAGGTCACAGAAGTAGTTGTTGTTAACCGTGAGTTATTCCCATCTACACCTCAGGCTTCGGTGCAATATATTCCCATTGTTATTCATACTCCGCTTCCTCCCACTCCTCTCCCTTCATCTGTATCTCAAATTGTTGTGCGACCCCCGCCTTCCCCAATGGCCAATGTTCCTGCTTTTCTGTTAAATAAATATGCTCCTCTGGCCCTACCCCCAGTACTGCATGACATGCCACAAGATTACCTGAAGATCCTACCGAGGTTTAATGGTGAAAATGATATTGATGCTCAGAAACATCTCGAGACCTTCTGCTCTTTCGCAGAGAACTTAAATGTTGAACATCTGGATGTGGTCCTGAGATTATTTGTACAATCCTTGGAAGGGGAGGCCAGAAAATGGTTTAAGACATTGGGAAATAATTCCGTGACCACCTGGGACCAAATGGAAAATGCTTTTCTCAGGAAGTGGGGGGAAAAGAAAGATTATGGAATGTGCCTTACTGAATTTAATACCATGAAGAAGAAACAGAATGAAGGGGTATCAGAGTTCATCAAGAGATTTAATAAGTTATATCTGAGCCTACCTCCTGAAATGAAGCCACATGAGGCTGCTGCCAAGATAATTTTCATAGCAGCTTTTGACTCTGATTTTGGTTTCTCTCTGCGGGAAAGAATGCCTGTCACCCTGGATGATGCTCAGACAGATGCTCTAGAGCTGGAGGAGAATTTTTCTGCCACTGGCAAGTTAATAGGAAAAACAGAACAAGAAACAAGAAGAAAAGGCAAAGAAGAGGTTTCTACCTCTAATCAAGAAAAGGATTCAGATAAAATGGACGAGATAAGCAAGATGATAAAGAAGATGGTCAAGTTAGAACTGGAAGCTAAGAATTCAGCTCCCAAGAACTATTATAATGCTCCAAAGAGAGGATATAATCCTCAATACAGAAAGCCCCCATTGCAAATATTGCCAAGGGAAGCGAAAGAACAGCAAGATCAAGTATCTCATCCCTTGTACCTAGAAGGACCAGTAGATGACTCCGCTGGGGATGCAGCTTATAGACTAGAAGATTCAAATCTGGATTTTTTAAATAACGATGATATGGAGTGTCCCCTACAAGAAGAAGACGAAGAAGCAGAGATTGACCATTACTGCAAGCAATTTGCTGATTTCATGGAAGCCCAATTCAACGTCAAATATGATCTTCGATCCTCGAGGAAGAGGACCAGAACTCAGGAGAAAGAAGAAGAACCACCTCAAAAAGAAGTGTCTGCTCAGAAGGAATCAGCAGCAAAGAAGAATGCGGAAAGAGGTAAGAATCTTCTGAATACCCCCTTGCAGTCTAATGATCAGATTCCCTCCTCTTCTAAAATGGTCAGTCCTTCTAATGTTGAGCCAGTGTCAAAAGAATTCAAGTCTTCAGTCGAAAATAAGGAGTCGAAAGAAGTAGTGATAGAAAAGCCCCCATCTGATTTCAATTTTCAAAAAGAGCTTGAGAAGATTAAGATTCCCGTCCCTCTGACTGAGTTATTAAAACAGCCTGTATATCAGTCTCAAGTTACCTCTTTCATTCTTCCTCCTGAATTACCAATTGCACCTGATAGTTTAAATCTTCAAGAAGAGAGACCCATGGTAGTCTTCGGCCCACATGTCGAGGAGATAGACCCTTCTACTCCTCCTTTTTATGTATCCCTAGTCATTCATGACCTGCTGCTACACAATTGTATGTTAGATTCTGGGGCTTCCCATAATCTTATGCCTTTGTCTGTCATGGAGCAACTAGGGCTACAAATTACAAGACCATACAAAGATTTATATTCATTTGATTCAAAAAGGGTTAAGTGCTTGGGAATGATTAAATATTTAGTGGTCAATTTGGCCCAAATCCCAGCAAAAAGTGTGGTCATGGACATTGTGGTTGCCGATATCCCAGCTCGCTTTGGCATGCTGCTGTCAAGGTCCTGGGGTACAAAGATGGGAGGGTCAATTAAATTGGATTTAACATATGCTACTGTCCCAGTCTTTGGAGGACAAGAAAGGAGATTGTACAGAGAAACTAGATTTGTCAAGATGGTAACTAAGGTTGACTGCTCAGATAATTCCCCAGTTTATAACAAAGAGGGAGACTTTTCATGTTTAATGTTGGAAGAAAGTCAGGATTATGCACATCAGCCCCTTTTTGGCCAGATTCAAGCTGAGCAGCCTAAAGAGGATCAGGAATCTGATATTTGGACTTTGCATTTTGATGGAGCCAATTCCAGGGAAGGTAATGGAGCTGGGGTATTATTGACTTCCCCTGCAGGAAAATGGGTGTCGTTCTCTTTTAAACTGGAGTATGAAGCTACAAACAATGTAGCTGAATATGAAGCACTATTATTGGGACTCCGGACAGCCAAGGATATGGGCATCCAGTGTTTAAAAGTGTTTGGAGACTCTGAGCTGGTGGTAAGGCAGATCAAAAATGAATGTCAAACTAAGCATCCACGGCTCAGAGCATATAGAAATGAAGTATGGGACATGATAGAGAATTTTTTCTCAGCGTTTAACATACAGTTCATGCCCCGGGAGCAAAACAGAATAGCAGATTCGCTCGCTGTAGCTGCTAGTACCTTTCGTCCTCCTCAGAATCCGCTCCTAAGATATGAAGTGGAGGTACGGTACAGACCATCCATTCCAGATAATATAAAGCATTGGCAGGTATTCGAAGATGATGAACAAATGAAAAGATTTATGGAGACTGTGGGAGAATACTCCAATATGGAGATTGATAGTAATGAAGAGGAAGAAGTTGAAAATATCGCTGAGCACAAATGGGAAGAAAGAATAGCAGGTAATAAGGTGCTGCAACTGAAAGGAAATGTGATACCCAGAGGATTGGTACCTCTAGAAAGGTTATTCAATAAAGACGATGTTCCAGTGCAGCCAAATAAAGTAGTAGAAGAAGATCAAGTGGGAGATTTGAATCTGGGTACTCCCACTGACCTCAAAATTGTTAAATTATCTAAAAGAGTCCCAGAAGGATACAAAGAAAAGTATTTAAAGTTGTTTCAATCTTACAAAGATGTATTTTCTTGGTCTTATGAGGACCTTAAAACTTTTGATGTAAATATTATACAGCATAAGATTCCACTGAGGGAAGATGCAAAGCCATACAAGCAGAAGCTTAGACAGATAAACCCCTTGCTGCTCCCCTCAATTGAAAAAGAAATTAAGAAGTTACTGAAGGCCAAGATAATTGTACCACTAAGATACTCTGAGTGGGTAGCAAATCTTGTTCCTGTTAGGAAGAAGAATGGAGAAATAAGGTTGTGTGTAGACTTCAGGAATTTGAACAGAGCATCTCTCAAAGATAACTATCCACTGCCTAAGATGGATCATATCCTGCAGAAAGTAGTCGGTGCATCCAGAATGTCAATGATGGATGGATTTTCGGGCTACAATCAGGTGGCTGTATTTCTAGAAGACCAGAAGAAAACTGCATTTACTACGCCATGGGGAACCTTTATGTATGCAAGGATGCCATTCGGATTAATCAATGCAGGAGCTACTTTTCAGAGGGCAATGGACATAGCCTTCGTCGGAGACCAGGACAAGTTCTTGGTGGTGTATCTTGATGATATCACAGTGTTCTCAAAGAATGATGATGAGCATATTGAGCATTTAAGAAGAACTTTCGAAAAATGCAGAAGGTATGGCCTTTCTCTTAACCCCCAAAAATCTTTGTTTGCATTAGATGAAGGAAAACTCTTAGGGCATATCGTGACTAAAGATGGTGTGAAAATTGATCCTAAGAGAGTTGAAGTGATAAACAGCATCCCTTTGCCAAGAAATAAGAAAGAAGTATAGGTGTTTTTAGGTCAGATTAATTTCTTGAGAAGGTTTATTCCTAACTACGCTGAGATAGTTAGGCACATAACCAATATGTTGAAAAAGGAAAATGAAGTAAAATGGTCCCAGGAGTCGAGAGATGCATTCACAAGGATAAAGCGGGCATTCGCTGAAGCTCCTGTGCTAGCAGGGCCAGATTACAAAAGACCATTTATGATTTTCTCATTTGTTTCACCTCATACCATTGCTGGAGTGTTATTACAGAAAAATGAAGAAGGATACGAACAACCCATAGCTTTCTTCAGTCAAGTACTTTATGATGCTGAATTGAAATATAATATACTGGAAAAGCAGGCATATGCCTTGGTAAAGTCCCTTAAAGCTTTCAGAGTCTATATTTTGCAATCTCACATCACAGCCTATGTCCCTACAGCAGCAGTCAAAGACATTCTGGTTCAAGGAGACAACGAAGGTAGAAGGGGAAGATGGATTGCCAAAATCCAAGAGTATGATTTGGATATAAGGCCTACTAAATTGGTGAAAGGACAGGGACTCGCCAAGATGTTATCTGAATCAAATCATCAAGCTTTGGGCATTAATCTGTCTGTGATAGCAAATGAAGAATCAGAAAATGAAGAAGAGCAACATGGACTAGAGATGGCTACTCAAAAGATACATGTGAAATATCTGACTAGTCCTTGGTATAAGCAAATAGTTGAATACCTGTTAACACTTAGCTGTCCTCCAGGATGTGACAAGGTGAAATACAGAGCTGTAAGGATGAAATCTCAGAAATATGCAATTGCCAATGGGCAGCTCTATTGGAGAGACCCCCTAGCCATATTACTTTTATGCCTCACAGAAAATGAAGTGAAAAATGTAATGATGGAATTTCATGAGGGGATATGTGGAGGACATTACAGATGGAGGGCTACCACTCATAAAATCTTGAAGGCTGGCTTTTACTGGCCAAAATTGTATTCAGATACTTTTGCTTGGGTTAGATCATGCGACAAATGTCAAAGGTTTGCAGAAAGGCAGAAATTAGCAGCATGGCCCTTGATCCCTATTCATGTAAATGAACCATTTCAGAAATGGGGATTGGATTTTATAGGTGAGATACATCCCCCATCGAGTGGCCAACATAAATGGATATTAACAGCCACAGACTATTTCACGAAATGGGTGGAAGCCATAACTACCAGAAAGGCTACAGATGTTGTAATAATGAATTTTATAGAAGACAATATCATATCTAGGTTTGGTTGTCCTGCAAGGATCGTAACCGATAATGCACAGACTTTCAAGTCTGCCAGGTTCGTGAAATTCTACCAAAGATACAACATCATCCTCACGCATTCTACAGCATATTATCCACAGGGAAATGGTCTAGCAGAGTCATCCAATAAAACCCTGGTGAGAGCCCTGAAGAAGACAATAGCTGAAAATCAGAAAAACTGGGACTCTAAATTAAAGTTTGCTCTATGGGAAAACAGGATAACCAGCAAAAGAGCAATATGGAAGTCACCCTATGAGCTGGTATATGGACGCGCTGCAGTGTTTCCTTTGCAATTAGCATTGCCAGTGGCACGTTTCATGCAGGAGAACCGGGAAGAACCAAATGACATGATCCGAAGAATTAATCAGTTGGTGGAATTGGAGGAAACAAGGAACCAGGTAGATCAGAGACTGATAGAATACCAAGAAAAAATGAAGAATGTCTTCGATCGACGCGCAAAGGATAGGAATTTTCAAGTTGGAGACCTGGTTCTTAGATGGGATGTTCGCAGAGCAGAAAGGGGCAAACATGCAAAATTTGATCCATTGTGGTTCGGGCCATTCAAAATAGTGAAGCTGGGAAGAAACAACACCTTTACTTTAGAAAATCTACAGGGTGATTTGTTGGATGCACCCGTGAATGGCCAGTTCCTCAAGCCTTATTTTCAATTCTGACCCGAGCTGGGAATGCTCGATTGTATATACTGTATATAGTTTGTTTTGGCTTTTATTTTTATAAAGAAAAAGAATGTTGGTAATTACTTGAAGTGAAAGTGCAGGAGAATTCAAATAAGATGAAATATTTAATGGTCTGCGTGTTCTCGACATGCTCGAGGACGAACATGTCGTCCCCAGACGGAGCCGATGTTGTACATGTCCTCCCTTGCCTGTGAATTTTGCCCCGCTGTTGTATTCGAATCCATTTTCAATCTCTGTCGTGGCCTAAAATCTTATGACCCTGCTCGATGTTACTATCCCCGCCCGAAAATCTACTTTACAGTAGTTAAAAACCCGAATTTAAATAATCGGGCCGAGATTCTTAAGAGTCTGACTCCCTCCCGCTTCAACTTCCATATGACCCGAGTCTGAAAGCCATAGTTCAAAGCAAAAAAGGGGGCCTATTGTCTTAACAATCGGACACAATGCTGGCCGTCCGATCCAGCTCAAATCAACGGTGCGGAAACCAGCTTATACGAAGGGCCTGCGCACATCGGATCATCGGGCTATCATGACCCATCGTTTTATTGTCCCCCGATGCAAGCGCAGCCGTTGATCTCGTTCTGAGATCGAACGGTCCTAGGCTAATCGCAGTCTCGCCCCCAATCACGATCGGAACTTCTAAAATGTATCCCCCCGGTCTCCCCGCTCCGTCTTCCGATTGCGACCTCCGATTCGGGTCCCACTCCCTGCAGTCGTGTCATCATAGTGCATCAATGTACACCGTGTTTCTCCTCCATCATCCACATGTTCCGGTGACGTGTCATGTTTTATGAACCTTGGACCCGTTTATTCGTTGCCGCTCCATTGTGTCCTGCATTGTCACCCCCTGTTTCTCCATTATATTCATGTGGTTCCTGTCATCCTGCATCCTCTCAATATCCCGCTTAGTCTGTGTTACCGATTCCATGGCCGTTGTTGTATCCATACTCCCTGTCACCGAGTCATTTTTCTCTAATGTTTTGCGGGTTTTGCAGGTTTTAAAACAGCTTAGCTGGCGCTTTAACTCACCGCCTCCATTGCAAAGATCTGGAACATACTAAAGGACATATTTTAACTGGAAAAATTAAAGGAAGAAGCCGAGGGTAGGTGGGAGAGGTGACCGCCATTAAAGAAGACATGGATATGGATCCCCAGAACTCTCCAGATAAATTCTCCCGCATTAAAGATCCAGGATTCAAATCCATAGCCAAGGGCCGAGAGTACAGTACAGAAACGCAGATTATTTCAGATCTCTTACGGCAGCAGATTTTCTTTCAGCCGCGGGCAACATGTTGTATATATTTTATTATTTCGGTCTTATATGTAAAGAGATTTTTATCTCCTAGCATTTATTTCTTTAGATAGACTGTTAGGTATATTCATTTATAGTCAGTCATTCATAGAGAAGGCGCGAATGTTTTCCGCCAGGTTGGTTCAAACCGAGTCATTAATTGTGCCTCGTCTACCTCCTCCTCCAGAAGTTTCTGTCTTCTCTATAAAAACTAAAAAATAAGATTTTGGAGGGGTTCCATATTTCTGTCAGCAAATGGTGCAGCGAGAAGACTTCTGTATACATTTTGTAATACTTCTGTATGAAGTTTCAAAGCCCGTAGGGTCTCAGTGAGGAGGGGTTATAACTGTATTGAGGATTCTGGTCTTTGGTATCTCACAGTATGTAATTTCTCTTATGTGTTAATACATTATCTCATTTCTTACAATTTATCTTCTTGTATCATGTTCTAGAATGCGAGTGGCTCACTAGTTTGCAGTAAGGATTCATCTTAAGTGGTTCCCTTTCTGGAATTAGTCAAGCGCTTTAAATAGGCCTAGTCATGATATGCTGTTCCATGTTCACTACTTCCATATTTTCTGCTATATTAGTGACTTAAGGATTCGTAAATTGGTGTGCCCTTATCCCTGCTAATATCTTCTTATGTTTCCTCACTGCACCCACTTCCTGATATTTGATTTCTGTGATATATTATTTGAATCGGCCCTCTTTACAGTAAGCGGTCTCTTAACTGTCTGATGCTTTCATGCCGAAGTTTTACATCATGTTCCTACATTATTCTTATCCTTCTGTCAGCTTCTGAGAGAGATTGGTCCCATTCAAAATTAATTTCCTTGTTTAGAACAAGAGATAGTAAGCGAGTTCTTGGACTGACAACCCAAACGAAAGGAGCTCCTTGCTATATTAAGATGTCCTAGGCACTGGCCTATAGCAACTCTAGGCTGTCTCTAGGAGGGTGACAAAATCATCCACAACACATCCGCTACTCATTATTCCCCATTTCATTATCATCAGTAGTGTGTGTCTGTTAGTCGCTCCACTATTTTCTCTCGCGCCTTAGTTGGGGATCCCTTATTGCCTCACCTATGGCGGACCTCCTTCTGTCAACATCAGCTCATTTACTCCAGAAGCTAGGTTTAGAGGGCAGTGTACCTTGGTTCGAGCTCCTTTCCACATGATCGCGATCTGTATACTTGATGGTCCAGTGATGCAGCAACAGCTATTGGTGATTCCCGGGTGTGTGTGAGATGTCTCAACCCTCATGAAGCGGTGGCCCTGCAGGTAGCCCCCCACATGCCCGGATGACTTCTTCATTTCCGCCTTTGATGCAGCTCCTTACATTTGATGATGTCGGCCTCAGCCGCCTGCAACGCCTCTTCGATTTGCATGTATCAGTTAAATTTTGTGAGCCCTTCCCCGTGTATAGGGGGCATTTGGGGTGTATTTGTATCTCATGTACTAAACTATTATTGTATAAGTCCTGACTGTTATTCCAGGCACAGCATGTATGTGGGATTCATCATTCTATTTTTTCTGGATTTATAGTTTGGTTCCCTGTTTACTGGACATACTATTCTTTTGTACTTTGTCTCGGCGGGCATAGGTATGCCTCCCCCGCTGCCTTTAGCACAGGTACCGCTTCATAAACTAGAGACTTGTTACACCTGTAAGTCTCATCTCCTCAGGGTCTAGTCCTTTAGCACATTAGACTACCTTACATTTATCTCTCTGACTTCCCTCGTGATGTCTAGTGATTGAGTTCTTACAACGTACTTTGGTCATACGATTTTCTCCTAACACTCGTATGTTGGGGGGCAATCTGTTACACCATTTTTTGGTCATCTAACCTACTATCATTAGATGAACCCAAGTACACCATGTAAGAACAATTTTACCCTAAGTAAAATTGCTTTCACTATGTGAAATAACTTAGTAAAACACCTTTATTAAGTTGTTTATGGTCTAAACAGGAAACCCCAAAAGGAAATAATAAGCAAATCTATATTTGTTTATATTTCCTAGTCATATTTAACCCAAAACAAGGAAATCAATTAAATAAATCCTTATTTATTTGATTATTTCCTAGGAATAAGTTATTTAAATCCTATTTAAATAATATTCCTAGTTAAATTTGACTAAGTCATTTATAAATAATTAAATAAATCATTATTTATTTAATTATAGTCCCACCATTTCCTTAAAATAGTAAATAAATCATTTATTTATTTATTATTTATAAATAAAGGAATTGACCCAAGTCAAAAATCCTTTTCCCTCCAACAAATATAATAAAATGTTCCTAAAGGGTGGTTCTAGAATTTGATTAATAATATTTTATTCATGCACCAAGTTCTAGATCGCCCCAATATTTTGTTATAAATAGAAGGGTTTTCCCCATTCATTAGTCACCTTTGATTGCATTAGATCAATCTAGATCTATACACTTGGTCACATTTTCTCCATTTTTTCTTTGTGAGCTCCCATTGAGTTCTATGTTTGTCTGGGTTTTCTACACCAACAAGAGAGAGAGATTCTAGATCTGAAGTGCTGAGGACTGTCAAGAACCCATCCCATTAAGGAGAACCGGAAAACACCTTTCTTGTTTTCCTCTCAGGTGCCCCCTTTTAATATAATATAAAAAATTCTTTCAAATACATCGTTCTTGTCTGTCTATTGGATGCATGGAGCCATATTTCATTTTTACTACTTAATGTCTTTTATGCTTAGATCTGGATTTGTGCAGCATTATTTGGATCAACTAACTGTATACTTAAAGATATTGGCAGTCATACTTGATGTTTGGGCTATTTGTTATGCATAGCTAAAGTGGTATTTTACGACGAAAGATTCATACTAACACACATTCCAACCCCCAAACCTCGTGGTCACATTAAAATTGGAGCGCAACCAATACCGAAATTGTGGTTAATAGTGGTGGAACCGAAGTTTCAGTCAGCATTTAAGCCTGACCGCACGGAGAAGTCGTAACTGCCAGAGCAAGGATTTCCATGTGACAATGTTTAAATGAATTGTTACGGAGTTTTTTATCGCATAAGAATTTGTTGAGACTGTAGCATGTGAACACAACTCTTGGACTGTCAGCGGGTTGGGACCACGAGCGATCCCAAGCCCCAACATGAATTTTTTTAAATGTTAAATATGTCTTGCACCCCTTAATAGTTAAGTCTCATGTGTATCATGAATGATGGAGAGCTTTGCGCGCATGCCAAAGGTTGCAGGGTCAAACCCCTCGGACCTCAATAAAATTTTAATATATTGTACAAGGGACATGTGGTGGCCTCAAGGCTAGCCACGTGTCACCCATTCAATGACTAAAAAAATAACGTACATTCCACCAATCTAATCAGAACGTGAAAAATGGAAGCTTCTGACTGACTTGAGAAGATAGAATATTCTTAGGAATATTCTTCTTTGCTAACTATGTAACTACATGCTGACTGGGCATCCCAATCAAACCTGTCACAAATTTAGTTGTTTGGGAAATCGATCAGAATGTGATATCTCCCTCATACAACATCAGTTTTTAGAACCATTTGTGGCACAAAAATCAAGAAGACGATATCTACTCGATCGCTCAAGTTCGTCATAATTTCGATGACTTTGAATTTTGAGAAAAAATTATGAACTCTTGATCACACCTCCCCATAGAGAATCTTTTGGACCCCAAAATACTTGATTACCTATTCAATAGATGAGGGTAGAGCTCCCTCGCCTTTCCAACTTCCATCCACTTTTCCTTTCTTGGCTTACTAACTTTGAGCCCAACTCGAAGGTAGTCAACACTTCTCCTCTTAGATTCTCTTGTCCTCCTATCAAGAATTGTATCTTCCCTAAGCTCATCTAGAAATTTTGGCGAGAAATATTCAATAGAAGGCAGTTGAACATCACTTCCTTGATCATCGATCAAAGGTGGATCATACAAATGTAAATTTTCAACATTAACAATTGAACACATTTTCATATATGAAGGTAAGTCAAGTTGAAATGCATTGTTACCAACTTGGTTTGTGATATTGAATGGACCATAGCGAATGGGTTTGATCTTTTTACCTTCCCCTTGCATCCTTTTTTTTATTATGTGTAACCATACCTCATCTCCTTCTTGAAATTTGTGATCAACTCTATGTTTTTCATGCCTCTCCTTGTATTTTCTTTGAATTTTCTCAAGCTGTTCTTGAACTTGTTGATGTATAATCTGAATTTTCTCAATGAACTTTCTGGCATTGTCAATATCACTATGCCCAGCAATTGCAACATCCTTCACAAAGATGAAGTGTAATGGCGATTTCGACAAATACCCAATGCATACTTCAAAAGGTGATGTATTTGTAGAAGATTTCTTTTCCCGGTTGTAAGCATGTTGAATGTAATGCAATTGATCATCCCACAACTTGGGATGTTTGCTGAAATATACTCTCAATAGATGCACAACAGTTATGTTCACCACCTTGATTTTTCCATCAGTTTGCAGATGAAAAGAAGTAGTCTTTTTCAATTTTGTGTCCATCATACTCCAAAGATTGGACAAAAAATTCCCAATGAACCTGGAATCCCTGTCACTAACAATAAAAGTAGGCAATCCATAATGAACCCATACATGTTGAAAATAATGTTCAGTAGTTTATTCAGCAGTAATGGTTTTCTTACATGGCATAAGTATACACATTTTACTGAATCTATCCACAGCTACATAAATAAAATCATGTTGTTTTCTTGACATAGGTAGACCTCCAAAAAATTCCATGGAGACACTCTCCCATGGCCTTGATGGTACCAGTAGTGGCATGTACAACCCAAGCTTCCTATTGCTAGGCTTTCTTGTTGCACACATAGAACAACCTCTTATAAAACGTGACACATTATCTATCATGTGAGGCCAATAGCAATACCTCTGTAGATGTGCCACTATTTTTCTTACCCCAGAGTGTCCAGCAATAAGAGATGAATGAGCCTCTCTCATGACACTTAGCCTCTCTCCTTGTGGTATACACAGCTTGCCCAAATGAAACAACAAATTTCTATGCATGTCATAATCATTTTCCTCAACTTGATTCCCTTCACTCAAACTAGCATAAACATCTTAAAAATCAACATCATGTGCATATTGTTCTATGTAACTCTCATGTACAATAGAATATTTTTAAGGAAAGTAGAAGCACTTATAATTGGTGGCGAAAGCATATCAACAAATTTATTGAAAATACCTTTCTTGTACCTTATAACCAAGTGAAAATGTTGAAGAAATCCCATCCACCTGAAATGTCGTGATTGCTGCAATTTTGTTTGCAACTGCAAGTACTATAATGGTTGGTGATCGGTATGTATAATCGTCTCTTTATCCATCAAGTAGTGTTTCCACTTCTTGATGCTTTTTACCAATGCATACAGCTCTTTGTCATATGTAGGATAATTAGTTACAGCACCATTGAATGTTTCAGAATGAAAAGCAACAAGCTTACCATGTTGCAAAAGAATTGCACCCATGGCATAATCACTAGCATCAATTTGTATCTCGAATGGTTGTCTAAAATTCAGTAATGCAAGGACTGGAGCTAAAATAATATTGTCTTTTAAAGCTTCGAACGCTTGTTGTTTTTTTCCTCCCCATTGGAAGCCTTTCTTCACACTTTTTATTGCATGCATAGGAGCTGCGATGGCAAAAAAGTTAGCAATAAATTTTCTCCAATACTGAGCTGCACCTAAGAAAATTCTTACCTTAGTTACTATTTTGGGAGTGGGCCAATTCACAATGGCTTCCACTTTAGAAGGATCAATTCTCAACTAGCCTCCTCCTCCAATATGTCCCAAATAAACCAAAGAATTCTTTCCAAACTCACACTTTTACATCTTAAGAAACAATTTATCTTTCTTCAAAACATCAAGCACCCTATTCACATGCAAGACATGTTCTTCTCTTGTTTTGTTGAAAATCAATATGTCATCTAAATACACAATCACAAAGTCATCAAAAAATGGATGAAAAACACTATCCATAAAATGCATGACAGTTGTTGATGCATTACACAAACCAAATGGCATAACAAACCACTCAAAGAGTCCTTGTTTGGTTTTCAATGCAGTCTTCCATATATCATTTTTTGCAATTCTTACTTGATGATATCCACTTCGTAAATCTAACTTAGTGAAAAATATTTCTTCTTTCAGCTTATCAAGCAAATCATCTATCCTTGAGAGTGGGTATCGATTCTTTACCGTTATCTTGTTCAAAGCTCTAAAGTCTACACACATGCACCAAGTCCCATCTTCCTTTGGAATCAAGACTATAGGTAAACCGCATGGCGAAGTGCTTGGCCTTATGATTCCTTTGTCCAGCATCTCCTTTATTTTCCTATTTATTTCAGCATTCTCCATTATCGACATGCAATACATGACGATGTTTGGAAGAGGACAATCTTGCTGCAACTGGATCTAATGTTGAATCTCCCTTTTTCGAGGCAATCCTGTTGGCTCCTGAAACATTTCATGATGTGCATCAACTGCATCATATAAATATGATTTCAACTTAGGATCGCAATCCTTAAATGATTCATGATTAACATCAACTTTAGGCTTAATTATTATAAGAACAAAATTCTTACTTGAATTTACCAGCCTCTTTACCTGTCCAGCATTTACCATAGCAATATTTTTCTTCTTGCGATGTGCTCTAACAATGTACTCCTTGCCATCTTTGAATAACTGGTATTTGTTCTCATGGCGATGGAATATTTCTTTCCTATCATACAATGAAGGATGGCCCAACACAATTCCTTTTATGTTAAGCAGAACCACATCTAATTCAACTGTGTCAACAAAATGTGCAGTTATTGCAAGCCGCAATATACACTTCTTTGAAACCTGTAAATTTGAATCCTTACAAATCCAACCAAGTGGATATGATTTTGGATGTGGTATGGTCTCAAGATTAATTTTTTGGACCAAGTCTTCAGAGATTAATTTTTCTTGTGACCCACTGTCAAACAATATGTCAATCTTAGTATATTTAGATATGACCCTCACATGAAACAGATCAATTCTCTCTTCTTAATTTGGAGCATGTATGTGATAGTTTGATGTACTAGTATTGGGTTTAGTTTCAATTTCTTTCCCCTTTATGTTCTTCAATCCCATGGCTGTAATTTTAGATTCATCACCTGAATCCACTCCTAAATCATGTTGAGTTGTAGCTGAATTTTTTTGTTTCCCTTTGATGTTGATATATTTTGGTCTCTTTTCAGGATGTAATTTACAACATTGATTTTAATTATGGACTTCTCTTGAAAAAAATTTACAAACCACTTTTTCTCCCTCTTTCTTAATAGATGCATTCTTTTTTATTTTACCTTTTGAGGTCTTCTCTTTGTTTTTACCCTTAAAAAGGTTTGTTTCTACCCTCATCAAAAATGTGTTTCCCTTTAGCTTCTAGATGAGTGGCTTGAACACATACCTCATCTAGACTTGTGGGGTTAAACATGAGAACAGTATGTCTTAGGTAGCAATGTAACCCTCCTATGTACTTGAGCAAAGTATCTTGGCTCTGAAAATCTACCCCTAATAAGAGAGCTCTTCTCCTAAATTCTTGGGTGTAAATTTGTACATTTTGTCTTGTCAATTGTCTAATTTTTTTCCATTCCATTGTAGCTTTCTTCATATGATCTAATTGATAAAACTATCATTTTATTACATAAATGAAATCAGTCCATGATAGAATAATCTTACCATGCTTCTTGATCTCCTCCTTTGTCTTGGCTTCCCACCAAACAAGTGTTGCACCTTCAATTCTCAATGAAGCTAATTGGATTTTGGTATCATCATCTTGAAGGTTCTGAATTCTCAAATAGACCTCCAATTTCCTAATCCAATTATCAGGATTTTCTGCATTGACTTCACCATTAAACATTGGCAATTCAAACTTAACATCAAGTTTTAGAAAAGGAATTTTACCAGTGTTCTTTGACTTGTGTGACTGATGTACTAAAAATTAAGTAGAGGATGATGATGACGAGGGTGAGGATGGAGACTTTCCACTACCTCTGTTTCCTCCATTTCCCTTATTTTACTTATCTTCATCATTTTTACCTCCTGAAGATCCATGTCCTTCCTCGTGAAGTTTGGATCCTTCTCCTTCTAGTTTCTCATTCCTTTCTTTATAAAGGGTTCTCACCATCTCAGTCATGTCAAGGAATGCTTTCTTGAATACTCTTTCTTCCTCTTTGGGATCCACTTCTTCATGGATTTCTTCTTCCTCTGGAGGCATGCTTAATGCTACTTCTGCTTCTTTAGGAGGTGAACTAGAGGTGGAGAATATGGAAACCTTGCCCTCCTTTTTTGTGGCTCACTTTGAGACCCTCTTGCTACCTCCAATTTTCCTTCTCCTCTCTTGATCTTGAGCCTAGTAATCATGTGAAAACTTTCAAACAGTTAAAAAAATATTTGCACACAACAACACTAGAGAATAAACTCTAGCTTTAATACCAACCTGATCTGAAAGGACTATATTAGTTTTGTTGTGCTAAGTGTATTTTCAGTTAATAAACATGTGCATACTTGTCTCCATTTGTTTGATTAAGTATTGAGGATTTAACCATGAAATATAACTGATTTTATTGAATTAGAAGCATGCAATATGAGAAAATAACACCGAACAATAGTGTATAACAGAGAAATAAAACCACACATAATATTTAAATAACAGGAATGATGAAGCAATTCACCCCTCCTGGGCTACATCAACTGGTCCAGCTCCCAATCGCATGTCCATCTTTCATTAAGCTCAAAATTTTGCAAATACATGTGTTTACAGGCCTCTAATGGCTATTTTCTCTGCTCCAATGGCTCCATAATGCTCCAATTAGTCTAGGTAGACTCTTGTTTCACCCAAATTGGTCGAAAATTGACACTCCTAGTATTTTTCCCAATAACTCCTACAAATCCTCCACTAAATGTGGAGAACTGCACTTATATACAGTTAAAATGGCACATTTATGAAATTTTGGAGGCACCCTATTGTAAACGCTAGTCCTAACCATTAATGGCTATGGTTAAGGGGAGGGGGTGGCCAAATGCCAACCCTTGAACCCCGCGGTCACATTAAAATTAGAGTGAGAATGCTGAAAATGTGGTTAATAGTGGTGGAATCGGAGTTTGTGTCGGCGTTTAAGCCTAACTGCGCAGAGAAGTCGTAACCACTGCAGAAAGGATTGCCATGTGATAATGTTTAAATGAACTATTGCAAAGTTTATTTTTGTGCAAACTTTTGTTGAGACTGTAACATGTGAACACAACCCTTGGACGCCGGCGGGTTGGGACCGCTGGTGGTCCCAAGCCCCAACATGAATTTCTTAAACATTAAATATTTCTCGTGCCCCTTAATAGTTAAGTCTCGTGTGTAGCTCGGATGGTGAAGATATTTGTGCACATGCCGGAGGTCACTGGGTCGAATCCCCTGGACCTCAATAAAATTTTAATATACCGTACAGGGGACATGTGGTGACCCCAAGGCTGGCCACGTGTCAACCATTCATTGGATTAAAAAAATAAGGTACATTCCACCAATCCAATCACAATGCAAAAAATGGGAGCTTCTGACTAGCTTGAGAAAATGGAATATTCTTAGGAATGTTCTTCTTTTATTGACTGTGTACCTGCATGTTGACTGGGAATCCCAGTCCAACTTGTCGCAAATTTAGTTGTTTGGGAAATTGATCAGAACGTGATATCTTCTTCATACGACATCGGTCTTTTGAACTGTTCACCGTGCTAGAATCGGGAAGATGATATCTACTCGTTCACTCAGGTTTGGCACAGTTTCGAGCACTTTAAATTTTGAGAAAAGATTATGAACTCTTGATCAATGGAGAAAAATACATGCCGACATGAATATTTTCTACAATGTCGGGTTTGGTCAAAATATTGTTAGAAATGGTTTCTTCAATATTTGATAAATTTCACTTAGATTCGATAGCATTACTTGGAATAGAATTCAAAAATAAAGTATTGATCGAAGGGTGATATAGTTTAATAAGATTTTCTTCTTTGTAATCCAGAAGATGGGAATGATGATGATGATCTTCCAATGGTTCTCCTTCTGGCATCATGGATTCCACAATGCTCTCATTAGTCAAGAAATTGGATGAAAAAGGATCAGATGGAGTACCAAAATCTAATGAATGGTCAACCCAAACGATCAATGACGATGAATTAGGATTCACTACTCAAGCCATGTACATTGATTTCTATGTTGGCTCAATTGGGTTGGGCTGTAGGAATTCATCCAGTGTAACAACTTCAGAATCATTGGTAACCTTCCTTACATTAGATGAAGTGGAAGATATCATGCAGCAGGTCTCTATTGTTTCAATTTCTACTACGTCGAAGGCAGTAGTAATGCAAAGGTGCTCATTAGGGTAGAATCCTTTAAGAGCCCTACACCAATGTTTTGAAGTGCTAGCTGGGGTGGATGAACTAACGGAACGCTTCCAGTTACTTAGGAATTAGAGGAAAATAAGGAGAGTTGACTGATGGTTGTGATGACACTTTTATGAGGGAAGGAAATCATTCTAAAATAAGTAGAGACGATCACAGTCATAGCGTAAACCCATGGCCTTCCGAGTAAAATGTTGCAGTCAAGGGGTTTGTCAATGACCTCAACTTCAACAGTTACACTTTCCCCCCCTAGTTCAACATGCAATTTATTGATGATACCGCAAGGCTTATATGTACAACCGTCAAAAGCTTTCAACGTCGTAGGCAATTAATATAGGCGTGGCGAGCCAAGTGACTTCCAAAAATTTAGAGACATAATGCAAGTAAATGGTCCCTCATCAATAATAGTGAAATGAATGAGCTGATTGAGAACATTTACTTGGATGGAGAATGCTAATTCTGCTAGTAATTGTGGCACATAGTCTGTACGATTAAAGACTACAAGATTGGAATCTGTCGAGTCGATTCAACCAATTTCCAAAAACAAAGCCTGCTTCTAGGAGGGACAATTTTGAAGTATGTTGGAACAAGGTCCCCTAGTTGCGTTTTGATATGTTCCAACACTGAGTTTTTTATATATTTTTGTAGTAATTGGTCTTGTGTAGGGGCTTTGGGGCATTTCAAAGCCCCTAATGTATTGTAATGGGTCAAAGGGTAGACCTAGAGTCTTCAAACCACAGTTTGTGGACCATAGGATAACACAGGCTATGATGATATAAATAGATGGATAGTTTGAGTCAAAGGGTAAGTAAGTAAGTAAGATTGATGCTATGTATGAACTATTGAGATATGTTTTGGGTAGTTTTGGGTAAGGACTCCTGCTAGCTATGTGTGTAGAGATCCTCAATCCTATTGTGTGAGGACCTGACCGCTGGTTGTGTGCGGAGGCTATGACTTAGGTTGTAACTTGGTTTTGGATGTTAATGAAGGTGGAACCTATTGAATTACCTTATGTTATCTAAACTGGTTGTGTTTTACCTCTGTGTTATTTTAATAAGATACGGTTGTATCTACGTTATATGAATTAGCTGTGATTATGTTGTTCTGTGGTGATAATTATTGATGCACACGTTGATGCGAAGGTGTTAATCATATTTGCTTAATAATAGTAGCTTTGTTTATGTTTACATGCTGATTATACTATTAAGGGATCGTTAAAAGGCTTATTTCTTTTCGAACCTGATAAAAATTGACAAGATCTGCCTCCTAGGGTGTGGAAACCTGGTTCCAGCACCCACCCATACTACTTCGGGTGAGACTTTGGCATGCGAAAGTAGGTCATTGCCGAGAGGGCCAGTAGTATAGGGGTTTTTTGGAAAACCCTAACTTTGAACCTAGGTCAAGACCCCTCAAGCCAACAAATGGTTCTGTTGCCAAGACTGGGAGCATTTTGAGAGAGAGATCGGGTAATGCCATGAGGTCGTTGGAGACCTGAGAAATTGGAGCTCGAAGACTGGTTCAAAAAACAGATTCAGGAATTTTTTGTAAAGGAGAATCGCAGCATGAAGCTAACAGCTGAGAAGTGGAAGAATAAATATATTTTCACATAATTATATGAAATTTTCTTCGTAACTTTTGTGCACAAGCTCCAGGAGTGGCTAGCAAGGCTAGCTGAATTCCAGACGTGTTGGAAAGACTATCAGGTTACGTAGTGAACTCCAGAATTGATTCAACATTTGGAGAAGGCTGAAAACACAATCACCCGCACTTTAGATCATTGGGTGGAAAGTGTGATAGGAGTATTTGTAATGGAATTTGTAGTCGATCAGTTTGTATCCTACTCTGAGGCGGAGCAGAGGTTCTTCAAAGGATTTCAAGGTAATTTATTGCGAACATTGTCGCTATTAATTAAAATATTACTATGCGAAAAGGGCATTTTGTTCAGCCACAAAGAATGAATGACCTCTTATTAGAGTGAGAGTACAACACGAAGTGGTAAGTACTACCGAGTCAACCGAGAAGGGGATAAATCCGTCTACAGTCCATTAATAGATCTGGTTGCACATGCAGGAACTAGCGCTCCGACTACACCATCTTCCAGTCAGCATAAGGGCAAGAGCTCCCCTACACCTCCACCACTACCGGAAGAAGATATGGCCACACACATGAAGCTGCCCACCTTCAAGGGTGTAGGAGATGAAGATATAGACTGATTTTGGTTCATAGTGGAATCAATATGGAATGCGCAGAGTGTGGCTAGTGATGCTGTAAAAAAGGCACACAACTATCCCTCGCCTTTAAAGGGAGGGCCCTGGATTGGTACATTAGGTATGTAGGCCAGCATGCAGATCCATCTATTCAAGATATTAAGAATACTTTGAAACAATAGTTTTGGAAGCCTAAGTCCTACGCTCATTTGGTGGTTGACTTGAAAGACTTTAGACAGGGGCACACTAAGTCGTTATGGTAGGATGATCAATGGCTAAAGAAGGTTATCAGAGATGGGGAATTTTAATATGATGATAGATAGCAGAAGGAATGGTTCATCGCCATGCTATTACCTCACCTGCGCAGACCTATGGGTCAGCAAGAGATTGAGACACAAGAGATATATTTGGATATTTCTATGAAGCTAGAAGTGGTGCCAAGAGACAATGCCCAGTTTTGGGTACAGCAAATCTAGGGACAGCTGGAGGCAATGCACCTCGAAATCCATAATTTACGAAAAGAGCGGGGAAAAGAAGCTAGCCCGGACGTATGGTGCATAAGATGCAGGGTGTCAGGCCACACCAAGGATCAGTGCCTTCTGCTGATGGAATACATGCAGGCTTGGGGGCCCAACCCATTGTGCCCTAAAGAGGTTACGAGACCAAGCAGTCCCATGTTATGGTGTGCTGACTTTCACGTAGCTGGACTACATGATACCAACTACTACCCCCGTCTTGGTGCTTATGTTCTATAGTTGAAGCAACAATGGTGCCGACTCTACTCATTTTTGGGACATGAAGAACACAACTGCCGAACATATGACTTAATGATAGACTAAGAAAACTTGTATAGGGTATATGTTGACCCTTCTTCACCACTAGCTCCCTCAGGAGGGGGAAGAGGTGGAAGCGTAGGTCAGGGAAGAGAGAAATTGATCTGTTATAACTGTGGAGAAGTAGGGCACTTCGCAAGGGACTGTCTGAACCCTGCACGACAATATTGCAGATATTATAGACAATTGGATCATGTGATCGAAGATTGTCCAGTACTGATAGCAAAAATGCAGGAAAAACAGCAGACGCCAACGAAGAATATGCAAAGGGTTAATATAGAACCGCGTGATGAGGGACCAAGTATTACTGTGATAATGCGCAGTGACACGGCTACTAGAGGAGCTGGGGAGAAAGTTGTGGTTGAACCCCTTATCCGTAAAGCTGCTATAAAAAAGGAAAGCTTGGACCTACAGAAGGAGAAAGAAACCTTCATAGAAGCTTGCAAATACTTGACCAAGGACGAGGCATCTACTTCCAAGGCTCCAAAAAACCTAAAAGTGGACGACGAAGTTAATTCATTCCTACAAGCATGTATGAAGTTGCTACGCAACCAGAAGGCAGTAGAAAATATTCAAGCACTGATAGACAATTGCAAAGAAAAAACTGACCCTCCGATAGAAGTTAAAGATGTTCACAAACTTTACAAGCATAAGAAACACACTGGTCGAGAAATGTGGCTAATGGCGTAGATTGGTGATTATGAAATGGACCATGTCATCCTGGATCTAGGATCCAATGCAAACGTCCTGCCCAAACAGATGTGGCAGAGGATGGGAGAACCTAAGATGGAATAGTCTACCATACAGCTGCGCATGGCTAACCAACAGAAGATCATACCATTGGGGGGACTATTAAAGATTATGGTAGATATTGCAGGGGTTAAGGTATATGCATATTTTGAGGTAATTAAAATTTTAGAAGATGTGGACCCTTATCTTGCGCTTCTGGGATTGGATTGGGCTATAGAAATGGGAGGCATTATCAACTTAAAGAAAAGGAGCATGGTTTTTTAGAATGAGGATATGAGGGTAATAGGCCCTCTAGACCCAGCGGAAGGAGAATGGTATAAAGAACCTATGCGTGAAGAAGATGACATGGAACACATCTACAAACTAACTACCCGAGATGAGGACTGGATTAATCATATGGCTAATGGCGTGCTTTTCTAGGAGAAAGATAGTGAATGTCTCTCTGACTTTGACGAGGAGATAAAAAATTGGTAGAACCGATTGAATGATGTATCTGTGTTGCGATGTCTTACGATCACGAAGAGCTTCCGGTGTATCTCCTCATAGGTAAGAGAGCTACCTCACTCTGATGGTTCTGTGTAGTATCCCAAAATGGAATAATGCATTGATACACAAACATAATATTTGAAACACAGAAAATGTACATAAAGGTTATGATCAACACATATATAGATAGAATAGATGAGCCATTTCATTATACATCAACAGCAAATGAAAGTACATATTTCTCCAAAAGGAATGCACTCAAACCACAAGATGGCTGAAAAACCAAGCACTGGAAATGTTGTGCTACTACTGCTACTGCTGCTACTAGAAACTACAGCTACTAAGGATAAGAACCATGTGTGGAAGGCTGTTAGAGTGCTCAGAATGATCCGTTCTTTTAACCATGGATTCTACTCAAAAAACCCATCAAAACCCAAAAATGGTTCGGCTAGATTTTAATTTTGGATTTTCGTCCCTTTTTGCGTTGCACACTACACCCCTAGTGGCATAAACTACGCTGTCAAGGATGGAGGATCTCTAGCCTGCTGAAAAATATGGCTATGAAACTCAATTCTAATGGAAATAATGCATTCAATGTGAAGGAATGGTCCTCCACTAGATTACTAGCTGAAATGCTAGCAACTTCCCTTCTCCCTTGGATGTTCAGGACTAGACTGCGCAATTCCTAATGGAAGTGTTGTTGTTGGGAGATGAAGAATATTTGGCTTGATGCATGATATAGATATAAGGTAGTGGAAGGCTGATCTTGAAGCTCAAGGTGATAGGATGAATCCTACACCGGTTCTCCAGCTGAAATATTGAAGAAAACCTCCTCCTTTCAAACTGATGTTCAGAAATGTGCAATTTTTGAATATGGATGTTCTGCAGAAAATAGGAACAATATGGCACCGATGCTTGATTATGAATGAAGGAAAATACTCTTTCAAGAGCTACTCAATGAAAGAGGTGGGATTCCTGACCAGGAACACCCAGTGCTAAACAAGACTTGCAATCTTAGCTAAACAACCAAAGAAGGCATGGAATGTCAAATGAAAAATCCAGATCTAAACAGATCACAAAATCAATAATCCAAATCATATCTTCTATGTTTCCTTCATCTCATTTATATAATTTATGAGCCTTCCCAAGCCTTGGCCCACCTCATAACTGTGTTTTACATGTGGACATAGGTCTCCATGTTGATTGTGTTGTCTCTACATGATCTCCATCATGTGTGAATGTAATGATCACCCTCTCCATCATGTGTGCATTAAATGCACTACTTCCTCCATCATGTGCACATTAGATGCACCCTTCTCCACTAACTTATCATAATTTCTTTATGATCTTACTTTGAATGCATTATGATTTTAGTTGACCTTTTCAAGATCCTCATGATTTTACATTTAAGATCCGTGATCTTATTTGACTGTTTCATCCTCCATGATCTATCTCATAAATGAGACATAATGTCCATTAAATGAGCTGCTACACTACTCCATGATTTTAGATCTAAATCTAGAATATCCACATACACACATCAAAAGTGGATTTTATTTATCTTTGAGGATTGTGGGTCCCTCCACCCTTTTATTTACTTAATTAATTAAGTTTATTAAGAACTCTAATATTCCAATTATCTTGTGGAAAAATTGGGAATATTACAGTCCTCCCCGACAAAATGTTGCTTGTCCTCAAGAAAATTCAAAGTGGATGCTACAGAAAACATCCTCCCTCTAAATGGCATCCTCATGTGGAAGGCCTTCCCATCTGTCACAATGTGTCATGCATGTCTAGCTCCAAAGTTGTCTCTCTAGAATGTCTAGAATGGCCTCCAACTCAAAATTTAGATACCCTTCATCATGAATGAATCTCCAAGTGGCAACCATATGATGACAAATTATCCCATCTACACATGAGATACATAAGATGAAGTGGTTCATTCCCAAAATGGAAAGTCCCAACTTATGAACTATATCACCAACCCATGATATATAGAGTATATTGCATCTATCAATGCTCACATCATTAGCCCTGTTGACCAAGTAGGAATCAAACATCACATCAACATAGTGAAAAACAAGAAGTAGAGACATATGGATGAACATGAACAATATCAAACCATATTCTCCCAATAACAACCAACGTAGCAAAGCCTTATGCTGCCATGCTAGATCATCATGAAAACAAGTAAGAGAGCCATACTCTCTCAAGTGAAGCCACCACAACAATGTTTCTTGTTTCCATGCCAAATCAGCATCAATGAGAATATGAGAGCCATACTCTCTCAATAGAAGCCACCGTAACAATGCCTCTTGTTTCCATACCACATCATCATGGTACCAATTGTAGTGGCCATATTCTCTCAAGAGAAGCCACCTTAACAAGGCATCTTGATGCCCCATCACATCATCATCATACCATGTACAATGACCATAATCCCCCAATAGAAGCCAACACTGTAAGGCCTCCTGTTTCCATCCTCCAACAATTTCATGCAATGTATGGGAAGAATTCATCCCATACTCTCCTAATACAAGGATTTTTTATGCCTCCTTGTATTATCATGATGCAAGTCATGGAGCAACAATATAGTAATGGAAATATGATATGTCTCATCAACATAATACACACAATCTCCCTTATGCCACATCATGTGAGAGTTATGCTTTCTCCCAAACCCAAGTACATACATGAACATGAGATACATCCCAAACAAAAATACATGTAAATACATGAGACATATCCAAAACAAGAGTAAATACAAGGACATAAGATATAACATGTGATGTCCAAACTCTCTCATCAACAACCAAAGTAACCATGCCTTTTTCTTCTGCATTCTTCCAGTGATGTGTGAGGCATGAATCCAAAAATTATGACTCATTGAGTGGTAGCCATACTCACCCAAGAGCAACCGGCGCAACCATGCTTCTTGTTGGCCCGTGTCATAGATATTAAAGTGGTTTGGAAACCCTTTTCTCTATACTACAGCCATTCATCCCAATGTGGATGATGGATCTCATTCTGAAAATATTTGGCATCCTCCCATTGTAGGACACCAACCTCCTCAAACTGTTGAAGAACTTTTCACTCCATGATATGTTGAAGTGCACCTCCAATGAGATCTCTCCATGAGATTCTCTTCTCATCAATGGCCATCCAAAACCAATAAGGTTCTGGATCTACTGCAGGTAGGAGTCTCTCTTTGAGATGTGATATGCTCATTAAGAAAGGGTCATCTAGAAAGAAGAAAATATTTCTCATCTCAAGATGTCTACCATCTATCATCTTTTCCTCCATTGCTTTATGAATGAAGCTACCATATGATTTCTTCCATGAGCAATGGGTCCTCTTCTTTTCACTGCTGCTTATTGACAGTGTTGTAGATCTGCAAGGTGATACATGTGTTGTCTCAAGGCAAGGCACAATGCTGAACTCATAGCCAGCCATTGTACATAGGATCATACTCATCCCATTTTCTAAAACTCCACATTTCAACTCAAGAGGTTGAATGTAGTTCATACATGAAAAGCTCAGATGGTTTTTCATCTCTTCCTTGATTATATCAAGGATCCTTTGTGCAATGATATAATGCTGCTCCAAATCAGCATGATGTTCTAACCCTTGGTCATGCAATAGCCCTGATGGCATGTCCCCATAAGTTTCAATAGAAGGTACTGAAACAATATGAGATGAAAGTGTATGCATACCTTGGATCAATTGTGATTCAGAAACATCTTGCAAGAACACAAGGGTTTCCTCTTCCGGAGCAAAGGTCTCTCCAATTGTTGGTAAGAGTGATGGTTGCTCTTCTACAAGTGTACCAGCGCTAGTATCTGTCTCCTCCTCCTCATGCATCTCATAAATCATGCATGGGGCTCAAAATGTGAAGAATTCAAGATTATTTTCCAAAGATGCAAATGATCCTCCTCTTGATTTAAGCACATCTGCAGTTGGTGGTGGTAAAGGCTCCTCCTCTTGAGTGATAATGAGAACATCTTCTCTTGACTCTTCATGCACTATCTCCTTGATGATGGGAGATGTCATTATGTGAGATGTCTTTGGTTTCTTTATACCATATATTTCCTTCAGTATTTGAATAAAATCTACATAAGAATACACTTTCATGTGTGACAACTAACTGAACCACCATTTTCTTGCTTCATCTTCAAGGTGCAGTGCTGCAAAATCCATAGCCCCTCTTTCTGATATAGGATATTTAAGAAAGAATGAAAATAATTCTTCCCTCCAAGCCCTCAGTGTTCTTGTGGAAGATCCATCGAATGTAGGCAAGAAGAATCTATGCCTCTTTCTTCTATTATTGCTTCTGGATATCCTCTCTTCTTTGAGTTACAGAAACTGTTGGAGAGAGAGATTCTCCTTCAATGCTCTATGTTGTGACTTGTATTCAAACAGATATTCACTTAGGGTCTAATGCCTCAAGCCTTCATCATATTCGGACCATTCCTCTTTCTTAAAGAAAGTGGATCTAGTGGAATAATGTGAAGTTCCTTGCTTCTCCGGTCTTCTTTGTTGCTGATAAGAAGTGTTGGGACCTCCTTCATCTTGGAACCTTCTTGAGGTTTCTCTTTGTCTTTCTCTTCTTGCTTCATTGATCTCCTTAAAGAGATAATTCATATATCTAAAGGAAGATGAGGCACAACTTAATCCCTCCATAGTATATCTCTACTATCTACTTTTCTTATGTTGTCAAAGTGTCCACAAGCTAAGACAAAGATCATGCTCTGATACCACTGTAATATCCCAAAATGGAATAATGCATTGATACACAAACATAATATTTGAAACATAGAAAATGTACATAAAGATTATGATCAACACTGATATAGATAGAATATATGAGCCATTTTATTATACATCAACAACAAATTAAAGTACATAGTGCTCCAAAAGGAATTCACTCAAGCCACAAGATGGCTGAAATACACTAAAGAAACCAAGCACTGGAAATGTTGTGCTGCTACTGCTACTAAAAACCACTGCCACTGAGGAGAATAACTATGTGCGGAAGGCTGTTAGAGTGCTCAAAATGATCCACGCTTTTAACCACGGATTCTACTCAAAAACCCCAGAAACACCCAGAAATGGTTTGGCCAGATTTTAAATTTGGATTTTTGGCCCTTTTTGGGTTGCACATTGCACCTCTGTTGGCATAAAATCTGATGTAAAGGATGAAGGATATCTAGCCTGCTGAAAAATATGGCTATTAAGCTCAAGTCTGATGGAAATAATGCATGCAATGTGAAGGAATGGTCCTCCCCTGGATTACTAGCTGAAATGCTAGCAACTTTCCTTCTCCCTTGGATATTCAGGACTAGACTATGCAATTCCTGATGGAAGTGTTGTTGTTGGGAGGTGAATAATATTTTACTTGATGCCTAATATGGATCTGAATTAGTGGAAGGTTTATCTTGAAGCTCAAGGTGGTAGGATGAATCCTACACCGGTTCTCCAGCTGAAATACTGAAGAAAACCTCCTCCTCTCAAACTGATCTTTAGATATGTGCAATTTCTGAATATGGATGTTTTGCAAAAAGTAGGAACAATATGGAACCAATGCCTGATGATGAATGAAGGACAATACTCTTTCAGGATCTACTCAATGAAAGAGGTGGGATTCCCGACCAGGAACACCTAGTGCTAAACAACACTTTCAATCTTAGCTAAACAACCAAAGAAAGCATGGAATATCAAATGACAAATCTAGATCTAAATAGATCACAAAATCAATAATCCAAAGTATATCTTCTATGTTTCCTTCATCTCCTTTATATAATTTATGAGCCTTCCCAATCCTTGGCCCACCTCATAACTGCGTTGTACATGTGTACATATTTCTCCATGTTGATTGTGTTGTCTCTACATGATCTCCATCATGTGTGAATGTAATGATCACCCTCTCCATCATGTGTGCATTAAATGCACTACTTCCTCCATCATGTGTGCATTAGATTCACCCTTCTCCACTAACTTATCATAATTTCTTTATGATATTACTTTGAATGCATTATGATTTTAGTTGACCTTTTCAAGATCCTCATGATTTTACATTTAAGATCCATGATCTTATTTGACTGTTTCATCCTCAATGATCTATCTCATAAATGAGACATGATCTCCATTAAATGATCTGCTCCACTACTCCATGATTTTAGATCTAATTCTAGAATATCCACATACACACATCAAAAGTGGATTTTATTTATCTTTGAGGATTGTGGGTCCCTCCACCCTTTTATTTACTTAATTAATTAAGTCTATTAAGAACTATAATATTCCAATTATCTTGTGGAAAAATTGGGAATATTACATTCTGGTAGTATTAGGGAATTCCTTAGAGCATTCGAAGCAGAATTCCCAAGGGAGTGAAGAATGTGGTGGTGACATCAAACCACCACCCCTGCGACCCCTGCGCAGTGGTGGGAAACTCATAAGGGGACGTTACAGGATTGGGAGGAATGTCACAAGTATTAGGATCCCGTGATTTGGCTAATTGGCAATCCAAATGACAGTGTAACATCAAACCAAGCTTTGGAGCCCAAGGATCTAGCCTTCCTGGACTCAAAGAGGGCTCTCTCTATATGTGTAAGGGATATCTATGTGTTTGCTTATTATGTTATGATTTTAAGCTAGTTATGGAGTATGTTTTTTGGTTTTGGTTTTTTAAGTTGTGAGGGATGAAACTGATCAAAGATGTGAAATAGGTAATAAGATGTTAGATTAACTGGGCTATGGGGTCAAAAGGTCAAGAAAGCTATTAGATGATGATACAAGGTTGTTGAAGGGCCGATTTGATTCAAGGTAGAAAGGATCTTTGGGCAAAATGGAGTAAGTGGACATCAAGTTTGTGAACGACAAAGGATTTCAAGCATAACTAGTTTAATAGAAGACATAAACATGGTAGGGCAAACCATTAATCATGCAAAATGTGACTATAAGCTAATCAATACATATAAATAAACATTCAAGCCATGCATAGAAGTATAAGACCCTCTAACTTTGGGAAATGGCTTTCAGACTTTGGGAAAACACTTAAGGAAGACAAACAACTCAAAACACTATGATGGAATGCCCAAACACAGTACTTCAAGTTATTGGGCACTTTGAACAACAATATTTGCATAGTTTTAGGCAAAGGGCTAGATCGAAACTAGGCCTCCTTGGTTCAAACAAAATGATAATCTAATCAGTCAAAGAGAAATTTCATGGATGGAACTATAGCTAGCCATAGGTAAGCAGGGCATACCGTAAGTCCTTCTTAGAATGCATAAAACCATGAATGAAACTAGCAACAATATCCTAAATATTAAAGAGCCGTCAATAATTCTTTAATGTTACTTAGGAAGAAGAAAACAACGAGGCTATGAAGAAATAGGAAATTTGAGGTGCCTCCATGGGCATGTCTCAAACTTGTTCTCTACTGATCTATAGCAAGCAAGAAACATGTATTCATGAATGAAAACTAGAAGACAACAACAAAGCAAGAAACACTATACCATTCTACCAAGTCATGGAATCCATCAACAATCCTTCATCATTCATCCAAGAACATCCAAGGGGCAATCCAAAAGCATAACACAAGTATTTTCTCCAAAGCTCATATGACCATATATTGCTTCTCTTCTCAAGTTCAACCTCTTTTTACAATGAAAGCCTTTGGAATATATAGGCTCAAGTGAGGAAACCCTCATGGTTCAACTTGCCATCCTATTGGCCTAATCAAAATATCTAATCTTGTCCTTGAGGCTTTGCAAAGCCCAAGGCACAAAAATATCTCATAAAATATCTAAAAAATTCTAAAAAATGGAATTTAATTGACTTTGCATAATTTTTCATGTGCAAAAATAGCTAAACGCACATTTGGAAAAAGCAGATTTTAGAGGTTCAAAAATTACAAAAATATTTCAAATTTACATCAGAAAACGGTCCCCTGACTTGTCAGAAACATTTGGCAGCCTTCCTGATGTTGAAACGAGGCTCATGATAGCTCGTTGGAAAGCTCTGAGTGTCTACTTTCTAGCGCAACACAAATTTCCCCAATATGATGCCTGGAAGTCCTCCAAATCTGCACCTATGTGTAGAAAACCAGAAAATAACAGTCTGCTGATAGACCGGGCAAAGTGTGCAAAATGCGAGTCTTTTTCGCCGTTTTGAGGGGACAAATGATCTCCAAATGTTCTGAAAATCACTGAGGGTGTGCTCATGAAATTATGGCATCCAATGATACCATTCTCCTCCTTTGAAGAATCCTCAAAATGGAATGGCTAATTTATGAGTTTTTGACCAAAAACCCAAAAATGCCAAAAAACCAAAAATTGTCAAAATGGGCCCAAAATTGGTGTGCATGACCCTCAAGGGTCCTTGGCAACACGCTCCAAAACTGAAGCCAAAATGTCAAGTGCTGATGTGCTTTTCTTCTCCTTCCGTGTCGGGCGCTTCCCTTTTGCCTCCTTTAGTTTCTCTTGAGTGGCCTTTAGCTTGCGCCGGGCAAACTGATTTAGCTTTTGATAGTGTTGTGTCATCTTCCTTTGCAGCTCCAAGTCTCTGTTTGCCTTCTCAAGCTTCATCTCCAAATGTTTATTGGCTCTTTCTAGCCATGCCTCCTTATTGCTTTCAATTTCTTGCTCAAGTAGTGTAATGAGGGGAGTGAATTGAAGATGGGCTTGTTCTTCTTCTTTTTGCTTTTAAAGGGCTCTTCTAAGCCCTATGGTTCTAGGCCTTTTCCGTCTATGCTGGTCTTCTTCTTCATCCTCGTCAAAATCACCTATGAGCTCCTCTATTCTTGCTTGTGCTTTGGCAGCCTCATTCTTGTATTTAATTGCTCGTGTCTCATAAACAACCATATGGACACTCATTTGTCTATTTTGGATCTCCAAGAAATGATTGAAGTTCTTTGCCCGATGAAGGTCATTCTCCAATGCTTCAATTTGGCCCTCTCGATGGATTAGAAGGTTTTCCAGAATGCGGGCTTCATTATCGCTGTCATCACTTTGGATTGGGATGATAGCCAATGCACCTCCATGTTCTTGAATTTCTCTTATCTTGCCTTTCCCTTTTCCCTTGAAGGCTAATCTTGCACTCTTCCTCCTTGGAAAGTTAGTGAGATGTTTCTTGGGCGACTTTCTTTTGCTCCAGATAGTTCTTGTTACTTTTGGAGTGACCACCTTGAGCATTTTCTTCTTTTTTGTTATGGGCTTAGTCTTCTCGGGAGAGGGAAGCATGATTGCTTTGCCCTTGTCACTTTGTTTATCACCTTCCGGAAAAAACCTTTCTTCTTGAAGCTGCTGTGCAACTTGAGGAGGCTGTAGTGTATCATGAGAGGACTGTTGTATGTCATATGGAGACTGTTGCTGCCCACCTTCATCATGCTGCTCAAACTGCTGCCCCTGTTCACTTTGTGGTTCAACCTGCTGCCCCTGATCATCAAAATCAAGCTGTTGCTGTGTTTCAACTCCATGCTCACTTAGTGGCTCAAGCTGCTGCTCACCTCCATCACTATCAAGTTGCTGTCCTTTATCACTTTCTTCATGCTTTTCCTCCTCTTTTTCTACTTGCTCATGCCCATCCTCTTCTTGATGTCCTGATTGTTCTGTGGTGATCCTGAGCCTTCTAGGAGTAGGCCTGCTAGAGGAAGGTAAAGGGCGATGAATAGGCGGGGTGGGAGATGTATGGACTGGAGGGATAGTGGAGAAATCTAGGTGACTGATAAAAACATCCCAAGAAACCCCCTTCTTCTCCAGCTGATGAAGAATGATGATTTTAATCAGAGAATGATGGAAAAGAGAAGCTATTTGCTGAGATGGAGGCTTCTTCTGGACTAAGGATGCCATTTTCTTAATGCTTTTGCACAAAAAGTAAGGGAGATTGAGCTGCCTAGTTCTAGTGAAATGCATCAATAGTCGGACATGGTAGGCATAAACTCAGGTAAATCTCCCTTCACAAGTAAAATACTTCATTATGATCTTCATAAGAGGAGCATAGCTGGCAAGAAGATGAGAGAAAGGAAAAATAGCAGTGCATGTTTCTCTGTGCTCGAGCTTGATGAAAGGCTTGTATTCATCTAAGTCTAGATAGGTCTGCTTGAACCATTTCTCGCCAAGATATGGGATTTTAGTGGCTTTAGATACCGATCTAGGGGAAAAATTGAAATCAAGGCCTGCTACTTGGAAATGTTTGCCTTGGAACCTCAAGGCACATAAGTGTGTCAAGGGTGAGAAACTTTTGACCTCCTGTACTCTCTGGCAGAAATCTAAACAACCCACCTCATGAAAATTGAAGAGGATGGATGGATGTGCATTGACTTCCTCAGTAGAAATTGGCTCATATCTCTTGTGTAATCCACTTCTATTGTCTTGCCTGGGTGGCATCTTGGGCTAAAATGTGCTCTTGAAGCACCAAACTGCCTCACTGTCTTTAAAATACCTTCTTTAAGTCAAATTCTGTCAATCCACTGTTTTGATAAGGAAACAATGTTTCTATGGATGTTTGTGCAAAATGATCCCTTTCAATATAAAACCTCTGCCTCTTTAAAATGTGGTCTTCCCAACCTTTGATATGTAATTCAACCAACAAACCCTTTGAGAAGAAAAAACATATTGAAAGGAAGATGAGCAGTCAAGTGAATATGTTGTGTATAGTGACAAGGTCACCCTGCTCTGTGATGTTTGGAGGTCAATAATATATTCTTGTATCTTTGACCAAGGTAAACTTCTCAACTTCACAATCCTACCCTTGTCTCATTATGCTAATCAACCAACAAAGCTCACACCACATACACAATCACCTTTAGTGGAGACACATAGTCATAGTCAATTTCACTGTTTATTAGAACAAAGGTGACAGAGTTTTTTAAAAATGTTTTTGTACTGTGGTAACAAAAACCTGTAGTAGTTAAATGTCAAGAAGCTCCCCTTTGATCATAACATTAACCCCTCATATGCAGCTCACCAATATATGTTTATTCATATAAACACAGTTAATTAAAAGGCAAAACATAGTCTAAGGTTATTTGTGTTTAAAGGACAGAGTTTATTGCATTCAATTGATCATCAACTTCACTCCAACAACACACTTCTTTCTTCATACTCCACTGCATCCTTACACTAAAACTGATCTACACACCTCTTAACTGTTCATGGCAGACTTTTTACAGTTTCAAACAACGCATCTGCTTGATAGTTTCAACCTTGTTTCACCATGGTAGTGGGGGCGACCTCATGGTTTTTTTTTTTTTTTTGTTTTTTAAATACAGCTTGCAAGCATTTGATGTTTCATCGGTCAACAGGAAAACATTATTTCGTTTTCACAACACAGCTTGAAACCATGGCCTTCTAACCCTTCATACCACTTAACATTTTTTTTGAAAAACTAAGAGGGCACATGGAAATACCTTTAAAACACGATGAAAATCTTCTCGAGGAGTTTGAGCCAGCTTCAGAGGTGATTTGATAGCGTGTTGAGGGTTAATCACATGCGCGGCGCGCTTGACAGGCAGATTGTCGCGCATAAATTTGTGTCGGGTCACCTATCGGGAACTTGTGACCCGACAGCTACAAGAGTGCCGCACGCGGCTACAGGAGCGTCGCGCGCCCTTGTTGCGCAATGTAAAAATTACGCCCAGGAGCGCCGCGCTCTTCTACAGGAGTGTCGCGCGGTGTAAAAACCCTGAAAACTTTGAAAATTGATTTGAAAACTTCGTTTCACCGCTCGAAAACTGCAAAGGGATGTTCGATCTCGCTTGGGGAATTTGAAAATGAGTTTGCCACAATGATTTACTCCTTTAATATAGTGAAACCCCAACGGTTACTTTCCATTTAGAAAATCAAAATGAAATCAAATTCTTAGGTTGGTCTTTGTAAGATTTTCGAAGGTTTTTCTTTTTTCAAACAATGCTTGGACTTATTTTTGAAACCAGAATGATCTTAACCTTTGTTGAGGGGGTCCATCTTTAGAATTCTATTGATAAGGTTCGTGGACGCTGCTTTGACAGTTATGAAAGGCTCTAAACTCACTCCAAGGATTCAGCTTTGTTTTTTAAGTTTGAAAATTTGAAAAAGTGACTACTGCCACTGCTGACCTTTTGGCAACATTTATCATAAAAAATCCACCCCGAATACATCAAAGAGCAGTGAAACCTTCTTTGCCATTTTGTAAGTGGATGATCTGTCCTTTCAACTTGGTTAAGAGCTTATGCCTCCATGTGTCTCTTCAGCTTTCCCTCAACTGTAAGTGCCAAGACTCAGTTACACATATTTAGAATTTTATAATCTTCTGTCAATTAAGTAGGGTGTTCCTCTAACCCTTTCTTCCACTTCAAAAGTACCAAATTGGTGTTTCCTGACCTTTAAATAATGAAGACCTATATTTGTCTCAAGATTTCACCAGAACCTGAAAAATATGTCAAAACCTTCTTTTTGCATATTATGAACAATTGTTTTCAATGGTGATGCCTCTTGAGGAGATCAAACCAGATTTTCTATGTCAATTATGATAAGCACATTTGAAAAGCAACTGTTTATGAATGGAGCAGACCAGTACTTTGAAGCATAATCAGTATTATATCCTCTGCTTGTGTAGTGACACAGACCCTCAACCATTTCTTCAATATTTTGCTTCTCTTCTCAAGTTCAGCCTCTTTTTACAATGAAAGCCTTTGGAATATATAGGCTCAAGTGAGGAAAACGTCATGGTTCAACTTGCCATCCTATTGGCCTAATCAAAATATCTAATCTTGTCCTTGAGGCTTTGCAAAGCCCAAGGCACAAAAATATCTCATAAAATATCTAAAAAATGCTAAAAAATGGAATTTAATTGACTTTGCATAATTTTTCATGTGCAAAAATAGCTAAACGCACATTTGGAAAAAGCAGATTTTAGAGGTTCAAAAATTACAAAAATATTTCAAATTTACATCAGAAAAAGGTCCCCTGACTTGCCGGAAACATTTGGCAGCCTTCCTGATGTCGAAACGAGGCTCATGATAGCTCGTTGGAAAGCTCTGAGTGTCTACTTTCTGGTGCAACTAAAATTTCCCCAATATGATGCCTGGAAGTCCTCCAAATCTGCACCTGTGTGTAAAAAACCAGAAAATAACAGTCTGCTAATAGACCGGGTAGAGTGTGCAAAATGCGAGCCTTTTTCGCCGTTTTGAGGGGGCAAATGATCTCCAAATGTTCTGAAAATCACTGAGGGTGTGATCATGAAATTATGGCATCCAATTATACCATTCTCCTCCTTTGACGAATCCTCAAAATGGAATGGCTAATTTATGAGTTTTTGACCAAAAACCCAAAAATGCCAAAAAACCAAAAATTGTCAAAATGTGCCCAAAATTGGTGTGCATGACACTCAAGGGTCCTTGGCAACACGCTACGAAACTAAAACCAAAATGTCAAGTGCTGATGTGCTTTTCTTCTCCTTCCGTGCCGGGTGCTTCCCTTTTGCCTCCTTTAGTTTCTCTTGAGTGGCCTTTAGCTTGCGCCAGGCAAACTGATTTAGCTTTTGATAGTGTTGTGTCATCTTCCTTTGCAGCTCCAAGTCTCTGTTTTCCTTCTCAAGCTTCATCTCCAAATGTTTATTGGCTCTTTCTAGCCATGCCTCCTTATTGCTTTCAATTTCTTGCTCAAGTAGTGCAGTGAGGGGAGTGGATTGAAGATGGGCTTGTTCTTCTTCCTTTTGCTTTTCAAGGGCTCTTCTAAGCCCTATGGTTCTAGGCCTTTTCCACCTAGGCTGGTCTTCTTCTTCATCCTCGTCAAAATCACCTATGAGCTCCTCTATTCTTTCTTGTGCTTTGGCAGCCTCATTCTTGTATTTAATTGCTCGTGTCTCATAAACAGCCATATGGACACTCATTTGTCTATTTTGGATCTCTAAGAAATGATTGAAGTTCTTTGCCCGATGAAGGTCATTCTCCAATGCTTCAATTTGGCCCTCTCGATGGATTAGAAGGTTTTCTAGAATGCGGGCTTCATTATCGCTATCATCACTTTGGATTGGGATGATAGCCAATGCACCTTCATGTTCTTGACTTTCTCTTATCTTGCCTTTCCCTTTGCCCTTGAAGGCTAATCTTGCACTCTTCCTCCTTGACAAGTTAGTGAGAGGTTTCTTGGGTGAATTTCTTTTGCTCTGGATAGTTCTTGTTACTTTTGGAGTGACCACCTTGAGCATTTTCTTCTTTGCTGTTATGGGCTTAGTCTTCTCGGGAGAGGGAAGCATGATTGCTTTGCCCTTGTCACTTTGTTTGTCACCTTCCGGAAAAAACCTTTCTTCTTGAAGCTATTGTGCAACTTGAGGAGGCTGTAGTGTATCATGAGAGGACTGCTGTATGTCATGTGGAGATTGTTGCTGCCCACCTTCATCATGCTGCTCAAACTGATGCCCCTGTTCACTTTGTGGTTCAACCTGCTGCCCCTGATCATCAAAATCAAGATCAGGGTTAAGGGTTAATCACATGCGCGACGCGCTTGACAGACAGAGTGTCGCGCAGAAATTTGTGTCGGGTCACCTATCGGGTGCTTGTGACCCGACAGCTACAGGAGTGCCATTTAAGTCCAAGCATTGTTTGAAAAAAGAAAAACCTTCGAAAATCTTACAAAGACCAACCTAAGAATTTGATTTTATTTTGCTTTTCTAAATGGAAAGTAACCATTGGGGTTTCGCTATATTAAAGGAGTAAATCACTGTGGCAAACTCATTTTCAAATTCCCCAAGCGAGATCGAACATCCCTTTGCAGTTTTCGAGCGGTGAAACGAAGTTTTCAAATCAATTTTCAAAGTTTTCAGGGTTTTTACACCACGCGGCACTCCTGTAGAAGCGCACGGCGCTCCTGGGCGTAGTTTTTACATTGCGCAACAAGGGCGCGCGGCGCTCCTGTAGCTGCGCGCGGCACTCCTGTAGCTGTCGGGTCACAAGCGCCCGATAGGTGACCCGACACAAATTTCTGCGCGACACTCTGTCTGTCAAGCGCGTCACGCATGTGATTAACCCTCAACACGCTATTAACCCGTCGATGTGACCAAGCCTCTTAAGCTAAGGGAAGTCAACATTCGAACAAAATAACAACCTAAGCTAGCTAAGATTGGGGACTACCGGGATGATGATACCATTGGGAAAGTCGCGAAGCTTCTCACAGAGTACCAGGAATTGTTTCCTACGAAATCCTTAGAACTCAAGGGTATTAGAGGGGACCTGGGGGTCATGCGCACCATTTTAAAACCAAATGCATGCCCTGTCAAGCAACGACCTTACCGCTTGAACCCCAAGTATAAGCAGAAATTCAAGGAAGAAATTGATAAAATGCTAGCCGCGGGTATCATCAAACCAGTAGAATAGTCAGATTGGGTAAGCCCTATGGTGGTTCAAGAGAAAAATATTAAAGGAGAAATAAGAATTTGTGTCGACCTGTGCAAACTAAATGATGCCTGCGTACATGATCCCTTCCCTATGCCATTCTCTGATGAAATTATCGATAGTGTGGGAGGGAAGGAAGCATACTTGTTCACTGACAGATTTTCGGGCTATCATCAGATCACGATTGCACCAAAAGATCATAGCAAAACTACGTTCACCACCGAATGGGGATACTTTGAGTACACCATCGTGCCATTTGGGCTCAAAAATGCCCCTGCCATCTTTTCACGGGTAATTGTCGCAGTATTAAAGGAGTTCATTCACAAGTTCTTGGAGGTATAATTTGATGACTAGATAGTATTTTAATTGGTAAATAAGCACATCTCGAACCTGCGAATGATGTTGGACGCCTATAGAAAGCACTAGATTTCCCTAAATATTAAGAAGTGCATATTTTGCGTACCTTTCGGGATCTTGTTAGACCACATAGTCTGTCGACAGGGACTGATGGTTAACCCTGCCAAGGTAACAGTTATCATCAACTTAGCAGTCCCTACAACTGAGAAACAGCTGGGCTCCATTCTCGGGCACATGGGCTACTATAGGAAGTTCATTCAAGGGTACGCGTTGATCACGACACCCATGGAGAAGTTGCCAAAGAATGACGTTTCATTTTTTTGGGACGCAGAGTGTCAGAAGAGTTTTGAGCTACTTAAGGAAAATATGGTCTCTGCACCTATCCTTATATGTCCTGATTGGGAAAAGGTTTTCCATGTCCATGCAGATGCCTCAGGGATCACCCTGGGAACTGTCCTTATGCGGCCCGAGGAGGGGGACATTGACCACCCGGTTGCATTTGCTAGTAGAAAACTCTCTAGTGCGGAGTGTAACTACTCCAATACTGAGCGCGAGGGGTTGGCCATGGTATATACCCTACAGAAATACCGGCATTATCTATTGGGAGGGCACTTCAAGATGTTCATGGATCACTCCGCTTTGACGTACCTAGTTAATATGCCTATGTTGGGGGGGGAATATTTGTCGATGGTTACTACTATTTCAAGAATATAACTTTGAGATCATTGTGAAGCCGGGGAAACTTAATGTTGGACCAGACCACTTGTCCAGAATCGAGAGTGGTGAAGAATCGACCAACCTAGAGGAAGGATTGCCCGATGTGCAGCTATTTTCTATTAAGGTGGTTGATGCACACTTTTCTAATATCATTCAATTCTTAACTACGAAGATGGCACTTACAGAATATTCGATACAACATAAAAAAGAGCAGGTAACCTGTGCAGCGGAATTTACCATCATAGTGAACCACTTGTATAATCTGGGAGTTGATGAGGTACTGCGAAGATATGTTCTGGAGCATGAAAGACAAGCCATTTTAGTGGAATCCCACGGAGGCGTAGAAGGAGTTCACTACGCAGGGAAAGTGACGGCGCAGAATATATTAAGAGTTTGGTTGTGGTGGCCCACTGCATAGTGACTCTTATGACTATTGCAAAGCCTGTGACACATGCCAAATTACAGGAAGACCATCGTGCAGGGACAAAATGCCCTTGCAACCATAGATGGCCCTGCAAGCATTTGAAAAATGGGCCATATACTTCGTTGGGCCCATCAATGCACCAGATAAGAAGACAGGTGCTCGCTACATCATCATTGTGACTAATTATATAACCAAATGGGTGGAGGTGCAAGCTGTGAAGGATTGTACTACAGATACTACTGCGCACTTTATTTTTGAACATATTCTAACCAAGTTTGGTTTTCCAAAGATCTTGATGAGCGATAGAGGTACGCATTTCGTTAATGAAACAATACAAGCCTTGATTGAAGAATTTTGAATCCACCATGCAAAAATTACCCCATATCACCCACAGGAAAATGGAATAGTAGAATATTTTAATAAAATTTTGGAACAGGCGCTGACCAAGATCTGTAATTTCGATCGAAACGATTGGGACGTGCGCATCCCATCGGTCCTTTGGGCCTATCGGATCACGTACAATAAATTGACTAGGAAAACATCGTTTCAGATGGTTTATGGAAATGAGGCCATTATTCCCATGGAGTATATTGTTCCTAGCTTGCGCATTGCAGCCTTTACGAACATGGTAGAGCCTGATATCATGGAGGAATGCTTAGCACAACTAGTCGCCTTAGAGGAAGATCAATTTATTGCTAATTTTCATTAGTAAGTTCAAAAGGCCCGGGAAAAATCATGGCATGATAGACATATCCAACATAAGGTTTTTTCAGAAGGAGAAATTCTCTTGCTATATGATAGCCAGTTTGCAGAAACACCTAGGGAAGTTTCGTCAGCACTGGTTGGGCCCCTACATGGTAAAGAAAATCACTGACGGAGGAGTTGTCTGGTTAGCTAAATTGTGTGGTGATATTGTACCCAAATATGTTAATGGAAGCCATCTCAAACCATACCGTATCAAATGACTATATGGTTGGAATAGCTATATTGGGAGGACTACGCACAGGCAAGAAAAAAAATGTAGGCAGGATCGTTATATGCACAGGGGTTGACCACAGGTCCGGAAGACTAGGGAGGTGCATTGGGAGCGCAGGGGTCGACCACAGGTCAAGAATCCCAAGGAGATGTGCTAGGAGTGCAAGGGTAATACACAGCTATGAAAACTAGCCATTGGAACAGTACCACAAGGTAAAAAGCCAACTTTACCTTTGGAAGGAGTGGGTAGTAGGCAATTAATGCGGCGATTTCTGAAGATTTTTTACCGTTTTTTTGATGGTAAGTTTCAACTAAGTTTCATCCGACCATTGTTCACTCTTCAACGCTATAAATGGAGGAGGGATGCTCTGAATTGGGTTCTGCATGTGCTGAAAATCTTGTGCCTTGAGAATTTCTATAACTACTGTGCTCAATTCATGTCTGGGCGTGCTACCCCCTCTAATATTAGTAACCCCAAGTTCGTCTTCCAAGCGAGAATGACTACAACCAATCCCGCTGAATCATCGCAAACTGTGGCCTCTACAGAGCAAGCATCCGATGAAGTATTGGAGGTCACCCCCGAAGTCGAAGAAGTCGTGTCCACACCAAACAAGGGTAAGCAGGTGGAGAAAAATAAGAGTAAAGGGAAGGGCCAGGAGCAAGGGCAGTGGAGGGCCATGAAATGGGCTATGGGGAAGCCGCGCACCTCCCCCCGGAATGTGCAATCTCCCTTAACGGTGCCTAAGGCACATTCGCCTAACCCAGAAAAGCGACCTATGTCTGTATAAGAAGAAGCTCAACTCACTACCCCAATCATGTGGCTACCACCCTATGTTTGGCCCCGAAGGCCCTCGGTGCACACACCTAAGAACTCGAGGGTCTGCGCTCCTATATGCAGATGTCGCTAATTCCTGGAGAAGTCCCCATAATTGGAGAAGCATGCAACAAGCTCTCCTTAATCAAGTTCGATGATCATGACCTTCCCAACCTAGAGGCCTTCCCAGAATTGACACCTGAATTGTACCTCGAAAGAGTACTGGAGGACAATGTGCTAAGGGTCGTATCAAAACTGTGGGCACATGGGTTAGAAAAATCTGGATTACTGAGCTTGTTGCAAATACCTCACTTTGGCTGATACAATGTAACTGAATAAGTCGTGCAACAGCTTCTAGCCCTGATCCATGATGACAGCTTATGGATCCAGGACCACATTCCCCACGATGCTGCCCTGATTCACTGCATCATTGGCCTCCCCATGGAGGGGCCAAACCCCATGGATCACGTCGGTAAGAAGTACGAGCAACAAATCACCAAAAAGGTGCGAGAATACTACCATATCGAGCGCAACACCAGAGGTTTCATAATTAACACCATCAACGACCTTGGAGTGTGCATGGGTAGCTTGCTGCTGGCTTGCAAATGATGCACAAGTGTCAGGCCATGATTATCCCTGCCTATGTGATTCATCTTGCTGGACGCTGCCAAAAAGGGGTTTGCTTTAACTAGTTGGAGTTCCTCTACAATGAGTTTCTAGAAAATGTGCACGAGGCCCAGGATCAGAGGAGGGTGTTCTACTACTCTTGGTTGTTGCTCCTAACTGCATTAATTTCCTAGGAAGCCCCTAAAGTATCAGTCCTCCATGAGCTTGAACTTGACATGTGTGAAGGGGCGCGATATGCGAACTTATGGGATTCAAAGGATGAGAAGCGGATTAAGAAGAACGAACTCTTTTGGGTACTATTTCAGAGCATGCTCCTAGCAACAATTCACTCCCAGCCACGATTTTCGTTGACATTCTACGACAAATACAAGAGCATCGTAGCATTCCAGTTCATAATGCACAACGTGCAGATTCGAGGTCGTAAGGATCCATCTTGGATGTCGCTCCCTTACATGGTTGTCGATGAGAAAATCGACCAGCTCATCGCCACTTAGCCACTGCACTAGAGATTGGGATTCAAATAAGGTGTAGCTAACACTGATGGTACAAGCACCATCCCAAAGACCCCCACCCCACCTAATACCACCAAGAGTTCAGAAGGACATGGCCCAGAATACCCCACCGAGTCAAAATTTCCCCCAGACACAGCATAGTGCATGGAGCATGAATCCCAGTACGACATGGACAGAGAGGGTCTAGATGCGCAAGGTGTTGATTCCCCACATGGTACGAAACGGACAGTCGACCCTCTCAATGGCCAGTGAAAGAAACGGCAGGCTACGAGGCCCAGTAAGGAGACTGGGTTTACCTTAACAGGGGAATATTTGGAGCAAATCGCAGATGCAGTCACCCTCGCCTCAGAAGATAGATGGCTTGCTTTGGAAGAGCAACAGAAGGCCAAAGTCACCGAATTACAGTCTAAGATCCAATTTCTGCAGCTCAAGGCTGATACCCTACATAGAAGCGTGGTTCAAGCAAGGCTGCCTCCAGCAGCCAGCATTGAGTTGATCATCATGACTGAGAGTCGCCTCTACCCCTTGACAGGTGCAACAATCATTCTCATTCCACCTGCCTTACACATGCAAGTCCAGGCCTGCACAAAAGTACATATAGACTTGTCCTGGTTTCTACATGAGCCACTGTAAGTTCTTCACACATCCTCTTTGAGTAAATCCTGCACAGAGACTGTGGGGCGCAGTAGCAGTTGAGTACAGGCGAGCAGAAAATCGTAGAAAAGACCACCGAGGTGTCCCAGGCACATGCCGCGTGCATATTTTCCACCGCACAATAGACTGAGTTGGAGTGTCTGATCAGTAGACTATGCACAGATGTGACTGAAGACATTCCAGCCTCTTCCACCCCCCACATTAAGAATGAGGGCCTCATTGCAGCCTTGAAGGCTTCTCGGACCAAGAACCAGAACGTCAAGATCGAGATGGAGCAGCAGATTGCTGCGTTGCAAGCCAAGTTGCAACTAGAAACTCTGCCTGAGGTACAAGTCCAGAGAGCTGTGTTGGTCACAGAAGCCATGAACAACATTACAGCTTAGGTCGCTTAGGGTGCAGAATTTTTTGAGACATCTATGCAGTTGTGGTCTAAGGTGCAGCACGACCCTCTCCTGCACGAATTTACTCAAGAACTGCGCCAAAAGGAAGAATAATTTGAGCAACTGGAAGCTGCAATTCCCACTTTTATCCCCGCTTAACGCTTGGCATGTCTCTGAGCCAGCCATATGCTTAGAGATGAACTATAAGAGCTTTTCCACAAGAAGAATGTTTTGAGTGACCACCTCAAGCCATGGACCGATGAAGCCCTCAAGATATCTCAGGACTTGGATGTTGTGGTCAAGCAGCTGAATCAGACCCTAGAAAGTGTCACTGCTGCCACTGAAGGTCCAACTTCATAGAAGTTGGTGGAAATTTTACAGAATGCTACCACACACAGCAAAGGAATGTTGCCCCCTATGATCGATGCCATCAAGCAGCGCCAGGAAAATATGCAAACCTCATGGCCATTATGACTCGGGACGAGTCACAAGATTGTGTTGGGGGCCTATTGGAACATGGTCTCCTAGCTGCATTTTGATATGTTCCAACGCTGTGTTTTTTATATGTTTTTGTAGTAATTGGTCTTGCCTAGGGGCTTTGGGGTAGGTCAAAGCCCCCAATGTATTTTAATGGGTTGAAGGGTAGACCTAGAGTCTGCAAACCACAGTTTGCGGACCATAGGATAATGCAGGCTATGATGATATAAATAGATGGATAGTTTGAGTCTAAGGGTAAGTAAGTGAGTAATATTGATGCTACGTACTAATTGTTGAGATCTGTTTTGGGTAGTTTTGGGTAAGGACTCTTGTTGGCTATGTGTACAGATATCCTCAGTTCTGCTGTGTGCAGACCCCATTGGCTGTGTGCACAAGCTGTGACTTGGGTTGTAACTTGGTTTTGGATGTTAATGAAGGTGGAATCTATTGAAGTATCTTATGCTATCTGAAGTGGTTGTGTTTTACCTCTACATTATTTGAATAAGTTGTGATTGTATCTATGTTCTATGAATTAGTTGTGATTATGTTGTTCTGTGGTGATAATTACTGATGCGCACGTGGATGCGAAGGTGTTAATAATATCTGCTTAATAATAGTAGTTGTTTTTAGGTTCACATGTTGATTATACTATTAAGGGCTCATTAAAAGTCTTGTTTTTGTGCGAACCTGATAGAACTTGACAAGATCCACCTTAATTACCTACTCTCTCCCAGGGTGCGGAAACCTAGTTCCAGCACCCACCCATACTACTTTGGGTGAGACTTTGGCCTATGAAAGTAGGTCATTTCCGAAAGGGACAGTAGAATAGGGGTTTTTTGGCAAACCTTAACTCAAAACCTGGGTCAGGACCTCTCAAGCCAAAAAAAGTACCTCAAGAATAGACATAGCTGAAGGGGACTGATCCAAATCTTCAACTATATTATAATTTTGAGCTGCTCAGGCTCGATGATTGAATGTTGATTTATGGATGACTCCCTTTGATGGCTTTATTGTTAACTCTGGAATAGTAGTTGGCAGAATTGATTTCATGGAAGGATTCATGGTCAAGGTAGAGAGTTGATTAGTAGCCTCACTACTGTAATATTTATTTTGCATTGACACCAAAACATCAATTTTTGGCTTTGTGACGGATATCATAAGAACTTGGGAACTAGAAGCTGGATATATACCAACCATATTTGTTTTCTGGATTCATAAAAGGATCTGTCAACACAGCAGATGCAGTAAAGTTCTTAAGAAAGTTTGAGACTTTGGCGTGGTGAGGACAGTCTTGAACAAAGTGCTCCTCATTACATATTATGAAATTTTAATGAGGTTTTCAATCATTTCTAGTTTGTTGATCAGATGATCATTACTATAGGGTTGAATTTTTTTTTCTTCGCTCTCCCCTTTTTATTACTTCCAAGTTGCTTATCACTTTTACCTTTTTCAAATGACACGGCATGAATTTCAAAAGAAGGTGTAGGATTAGATGTAGTAGGGTGTTGTGTGATTTCAGTACTGATCATACTGTCTCTGGAATGAGAGTCCTTGGATGGAGGAGGAACAGTACAATTAGATCGCGGCGAGTTTGGAAATTTTTCGTAGAGAGTTCCAGACAAAGTGTAAATCAAATCTAAGTACTGGACACAAGCAATGACCTGCTCTTCAGTGACAACGCCACCTTTAGCTACATCCTTGATGATAGATGGCAACAAGGTCTTAATAAACCACTCAGCAAAGAGTTGATCGGGAACAAATGTTTTGACCATTCTAGGACAACGACACCACTCAGGAATATGATAAAAAATGTGAGTAGCATTTGTCTATTTAAAATTGGTTAGAAGTTTCATTCTAGTTTCATATCATATGAGTCACTGGAAGTGGGTCAAAAAGGTAGTAGCTAAGGTAGTTAAATTATCAAATGAAGCTTATGGTAGTTCAATGTACCACTTCACAACCGGACCAGTGAGCGTATGCTGGAAAAGACGTAGTAGAACAGAGTCATCATTTAAGGAGATGGATGAGCAGCACAAATGATAAGTCATAGCATGCGTTGATGGGTCTTCTCTAGGATTTCCATTGAATTTAGGAATGTCAGAGGGTAATTTATGTGGTATCACTGGCCACCAAGGAAAATAGTTGATGGGGTCATTGGTAAGCCGATTTAAATAAGGTAATTCTAAGGTTTATACAAAGGGACACTGTCAATTCAAGTCAGGTTGAGCATAACCAAGATATGATGGAATTGCTTGGGAAATAAGCCTTTGAGCACCAGGATAAGGAATTTGTTGCTGGTAACCTGGATAGGGGTTATTTTGATGACCAAATTCTTGAGGGATCTATTGACCATGACCTGGGTAAGTTGTTTGTTGTTGGAATTGTTGTTGTGGCATTTGAGGTTGTGGCTGCCAAGGTGACTGCCCACCAATATTATAGCCCAAACCATAATATCTTGGACCCGGTTGCGCCTATCACATCCCATAAAAGGGTACTCCAGCTTGTGAATTAAATATTCCAGATACAGGTGGTTGTTGTAAACCAACCGAAGGAGTTGGAGTTTGAGGGACCAAAACTTGAGGGTAATGGTTTGAAGGACCCGCTTGAGATGGTTGAGGTACAACAATCTGAGCCTGTAACAGGGGTAATGAATTATCATTAGGGGAATTTTAAGGTCTAAAATGGGCCTCCTAAGGAAATTATAAAATAATAGTGGAAATAATAAATAAGATTTGATTACATCATCAAATTTTAGAGGGAAAAAAGAAAAAACCACTTTTTCAACTCGTATTTTGAACTTATCTCCTTAAGATTTTACTCAAATTTTGAGCAGGAATACTCGTTGGATGCAAATTTTAATTCCTCATCCAAGGAGTACCCATTTTGCATACTTTTGATGGACTCTTCTACACAAAAAATTATAAATACATGAAAAACGTGATTGCAATCACATTTTTTCATGTATTTCTCATTTTCTGTGTATCAGAGTCCATCAAAAGTATGCAACATGGGTACTCCTTGGATGAGTAATTAAATTTTTCATCCAATGAGTACTCCACTTGAAATTTGAGTAAACCCTTAGGGAGATAAGTTGAAAATACGAGCTGAAAAAAGTAGTTTTATTATTTTATTATTTTATAATCATTTGACTTTTTTACTCCAAAAATGGAGAATCATCCCCCATATCATCACCTTGAATCCTATTGGTTCTCTTAAAGTTTATTTTTGTTATAAATTTTTCTTAGGAGGCCCATTTTAGACCTCAAAATTCCCCTAATGTAGCAAGTGGAGTAGATGTGGTTGCAACAGGTTGAACAGGTTGATATGAATGCACAATCATTTGTGGTTGAACTAGCAGGATAGGCTACCATTGAAAAATAGTTATTCCAACATTAGGGTGACCATAAAATGACATAGTAATGTCAAAATTGGTGACCATAGGTTGCTCCCCAGCATGAGGAGTATAATAATATGGAATATATTGTTCTCCAAATGGTGGGAGTCTAGTTGATATTGTACTTGATGGAATGTACCCAGATGGACCAACTTGATGTTGCACTGAAGATGTATATAAATGATCAAGTCATTCAATACTCATTAGTGATGTACCAGATAGGATGCCAGAACATGACATTCCATGGATTGGAGGATGCACCAGATTAGGTTCCAGATAATGATTGGTAACCCGGTCGGACGGAAGGACCACCATATAGATATGACTCTGGTGATGTGGTAAACATCGACGGGGTGGCAACAGTAGATTTTGTCACAACTATAATAGACGTTACAGCCAGAGATGTTGACTAAGCCATGGCCATACGACCCAATGTATATCTTATAGGATCTACGGGATCTTGAATTGAAACAGGATCAAAAGAAGCAGTGTAAGTCAACCAAGGTATAGTCTCATAAAGATAAAGCCCTGGTCCGAAATGGGTTGGAGTTGAAGGGCGTATTTCTTGTTGAGGTTCTTCTTCAATCGAAATCAAACCAGGTGGAAAAATTTATCCATCAGGCTCGAGATATATTTCAGGTGGTTGACTGCACGATATGGGAGACTCAATGGCTACGATTGATTGTGGAGCAACCGATACAGGAACAACTTTCGGTTGTTAGACTTTGCGGTTTAGATGTTCTGGTAAAAGAATGATGGGATCTGGATTAACTTCTAGTTGAACAACTTCGGGTTCGAGAGGTATGGTCTGACTGATTGAATGAATCGTGTCCACAGGTAGCTGTGAGGACTCCATTTCGACAACAATGGATGAACCAAGATGTGTAGAAACGACTTGATGCGACTCTGGTATATGAGATGAGGATGGCACACCAGAGGTACTGATGGTACTAGTTTCGGTAGAACGATGTTGCCTTCACCAACCATAAATGGATTCCAGTGGTAAAGGTGGTTTAAGTGTTATTCTATGCTAATGTCAGGGAAAGGGATGTTCTTCTTCGATGATGACTGATTGATTTAATTACAAAAAAAAAAAACAAAATAAAAGGGTGATTCTAGGAAAAAGGTTTACCAAGTAATTGTGAACTACATAATACCTCCTTGCGAACCAAGAAGTATGGGTAGGAAATCTCCCCAAATGTTGTGTTCGATGTATCACAAGTTACACGGTGGCCAACTCGGTTACCTATGGATGGTAAGTACCCTAAGGTTTTCCTTCCAAATATACCCGAAGGTACTTGGAGGCCCAAGTCCGTATTAGCGTTGTCTAATGCGAAACCACACAGTGAGAGCACCCGTTTATACTTTCGTACTAGAAAACCACCCTATATACCCAAAGGTACGTGGACAAGCTCCGATATACTTACATACGTGGAGTGGGATTTCACACTCAAAATGTATCGTAGAAAAGTTAGTGAGAGATGCTATGTTTAACGACGTCGGAACACATCTCTATCCTAGACCTTCTAAATGTTATCGTTAATGTTACAATGATTTCTTACGTTTACCGATGTAAATTTTATGTTGATATTGTTTAAAAGTTTATCTTTGAGGTTCACCGTGTGCTGTAATGGGAAATTCCTAAAAATGCAAACTAAATGATAAGAAAACCTTTCAATTTAGCTTTTTCAATGAAAATCCTAGCTAGTAAGGGGAAAGAGAAATCAGATTTTGAGCATACAACAAAGAGCACAAAATAAATGCAGATTTCCCTAAATTGTTCCTATGCAACACACACAATTATCTAGATGCACATGCATGTTTTTATTTTCAAATCCCTTTAATGTGAATGAGATAAAGGAAACTAAATGCACAAATCAATCAAACAAATGTCTTATTTTGAGAAATGAGGAATGAAACAACAATTTATCATGGGAAAATGAAGAATGAAACTACAATTTTCCTACAGGAAATGAGGAATGAAACAATAATTTCCTTTTTGAAAATAGAATTGATCTAATGAAAAAATCAACTACTTTCAATTTGATTTTCCAATGATAAAGAAAACAGCTAATGAAACGTTGAAAAAATTACCTTTCAAAGGAGGAAGAACAGGAAAGTTTACTGGTCACTAAGAGCAATCAAACATTTGAGAATACAGCAGAAAATTGGCTGAAATTGAAAGAAAATACAAATATGAATGGAATTTGGTTTGTTGATGGGGCAACGCAACCTCTAAGGGGAGACAATGTGTTGTAGTGCACCCCTGAATGGAACACAGTGCACTGTAGTGCACTATACCTTGACCAACAGTGCATTGGGCATAGCTAAGTTTGGGAAACAAGCAGCTAAACACACTTCTAATGCAATTTTTTCATTCAAATTACTGATAAAATAAATTAGATGCTACTAATGATGGTAAACAAAGGCACAAACACCATGAATGATGGGATTACCACAGCGGAGTCACCAATTTGTTATACAAAATTTTTATCTACGGACAAACTAAATTCCCTGAGTGTGGTGTTCCTTGACTCATAACAATAGAAGAAACAAAACTATTATTTTCTCTAAGACAAATAGATATACAGAAAGGGAAAGAAGCCTACATGTGATACTTTCTCTCTCCTTCTCCTTCTGCCATTTTTTGTTGTTGCTCTCAATCCAACTCAAGCCGCTAGATCGATTCGTGCAATCAAAGACAGAGAACAACAAACAACATACAAATATACAAGTATGTAGTTATCTTAATCAAATAAAAATGATTAAATCCAAGAATACATACATCATCAAGAATAAATTTCGCAAGATATAGACACATGTATGAGAAAAATGAACATATATATTTATTAAAAGAGTAGGAGGAGAAGATTACAACCAATAGATCGATTTTTCATCAACCTACTCCAACTTCATTATAGCCTCATCACATGCAGCATCATCTCAGCAACATATCAGTACTTCCAATCTCTTATCAATTGATAATCCAACATCATAACTTTGCACAAAATTCTTCCCCCTTAACACTTAGATGAGTGCTCAATTTATAGGGAAATTGAAGGTAGTTTCTCATTGAATGGCTTTCTAATAATAGGTAAGACATGTTTCCAAGTTCAAAGGTGGTGGATGGACACTTGTATTCGAATTATGACACCTATGGACTCTTCTAGAAGGCATTGGCCATATGGATATTCCTGGAACAATGATGATTTCACTCCCAGGTGACCAACGCACCCTTGAGTGTTGGGAAGTGCCCTGTAGTGCACCCTTGCATGGAGATATTGGCACTACAATGCAATTATTCTCTTGCATAGGAGCATTGGTCAATCAATGGGTCACATAATATACTTCAAACCTTGGAAATCTCATAATTGAAGCCATAAAAGGAATGTCTTCACTCAGGGAATATAGCAACTAAAATTAAGGGGATGGTAAACCCTATTCAGTTAGGTCCCTATATTACTAGTGTAGTCCCTTATTGTTGTTAATGTAGCCCCCTTATTGTTGTTAATGTAGCCCATCCTCCCGTGCCCTAGCCTCTCGTGCCTTCTCAACCTCTGCCACAAAAGCCACCACCTCCTCAGGGTCAGGTGTATGTGTAGCAAAACATGAATAATTCTCATAATTCGAAGAAAAATAATAATGGGAAAGGCAACCAAAACCAACCAGCACAAGGTAACCAAGGGTGCCAGGGTAATCAACCGAAGCACCCCAAGGGAACCATCCCAACACTGCAAACCAAAAACAGGGCGATTAGCCCAAATATAACAATCCTCTTTGTACCAACAAGCCTTGTTCATGTTTTGTTTTCCATGGCCATTATAATCATGATTATCCCCTTTACCCTAGATGTGCCAGTTGTGGGAAGCACAACAAGCATCTAGAGGATAGCAAGCCACCACTTCGCTTCCTCCAAACACTGCACCTAATCAACTGGTTGTGTTCACTAATCCTTTCCCTCAGCAAGGATGTGTTGTTGCCCAACCACCTCAAGGTCAAGTTGCTCCTCAACCTCCGCAGTCTGGTACGCATGATTACCAAATTCTCATGATGAATTCTAAAGAGGTCAATACCGCTGATGTCAACCTTCAGACTCGGTCGCGCCAATATGGAAAACAACCCACTATGTTAGCAACCGAGTCCCAAACCAAGGTAACCACACAGTCCATTTCGACACCAAATTTTCCCTTACAAATCCCTCAGCCTAAGGCATAGGTCACTCACAAGATCCTGAAAGTTCCATTACACTGAAATGTTGCTTCCACCAAAGCCACCCACACCTACAAAATAGTAGATGACTTGGTGCAGTCTCCTGCTGCCATGTCAACGCTGTAAGTCCTCCATTTGTGCCCATCCCAATGAAAATATCTATTTTATACTTTGGGCATTGTGGATCCTTCAAATGATCGTTTGATCGTCTTTGATGTTGACAACTCAAAACATCCCCCTTTACCTTCATTCGCTGCCTTCCAAATACTAGTCAAGATTCATAATTCCCATGTTCAGATATGTATCATGGATGAGGGTGCATCCACCTATGTGATGTCCACCTATGTTTGGAATAATATCAAATCACCTAAATTGGCCCCATCCACCATCACTTTTCGCGTGTGGGACAGTCATCCTTCTCAAACCCTTGGCATGTTCCGCAATTGCCTTGTCACATTTTCTGGCAAGATGCCCCCTTAGATTACAATATCCTCTTGGGTTGTATCTATAGTTATGTGATGTATTCTATCGCATCTACATTTCACCGTAATATGTGTTTTCCCCATAATGGAAATATTGTCACTATCGATCATTTGACATATTACGAATCGAAGTCTCAGACATCCCCTTATCTCATCATATCTTTGGTGGTCGATAACCAATCATTCACACCTCTCACTATTGTTTCACTAGGAGTCTATCAATATTCCACCTTACTTGGTTCATTCCCTCCCCCCCCCCTCTCATCACTGAGCCCAGATCTTCGAGTGTTTGCATGTTGCAAGCATCTCGGGCTAGAATAAAGTGGCCCGGTTCGACTACCCAGCAACGAGCACCTTCGCAACCTGCTATTGTTCACTTCACACAACCTTAAATACCTTCTCCTTAATTACCTTCTCCTTCTACTGGTGTCTTTCCAAACCTTTTTCAACTAGGAACGATTCCCCCTAGCCTTAACCATTTGGGAGCCATTCTGCCGGGAAATTACCCTTCTCATTAGATATTGTTTTTATCTCTCCCCTCTGGAGTATTTTTGGTGCTTGTTATGGCTATGTTGAGCCTTCCAAATTTGACCCTTGGGATCCCATTCTGATACATTGATCCCCCAAAAAACACTCTACCTGGTCAGCTCAAACCATATACCGCTTTAACCTTGATTCAACCAGTCGCCATGACCCCTTCATTTGCTTCAGTGCCACAACAACCTCAATAGGAACCTACCCTTGTTGTGAAATCATCTGGTGAGGGGGGCAAAGCCAAAAAGAAGGAACCTAAGGACAAGCCCCCCCAAACAACTCTTGCTCCTCCTAAGCCTCCAAAGAAGTCACCTTCGTGCACTTTGTGTGAAGATGTTGGGCATGCCACCCATAACTGTCATGAGCTTCCTCGTATCAAAATTTTGGTCAACAATACATTTTAGGGGCCTTATATTACTAGTGCAGTCCTTTATTTTTGTTAGTGTAGCCCCTTTATTGTTATTGTTGTACCCCTATAGTCCCCATATTGCTATTATTGTGCCCTTACATTATTATTGTTAGGTCGGCTAGGGTTATATTGTGACCCCATGGAATCATATATATAAAAATGATGTTTTGTCACTTTTTTCATCCAATAACAGTTCATTTATTTAATGTAAAGGAGGTTTCCCCGTGAAGTGGCCGATTTCTAAGGCATTGATCTCTCTTTTCTTCTATTTTGTGAGCTGGTTTCATAAAATTTGGTATCAGAGCTTCGAATTCTAGGGTTTCGTTGCTTCAAAAAGTTCATCGTGGAATTTTCTCTATAAATTTTTTAATGAAGGTTCTAAATCTAAAACAAAAACCCATTTGCAAAGAAATCCTAAAGAACGTCGTGTAAAAATTTTAGATCTTGATTCGCAATATTTTAGGAGATATGATCTGTGGAAGTTAGAGTTTTTGAAGGCCCCAGAATTTAAACTCAAAGAGGCAACCTTGGGAAAATATTCATAACTCTCTCTCTGAGCATCGGATTGGAATTCAGTAAAAAGTGGCCAAAATTATACGAAATCTAGTTTCATGTGTATCAATTACAGAGCTGAAGGAGGAAACAGTGACATGCAACAAGTCGTACATGTTCGCTCTATGGAATGATTCCATAATTAAGTCATTGTGGGAGATTGGGCATAAATTTTCCTTGAAAAATCCAAATCATGTCAGACCTATGGCATTGGAAAGAAGATTTAGAGGAGTAATAAAGGGCTGAATATAAACTCTTGGGATCCAAAGTCACATATATATATCAGATTCAATATCTACCGCCTCAAAATCAAGTAAAAGGTGTGTATTTTTTTTAAATTGCATGAGTCTTGTTTGCAAAATCAGTTTGAAGGGATTCCAAGCGCATATTGAAGCATAGATATATTTATTAGGTTCTAAAATGGCCCCTTAAACTAATTCAACACCGATTAATCCCTCAAAAGTCTCTACTATGACTCGTGAAGAGGAAGAAGTGCAACATGATATATCAAAATTACAAGAACAAGTGCAACAAATTTCTCTCTAGCAAAAGGTAACAAAAAATGAAATGGAAACTAGGATGGATGGTTTGAATAAAGGCGTGGAAGATAATATGGATGTTTTGAAGAAAGGCATGGAAGCTGTTACACAGTAATTTGTCACCGTCCCTATCATTCCCCGTCCCGCACATTGGAGGGCCCATTCTGTGACCTGTGAGCAATGTCATGCCTTGAAACCACTATCATTGCATTCCTCTAAATATGAGCTTCAATTTCCCTCAAGACATCTCCTTGCAAAAAACCATAAAAACATCCCTTTTTACATTGGCGCGGGTAGCCATTTCATCACTCGCGCCAATGGGGAAAATCCTACAAAGAGGCCGCACCAACTGGCGCTCTGTCCCAGAGTCGCAATCGCGCCAGCCAATTTAAGGAGTGTTTTTTAAAATAAAATGGCGGAAGTTTCGTTTCAACAGACTCAGAAATTGTTATCTATCTTGATTTGGGAGGTTTGGCTCCGGGAGTTCCATGGAGGGGAAGTGGTTTGCCACCTCTCATGGAAGCTTCCTTGAAGATAGGGCCAATCCCACAATTATAGGGGTCCCAACTCCCCTTCCTCCATCTACAAAAGCTTGCCCATTGCCATTGCAAGCTAGTCTTGAAGTGCCCAAGCCTTGAATCTCCAAGTTCTCAAATTCCCAAGACCCTTAATGCTGGAAGAGCCCTCATTCTTCCCTTAAGGCCAAACTCAAGCAAGGAGACTATCGTCGAGAGACTCTAAGAGAGGCTTGTCCCATCCTTGGCAGGCTTTGTGAGACGTGTACTACTGGAGACCCTTCTGAAGGAGACCTCAGCGTCAGAACATTGGTTGTACTCTCTTTCGATTGTTTATTAATGAATGACTACTGGTTATGGTTACACTCTATTTTTCACTTATGATAATGATGAGTTATATCCTTTCTAACTGATATATAGTTGCGTATTCTGGATTTTATGCTTGTATTCGTATTGTTTCTTGCATGTGCAGGTGTCCATTCACGGAGATCGTGGGGATTGTGATCTGCCGAGGCTGAGGAACGGGAACAATGTCTCTTCTACGAATCATAGCGTTGGACTGCAGGTAGGCCTCCATCGTTGTTCTGTTTATTCGTAATTAGGAACTTGCGTTGTAGCATTTGATGACTGGTTCTAGACCCATTCTGGGCTAGTAGGGATCGCCTCTGTCCGCAGAGGGGATTTACCTCTTCAACAATTTGGTGACTCCGCAAGCAAACTGAACAAGCAAGCAAGGCCAATCATAAGTGGTTATGATTGTCCCATCATAAGAGAGGCTTGTCCCATCCTTGGCAGGCTTTGCGAGACGTGTACTACTGGAGACCCGTCCGAAGGAGACCTTAGCGTCAGAACATTGGTTGTACTCTCTTTCGATTGTTTATTAATGAATGACTACTGGTTATGGTTCCACTCTGTTTTTCACTTATGGTTGGCCTTGCTTGCTTGTTCAGTTTTTTGGCCTGGCTCTTTCTGTGAATTTGGCTTTTGGATAGCTTGATTATCACTGGTCTACTTGTTTGATTGCTCTTTTTTATTTTTGACTGGTAAACTCAACTGCCGCACTTTTCAGCTTGACAGTCGTGCCCATTGGCGCAGGTTGCTAGTGTATTACCTGTGCCAATTATATTCTGGCGCTAGTTTCAGCCTTACAGTCGTGCCACTCCTATAAGGTACTAGGGTTTACTCTGTTTTGAGCTTTCTGAGCTTGATCTATGTTTGTCTCGCTTTGAGCCTAGATCACATGGTTCATTTGAGTCTTGGAGATTCTGCTTGAAGTGGTGAGTCTGGTCTTGGTTGGGAGAAATTCCTTGTTTTTTTATTTTCAGGTGTTGGCGCTTATTTTCAGTTAGCAACCCGCGCCAATTGGCCATTGGCGCTAGTTGTCAGTGTGCAAGTCGCGCCAGTTGGCGCTAGTTGTCAATCTACAAGTCGAGCCAATTTCAGGGTGTGTGAAAATTGAGATTGTTTCCCTAAATCCTTCACCAGTGTGTCTTTCCCTTCCGGTCTTTCCTCTATATGAGCATAGATTACATTGCTCATTTTTTGGAATTTCTTCTTTCCATGATTGCTTGATGTAAAAGGGATTGAATGCCTTGTTTTGATCTTATGCTTTGGAAGTCCTCTTTGTGTTTGACCTCTATGTCTTGTCGCTTTTTGAGGAATTTCGTTACAAAGTGCTTGAAACAACGATTGCATTCTTAGTGTTTGTTTGCATCCCTTTTGCCTTCATCCTTCATTAAGGAGATTTGCGTTTATTTAGTTTTCATCTCATAGTTTTTCTTTTCGTTAAAATGCATTAGATCACATTGCATTGAAAAGTGTTTTTGAGATCCATCATTGAACTTAGATTACATTGTTTAATGATTGAAAACTAGAAGTCGCTTTGAGTGCATTCCCTTTTATTAAAAGCATGCATTAAGTAGATTCTAATTTCATCGAAAAATGCATTGAGTGCATTCTTATAATTTGAAAAGAAAAAAGGAAGTTGTGCATAGATTACAATTGCATAGTTTTCGGAAAAAAGGGATTTTGCATAGATTACATTGCATTATTTGCATCGTTGAATGCTTGAAATTACTTTTGGATAGTGAAAGTCATCTAGTTTGGAAAAGTTTCATTTTCAATTTTGTTGTTTGTTGCATCATTGTTTGAAGCTCTTCCCTTGACTAGATAGCATTCATTGAATTGAAAGTTTTCTTTTCTCATATAGCTGCATACAGGAGATTGTCATATGACATACGGTAGGGCCTTGAAACCGAAACATAATTGAAGATCAACCTTAAAATTTACTCAATTAACCTAAGGAAGCATTGAAACATTAATTAAACACATTTAGAGGTCTAGGCTAGAGACATGTTCCGGCGTCTTTAAACCTAGTAGCTGTCGTTCGCCTCTTGGCTTTAGACAGCGCTAGTACAGACTTGTGCTCCCCGTACCGTCACGTATATAAAGGGATACCCCTCTAGGTTTCAATCCTTTATCCATAGGAAGCCGAGTCTGCCGCCCTATACCCGTGATACACCTAACACAGCATTCGGGGAGATTGCCTGCACGTACAGAAAGTCCTTGGTTGATTTCTCTTTTATTATTGAAACCAAGGTGTATATTGCAGTTCACGGATATCTGGTACACCCTTTGCCTAGCATTCCTGAGTAGTCATTTCGATCTTTTCTGACTCTTTAAATTTGAAAAGGTCATCAAGCGCTTGTCCTTTCACGCTTTTTTCCAATCTGAAAGTGATAGAGTCACCTTTTGCCTGTTTCTCGACTCTTAAAAGATGAAACGGTAGAGTTTTGTTTCAATGTTTTAAAAATTAACTGCCCAAAAAATATTCCTAGTTAAAGTTAGTTTCCTTAGGGTGTTGTTCTGAAGATTGTTTCTCATGGCAACTTTTCCGGAGTTCACCAACCAAGGAATCCCCTCCGATGGGAATCCTGGTCATTTTCCTCCTTTTGGAAATGTTGGTGCTCCTTACATGGCAACGTTGTCCCTTCCTGGGTTAACTGTTGGGTTGCTTGTTTGGTTGTTTTCAACCTCTGTGGTCTTGAATGTCTCGGCTACTGGTCAATCAGTTCCTCCACCTGAACAACATCATGTTGATTCCAAGGTGTACCTCTCCCCTTCTTTGCCTGTTTATGCGTCCTCCTCATCTACTTCACCTGGTGAAAGTCTGGATTCGAGTAACTAGGTGGCTAAGAAGAAGAAGAAGAAGTCTGATAAAAGAGAGGCTAACGCTGCCGCTACTGTTTCTGACACACCTCCTCTTGATAAACCTTCCAACCCTCCACAGAAATTCAAGTTCCCTTGCATGTTGTGCACGGGAGACCATCTTCTTCGAGAATGCCTTGGCATTCCCAAAGTACTCGAAGTATGGTCCAACGGTCGCCCGCCGTTGCCTTTGGCTTCCGGGAGTCAGGTTGGGGGCACGTCTTCAGCTGCTGCTGGTAAGGCTCCTAAGAAGCAGGGTAAGATTACCAATCCCTGTAAGTTGTGTGAAGGGCACCATGCCATTCACCTTTGTCCTTATATGGATAAAGCCAAGCGAGTTTTGGAAAACTCAGCTGTTTCTGCGCCGTGCCTTTCGGCTGGTTACAAACAGCTTTCTTTGAGTCCTCCACCAGTTGATCCTTCGATTGGTCAAGATTCATCCTTGGTCGATCCCGCTCCCTCGAAAATTAAAATTCAGGAAGCCATTCCCGACCAACCATTGGTCGTGGGATCGGTCGAGCTAGCCCCGTCTATGGTGCACCAGGTCTTTTCCGTCGAGAGTGGACCCCACATCCCTCAAGTTCTTCTTGTTTCTTCAGATTCCTCGGACTTGGAGAAATATTCTCTTGTCCCTATACCTCAAGAAGCGGCTCCTCCACCTCCCGTGATGGAGGTCCCGGAGGATACTCTTCCCGACTCCATGATGGAGGTCGTGGAGGATGCTCCTTCTTTCGTAACATCGGGGGAAGACCATCTTGATTCGATGGTAGCCCCTCTGAGTAGTTTGGTTGCTTCCTTTGATTGGAGTCGATTTTCAGGATATCGCCTTCCGTCTTATGTGATAATAGTACAGGCTTTTGGTCTGGTCATACCCAGCACCATTATAGACGAACGTGCATCTATTATTATTCTATCCTCAACTACCTGGCAAGCTTTCGGTTTGCTACCACTTGCGCCTGTTACGCAGAATCTGTTGGCATTTAACAGAAGAACGAGTCAACCGTTAGGGATACTTCCAAGGTTACCTATTACATTGGGAGGTAAAACCGTCCATATGGATGTGATGGTTGTTCCAGGCCCCTTGGATTTCAATCTACTCTGGGGGCGCGATTACACCTATGCCATGGGAGCGCTTGTATCCTCCCTTTTTCATGTGGTCTGTTTTCTACATGAAGGACGGATCGTGACCATTGATCAGCTTTTATTCTTTGGTCCTGATATGGCAACTGGCTCGCCATCATCCCTTCCTAGTTTTTATCCACCTGTTCTATCTTCCCCATCGCAGGTCAACTATGTGGCTACCTACCCCATGCCTGTGCTCAGTGATGATGTCGTCGTGCATCAGGTGTTGGGGGCATTGGGTCCTGACTTCCAGGATGTTTCCCTTCCATCGGGAGTGGAACTCTTGGAAGAAATGACTTCTTGTTCATTATGATGAGGTCGTCAGAGCAGAGTTCATTGTCTTGTGTCAAGCTCCTTAAAAAATGAAACAAGGTTTTCAGAGCATGGTTCACTTCCTGTGTCAAGCTCTTTAAAAAATGAAACCAGGTTGTTGGAGCAGAGTTCCTTGTCTTGTGTCAAGCTCCTTAAAAAATGAAACAAGGTTGTCGGAGCATGGTTCTTTTCCTGTGTCAAGCTCCTTAAAAAATGAAACAAGCCGGGCGGAGCATGGTTCTTGTCTTGTGTCAAGCTCCTTAAAAAATGAAGCAAGGTTGTCGGAGCATGGTTCCTTTCCTGTGTCAAGCTCCTTAAAAAATGAAACAAGGTTTTGGAGCAGAGTTCCTTGTCTTGTGTCAAGCTCCTTAAAAAATGAAACAAGGTTGTCAGAGCATGGTTCTTTTCCTGTGTCAAGCTCCTTAAAAAATGAAACAAGCCGGGTGGAGCATGGTTCTTGTCTTGTGTCAAGCTCCTTAAAAAATGAAGCAAGGTTGTCGGAGCATGGTTCCTTTCCTGTGTCAAGCTCCTTAAAAAATGAAACAAGGTTGTGGAGCAGAGTTCCTTGTCTTGTGTCAAGCTCCTTAAAAAATGAAACAAGATGTTCTGAGGATAGTTCTTTTAATGTGTCAACCTCGTTAAAATAATGAACACGTTCCTGTTCAATTCGAGTCTTTGTTAAGATCTCATAAAATCCCAGTCGAGTCTTGATCTCGTAACTTGAACCTTCACTCCATCTGACTTTCATATGGACTGAAGCTTGGGGGGCATGTACCTCGATTTGAGTCACCTTGCTGGAGGCATGCTTAATTTTTCAAGCATAGTTTGTTTCCGTTTCAAGCTTGTGTAAAAATGAAACTGGTTTCAAGCATAGTTTATCTTTGTTTCAAGCTTGTGTAAAAATGAAACCAAATTCAAGCAGAGTTTCCTGATTTCAAGCTTGCATAAAAATGAAACCTTTCCCATTTTACCTCTTGTGATGGCCATTTTATCTGCCTGTTTTTGCCAGATGAGCCTTGGTTTTCTCACTCCATCGTCACTATCTTTTTGGCCGATCATATGCCTTCACTTGGTTGTTTTACCCGTTCCTGAGGAACCGCTGCGATGAGTGGTCTTGTTAGCCGACCTCTTGACCTTTATTTGTTCAGAGTAGTTCCACCATTACCGGAACTAGTTGCTACCCTTTATACCACTCGTTCCTCCAGGAGGAGTCATCTTTCAACTCTTTTTTGACTCTCTAAACATGAAAAGATTGCCGAGGCCCTTGTCATTTCGATCTCGTTAAAGTGGCCACGAAATGACATCTACCTAGTATACGTTTACCCTTTTTTCGGGCTGGGATGGATTACTTACGAAAAAGGAATACCCTAGCCTATCGCGACTAGGAGGTTTTCTCAAATATTGTTTTCTACCTTTTTGGATCTGAGGAACTATTTACGAAAAGGGACCTTTGGAGTTTACTTTTCTGCTGTCTTTTCAAACTCTCTAAATATGAAAAGACGTCGAGTTGTTCCTTTGTTAGACTCGTTAAACTCTGATGACATTGGATTCAGTCGTGATGATGATATTCGAGTTCCTCTTTCCTAGGGCTCGTTAAATGTACTAGGATGGATTCGTCCGAAGGACGGATTTATATGACAAGCATATGGTATCCTCTTCAAGCTTGTGTAAAAATAAAGAGGTACTCATCGAAATGGTGGGGAAAATGGAACCAGTATCATTGTCGTGTCAGCAGTATGTCGCTCTTGAACATGGCACTTTTCTGCATTCGTGTCGGGTTGGGGACATCTCATCTCGTTTTTCACTTGCCTCCATGGGTTTGGGTGATCCCTTTTGACCTCTCATCTGCTCTTTGCCTCGTCACTATGACCTCTGATCTTTTGATGTCAAATACTGCCAAATCCACTGTCGTGCTGCCAATATGTTCAAGAGAAGTTGACCTCTGCACGTATCAACCTTCCTCTGATTCTCATATGATCCTAATTCACAAGACATTATGTTCCTCTATCTCGTGTCGATGATGTGGGAAAAATTATGGCCCACCTTCGATCAAGGTCACTTCCTGTCGACTTCAGCTCATTATCCGGGAAGCTGATCTAGAGACTCCCTTATGGTACCTTGGAGCCTGCATGCCTCAATGGCAGGTTTGTCGCATTCGACGTGAGTTTTTCATCATTGGCCTCCGATCAAGTGATTCTACGGGTGTTCGACGCCAACTCATTAATTCACATGCCTTATATTGTACCTATAGTACCTTGAGGGCCATCGTCATTATTGGTGGTTCCTCTCGCGTCTGTTAACAGCTTTCATCATTGGCTGGTAATCAGACGATGTTCTTGCATGTTCGAATTCAGCTCACATATTCGCATGCTTGAACTTGTACTTTGTTTGGGTCGAGATGGAGCGCAAGACCCTGGATTGTGTCTGTTGTAATCCAGGCTATGATTTTGTGGATTATTATTTACATGATTTATTCAATGGATGGCTGCGACCATACCTGAGTCTATTTATCGATCCTCACTGGATGGCTGCGTCCATACCTTGGATCTAGATTATTGTATACTCTGTTTTGGATGGCTGCGTCCATACCACATATACATCATGTACTTGAGATATCAGTTTTATTTCTCCACGCAGGTTTTCCAACGATGGAGTTTCAGTTGGACACATTCTCGTAAAGCATTTCACCCCTCTCTCTCTCTCTCGGGCCTCATGCTTTAGGGGGCATCTGTTACACAGTAATTTGTCACCGTCCCTACCATTCCCCGTCCCGCACATTGGAGGGCCCATTCTGTGACCTGTGAGCAATGTCATGCCTTGAAACCACTATCATTGCATTCCTCTAAATATGAGCTTCAATTGCCCTCAAGACATCTCCTTGCAAAAAACCATAAAAACATCCCTTTTTGCATTGGCGCGGGTAGCCATTTCATCACTCACACCAATGGGGAAAATCCTACAAAGAGGCCACGCCAACTGGCACTCTGTCCCAGAGTCACAGTCGCGCCAGCCAATTTAAGGAGTGTTTTTTTAAATAAAATGGCGGAAGTTTCGTTTCAACAGACTCAAAAACTGTTATCTATCTTGAGTTGGGAGGTTTGGCTCCGTGAGTTCCATGGAGGGGAAGTGGTTTGCCACCTCTCATGGAAGCTTCCTTGAAGATAAGGCCAATCCCACAATTATAGGGGTCCCAACTCCCCTTCCTCCATCTATAAAAGCTTTCCCATTGCCATTGCAAGCTAGTCTTGAAGTGCCCAAGCCTTGAATCTCCAAGTTCTCAAATTCCCAAGACCCTTAATGCTGCAAGAGCCCTCATTCTTCCCTTAAGGCCAAACTCAAGCAAGGAGACTATCGTCGAGAGACTCTAAGAGAGGCTTGTCCCATCCTTGGCAGGCTTTGCGAGACGTGTACTACTGGAGACCCGTCTGAAGGAGACCTCAGCGTCAGAACATTGGTTGTACTCTCTTTCGATTGTTTATTAATGAATGACTACTGGTTATGGTTCCACTCTGTTTTTCACTTATGATAATGATGAGTTATATCCTTTCTGACTGATATATAGTTGCGTATTCTGGATTTTATGCTTGTATTCGTATTGTTTCTTGCATGTGCAGGTGTCCATTCACGGAGATCGTGGGGATCGTGATCTGCCGAGGCTGAGGAACGGGAACACTATCTCTTCTATGAATCATAGCGTTGGACTCTAGGTAGGCCTCCATCATTGGTCTGTTTATTCGCAATTAGGAAGTTGCGCTGTAGCATTTGATCATTGTTGCTAGACCCGTTCTGGGCTAGTAGGGATCGCCTCTGTCCGCAGAGGGGATTTACCTCTTCAACAGAAGTTAATATGGATGGTTTGAAGAAAGGCGTGGAATCTAAGATGGATGGTTTGAATAATGGCATGGAAGCTAAGATGGAAGGCAACATGGAATATTTGAAGAAATACATGGAAGGTTTGAAGGGTGGTTTGGCAAAGTTGCTACAAGAAAATCTTCCTAATGGAAAAAAGGTAGTAGAGGAAACTCATGATGAGAACAAAAGCAATGTTAATCATGATTTCATAGACTCTAATGTTGGATCTAATACCCACCATATTCAAAAGATATATATGACGAAGTTTGATGGAAAAAATCTCATAACTTGGATACTACAAATGGAACAATACTTTGAGCTCTATAATATGCAAAACACACAAAAGGTACGCATTGCAACTTTATATTTATAACAAAATCATTTTGTATGGTATCGATGGCTTTGTTCTCGTAAACCATTGGTCACTTGGTCAATTTTTACTGAGGAAATGATAGCACATTATGAGGATACAAAGAGCAACACCTTCTTTAGCTAATTGATAAATCTCAAACAAAAGGGTTCAATGATGGAGCACATTGAGGACTTCCAAAAACTGAATATAAGGGTAAATAATATTTGAGAGGAACATAGGATTGATGTATTCATAGGGACTCTAAAGGATAACATCCAACATGATATTTTCCTTTGGGAACCTGATACATTGGGGAAGGAATTCAGGTTGGAAAGAAAAATTGAAAGCAAAATTATGGCGACAAGGAGGCCTACCACTCAAAACTATAAATATGGAAGTGTTGCTACTCCTAGACTTCCACAACCTACAAGGTTGACACCGCAAAAATTGGAAGAAAAAAGAGAAAAATGGCTTTGTTATAGTTGTAATAGAAAATACACTAAAGGTCATAAGTGTGGTGAGAAGAAATAATTTCACATAGATTCTGAAGAGGAGGAAGAAGAGGAATAAGAAATTTCAAAAGATTAGGATATGCAACAGGAACCAACCATAGAGGAAGAAGAAATCAATCCGACCATATGTTGTAATGCATTGACAAGAATTACCACTCCTAAAACTCTCAATATAGAAGGACATATCAATAACGAAAATGTAATAGTTCTGATTAATTTGGGTAGTACCCATAATTTAATTCATTTAAGGTAGCCATTGAATTGAATTGCTTCCTATACCCAGCGCCAGCGTGTCAAGTGATGGTGGAAAATGGAGGAATTATAAATTTCTCTGGAAAGTACCATAATATCAAGCTAACCATGTGGTAATATGTATTGAATACTCCAATTCTTTCCATTCCCATGGGTGGTGTTGATGTTGTACTAGGAGTACAATGGTTACAATATTTGGAGACGATAACTTTTAATTTTCAGGAAGTTTTCTTGAATTACAGGGTATCAAAGGAAATTTGGGAAAGATAATAAGCTCTAATGCAATGACAAAGCTTCTGAAGAAAGAACAATGAGGTCTCATTGAACAATTATGCTTAGTAGAAGTTCCAACATCAAAATAACTTATTTCTCCATATCTCCAAAATGCCTTGGAAAATCATTCCAAGGTGTTTGAAACTCCGAAAGGACTCCCACCTATTCGTGATCATGTTCATGTTATTCATTTGATTCCAGGAATTTTTCCTCCAAACATTAGGCCTTACATATATCCTTATGTCCAAAAGAGCGAAATTGAACGTATGATTGCATAATTGCTAGAGGCTGGTATAATTCAACCTAGTCAAATTACTTTCTCTGCTTCTATATTATTGGTGCACAAGAAGGATGGATCATGGCGCATATGTCCAGATTATAGGGAGCTCAATAATCTCACCATTAAAGATAAATTTCCCATTCATGTGATTGATGAATTATTGGATGAATTACATGGAACAATTTATTTCACCGAGTTGGATCTTCGTTCAGGATATCATAAAATTGGAATGAAGACTGTTGACATTCCGAAAAAAAATATTTCAAACCCATGATGTTCATTATGAATTTCTGTTAATTCCTTTTGGCCTTACTAATGCACCTTCTTCATTTCAAGGGTTGATGAATTCCATTTTCAAACCCTTCCTTAGAAAATTTGTGTTAGTATTTTTTGATGATATACTAATCTATAGTAGGTCTTGGAAGGATCATGTTCAACATGTTGACAGGGTGCTCAAACTATTGGAGGAGAAACAATTATATGCAAAAACCTCCAAATGTTTCTTTGGAATACAAGAGGTGGAATATCTGGGTCATATTGTATCTCAGGAGGGTGTTAAGGTAGACCATAAAAAAATTAAAGCCATTAAGGAATGGAAAGTCCCCACACCCTAAAGCAGTTGTGAGGATTTCTTAGGTTAAAAAGGTATTATTGCAAGTTTGTTAAGAATTATTGGAAATTAACAGCACCTCTAACAACATTATTGAAGAAAGATGCATTTTCATGGGCTCCTGATGCAACTAAGGCCTTAAAACATCTTAAAGAGGCAACGTACCAAGCACCAGTCTTAGGTATGCCAAACCTCACAAAAACATTTATTGTGGAATGTGATACCTCAGGAAATGGAATTGTTCTTGTTTTAATGTAAGAAGGAAGACCCATTTCTTTTGAAATTTGTCCAATCAAAGGAAAGTATTTCCAAAAAACTATTTATGGTAAGGAAATGTTGGCAATACTAAATGCACTAAAAAAATGGTGACCTGCCTAATAGGAAGACACTTCAAGGTAAAAAATGATCATGATAGTATTAAATACTTTTTGGAACAAATACTATCTTCATAAGAGCAGCAAAAATGGGTCACAAAGATGTTGGGTTATGACATTAAAATCATCTAGAAAAAAGGGAAGCTAAATGTTGTTGCAGATGCACTCTCAAGAAAGGATGAGGATGTTGAATCATTTCTTTGTGCCATTTCTATTATCCAACTAGATTGGATAACCGAAGCATGGGAGGAATGGAAGAATGACAAAGAAGTATGGACATTCATTCAAAAGTTGTAGCAAGATCCTAGTACATGTGATACATTTAGTTGGAAAAATGATTCCTTATGGTACAAAGATCACTTTTATCTTTGTAATAATTCCCACAGAGTGAAGAATTTTTTTTTTTGGGATGGACTTAAATCTGATATTCAAAATTTTGTGGTGGAATGTTTGGTTTTCTAGGAAAATAAAGTTGAGACAATTAAGACCCCGGGTCTACTACAACCTTTATCCATTACAAATCAATGTTGGGAGAAGGTTTCAATGGATTTTATCACAGGTTTACCTAAGTCTGAAGGAAAGAGTGTCATCATGATGGTATTTTATAGGATTACCAAGTATGCACACTTTTGTGCATTATCTCATCCATTTAAAGCGAGTACATTTACTATTACATTTATGGAAACAATTCAAAAGCTACTGTAAACCCAAATATTATTGTAAGTGATAGATATCCATTTTTCACTAGAAATTTTTTGACGTAATTATTTTCTTGTTTGGGTACTCCACTAGCTCATAGCTCATCTTATCATCCTCAATCCGATGGGAAAACTGAGATAGTGAAAAAATGTTGGGAAATATATCTTCGTTGCTTTGTATCTCATAAAAAAACACAATGGGTCAATTGGTTACTTCTATCTTAACGATGGTATAATACTTCCTTCCACCCTGTAGCAAAAATGACCCCATTTATGGCACTTTATGGATATCATCCACTATCCATCACATCATCTTTAAGAGAAAAATATAAGGTTCAAGCACTGGAATATCACATCAAACATCAGCAACAAGTTCTCAAACTCTTAAAGGATAACCTAAAATTGGCACAGAATCGAATGAAACAACAGGTAGATCAACATCGTAGCGAGAGAATTTTTGATGTAGGTAACTGGGTATTTTCACGACTACAACCATACAAACAAATGTCCCCCAAGAAAGCTAAGAAGGATAGTAAAATATCGCCAAGTACTATGGAACTTACGAGGTGTTGCAAAATATTGGTACTATGGCATACAAATTGGAGCTTCTTGCATCTTCCCAAGTGCACCCATATTTCCATGTTTCATGCTTAAAGAAGGTTATAGGTGAAAAAAATCTGGTTCAAACAATATTTCCAGAACTTGATGAGGAAGGAAAAATCATATTGGAACCTGAAGCAGTCATGGAAACAAGAACTTGACAGGCACAAAATCGATCAATTTCAAAGTATCTCATCAAGTGGAAGAACTTACCCACTGAATATTCCACATGGGAGGATGAGAATTTTATACAGAAGCATTCGGAACTATTCAAGCATTAAGGACAACACTTTTTTTAAGGAGAGGGGCATGTTAGGGCCCTATATTACTAGTGTATTCCCTTATTTTTGTTAGTGTATCCCACTTATTGTTATTGTTTTGCCCCTTTAGTCCCCATATTGTTATTATTTTGCTCTTGCATTATTATTGTTAGGCCATCTTGGATTATATTGTGACCCCATGGACTTCTATATATAGAAAGGAGGTTTTGTCATTTGTGTCATCCAAGAATTGTTCATTTATGTAATATAAAGGAGGTTTCCCCCTAGAAGTGGTTGATTTCTAAGGCATTGATCTCTCTTTTCTTCTATTTTGTGAGTTGGTTTCATAACAACATTTTTCATGAATATGACATCTCAGAGGTCCATGTTACCTTAAATAATTCAGCTAAGAAACTCAAATCGTTGTGCATGAACCACCCTTGTGCTTTGTATCATATTTATGGCTACTATTATCATCTTTGTCCCCGTCTTCATGAATTTCATGATACCCTTGAGGAAACTCGTGAAATAAAGGCCACTCATAGTGGTTCATGTACCCCTCTACTTGTGATTTTTGCTTCAACATAACCAAATGACATTTCTACACCCATTGTGATACCTCCCCCCAATGTCGATATGACAGAATCTTCAGTCGCTATTCTCTATCTGTCATCATCCTTGAGATCCATGGTGGAATACCCCTATGGGGCATCCCTTCTTTTTAGTTGAGCCTCCCTCAGCGAAAAACTTGGTTTCAACATCGTTAGATGCTTCATCTACTAGCTCTTCGTCTACCCCCCATAGCGATGCGTATGTGAATCATATCTCTAATGATGATGTGTCAGGTAGCCCCGCCACATCATGTGGTCTCCCTTCCACCAATCCTCCCATCTTCCATTCTGGTGAAGACATTATGGAAGCCATGACCACCCTTGATTTTTTTTGGGATTATATGCACCATCATGCGTACTTCCTTCCGTAGCAGTCCCATGACTAATATGTTGTGGATTCTAAATACTTCATCCACAGTGAAGTCAATTGGTTTATAAATCCTATTCTTGCACCAGATGCTTTCGAAGAAGGAAATATGGTCAATATCTCTCCTACCATTAAAATTATCATTTTTGATAAACCAGGGGTAGAAGAAAACATTACCTTAGGGGCACATTTCACCCTGGAATAAATTGAGGATTACACTAAGATATTCAAGGAATTCTGTGATGTTTTCGCCTGGTCTTATTCAGAGATGCCCGAACTTGATCCTGCCATTTTCAAACACCATATCGATACATAACCTAATTCCAATCCCCTCCGTCAAAAATTGAGACCCATCAAACCTTCTAGAAGAGAGGCTATCAATTCTGAAATCAATAAGCTCAAGCAAGATGGATTTATTTATCCCATTGAATACACCACATGGGTTTCCAACCCGGTTCCCATTCTTAAGAAACAAGGTACCATCTGTGTCTACATTGACTTTTGTGACCTGAACAAATCTTGTCCCAAAGACAAATTCCCCACACCATTTATTTTACAAATCATTTATGAGTGTGTGGGGCATGAAGTTCCATCCTTTAAGGATGGTTTCTTTGGGGCTAACCATATTACTATTCACCGTGCTGATCAATTAAAGACTGCATTCATTAGTACGTTGGGAATTTTTGCTTATAGGTTCATGCATTTCGGACTAAAGAATGTTGGAGCCCCCTCCCAGCGGGCCATGTCATATTGATTCCATGACTTGGGTCATATTATCCTTTCCTACCATGACAATCTCACTACTCGTTCTAGGTGTTGAGCACAACACATTCATGATTCACATTTTTTTTTCTCTGATGCCGCAAGTATAATATCTACCTCAACCCGTTGAAGTGTGCCTTTTGTGTTCCTATTGGTCATCTCTTGGGCTTCATTGTGTCCAAATGTAGTATAAAGTTTGATCCCCTTTAAGTTCAAGCCATTCTTGAGCTTCCCATTCCTCGTACCTTGTGCCAGTTACAAAGCCTTCAAGGCAAATCCAACTTCATTCATCGGTTCATTCCTGACTATGCCACCACTATGCATGGGTTTCTAGACTCCTTAGATATAACATTCCATTTTTTTGGATGACTATGCTCAACAGTATTTTGATTCCCTAAAACATTCTCTCTCTTCCACTCCCTTGATTATTCCTCCTAGCTTTGAGAGGGATTTCATCCTGTACATCTCAGCTTCCACCCATTCACTTGTTTGGGTACTTATTCAAGAAGATGACACCGAAAACTAACATGTTATATATTATGTCATTAAGAACCTTGTAGGACCCCCTATGTCCTACTCGCATGAAGAGAAGTTGGAGATGGTCGTTGTGTTCTCGGTCCAAAAACTTCGTCATTACATCCTTATGTGTTCCACCAAGGTCGTGACCAATTCCAACCCCATGACTTTCCTATTGATTCGATGGATCATCAATGGGAAGTATGCCCATTGGATCATTATCCTTCAGGAGTTTGATCTTGAATTTTTCACACCCAAGAGTAAGAATGGTTTAGCCCATGCTGAACTTATTTCCGAATTGCCAACTGGTACACGTGATCTGCCGGTTAATGATGATTTACCCGATGAGCACTTGTTCGCCATTACTTTGGATGAAACTTGGAATGGCGACGTCCTTACCTATTTAAAAACCTAGATGTTCGCTTTCCATCTTGATCGTGATGCACGATGATGTATATGGCACCAAGCCCCCCACTACCTTCTCAACGGTGACAAACTTTATTGTCATGGTGTCGATTTTTTCCTTCATCGTTGTCTCACGCATGTTGAAGTTGAGCAAGTCCTTAATTCCTTCCATAACAGTGCTTGTAGTGGCCACCTCTCCGGTTTGGCCATTTCCTAGAAAATAATGCACGTTGGGTATTTTTGGCCTTCTCTCTTGGTGATTGTATTGAAGTAGTGAAACATTGTTCCAATTGTCAACTATTCACCCCAAAGGCGTGATCTCCACCTGCTCCCCTCCATCTTGTCATACCATTCAGTCCCTTCTGTAAGTGGGCCATTGACTTTATGGAGTGTCGACCTCCATCTGCTGGTAATATATTATCGTGGCGGTCAACTATTTCACCAAATCAGTTGAGCCCATGCCAACATTCAACCACACGTCAGCTACCACTACTCTTTATCTTTAACCATGTTATTTCTCGATTTGGGGTTCCGAAACAATTGGTATCTGGCCATGGCCGAAAATTTGAAGATGAGATATGGCATGAGCTATCCTCTTTTTTGGGCTTTGAGCACCAATATTCATTGTCCTATTATCCCCAGGGTAATGGACAAGTTGAAGCGGTCAATAAAATCCTTAAAACTATTCTTCAATGAATGGTGAACAAGCATAAACTAACTGCCACCTTATGTTCTTCCTTGCTTTGTGGGACTATAGAACTTATGTTAAAATCACCGTCAAGTTTACTCCTTTCCACCTTCTTTTTAGAGAGGAGGAAATCTTTCCGACCAAGTGTGAAATCCCCTCTCTTCACCCATCGAACTTTTCCTTGACACCCAACCTTTAGAAAAAAATTCTTATCATGCTTGAGCATGCTTCCGAAGAGTGTTGTGTTGCATTTAAAACCATTGAAGAGGCCAAGAAGTGAACCAAAGCTCAATATGACTGAAAATTCCACCCTCGTACCTTCCATGAAGGTGATCTTGTTCTAGTGTATGACTAGGCTCATGCTATCCTTGGTCATGGTAAGTTTGACTCATTATGGATAGGACCTTACATCATTAGTAAGGATCTGGGAAAGGGGGCATACCTTCTAGAGGATTTCAAAGGCCAACTCCTTCCTAACCCTCGCAATTCACTTTACCTCAAGAAATTTTACCCATATCATCTCCCATCAACATGCGTGTATTTATTTCTGTCATGCAAATAGATAGCTTTCATTTTTCATCATCAACTCATTTGTTCTCTTGTGGCACCTTTAAAATGGATCCATCATCCACATCGTATATTGGTTATGTCGATGGTGCAAGTTGCTTCTCCTGGAATCTAGACTCTGCAGCTTGGGCCATTTTTACCCTCGTGCATTCGTTGGTCCTCTCCCACGGCGTATGCATTGGATCTACCACCAATAACCAGGCCGAATACGATGTAGTGATAGGTTTTTTAGTCAATTTTCTTGATCATCACATCCTTCATCTCCATGTTCGTTTAGATTCCTTGCTTCTTGTCATTAAATTGAATGGCATGTATTGTGTGAATAACCATGTCCTTTTTAGAAGATATTTACGAGTGAAGCTCTTAATGCGTGAATTCAAATCCATTACATTCAGTCATGTTCCTAGAGCCTATAATCACTATGTAGATAGCATTGAAAACAACATTCTAGATTGGCACTTATCACATGCATTTAGCACAACACAATAATAAAACAAATGGAGAACCATATACTCGTCATATATAAAAAGATGCATATCTATGTTATGTATCAACAACATCATAAATGTTTAGAGTCCACTACTCTAAATACATATGACATGCCCATAGAATGTTAAAAAAATCAAAACGAGGGGCACCACATGCCCCTACATCTAATCACTATCTATAGGGTCATGAGCCAATGGAGCGACTCCACCAGCTCGTACATCCTGAACTTCTTGTCTAACCATTGCCATGCACTGCATGACCACTTGCCACTCAGAGGGTAGCCCTATGCATCTCTCACTGTAATGGTCCTCAATATTATGCCACCCATGCTCTCATACACCGTGGTCAACATTAGCTCACACCTGCAATAGACATCCTCTAGCATGGCCTCATATTCAGGTCTCTAGTCTCCTCTCATTCCACTAGTTTCTGTAGCCCCTGGTACTATGGGTCATCCCATATACCCTTCCAGTGTCACCAGTCGTATATTTGCATACCAAAAGTCATGAATCAGTACCATATACATATTCTAAACAATTTAAATTCACCATAAAATATAGAAAATTTCACTTACCATCAGGTCCCCATGCTCGACCTGGTGGAAGTGGCAAGTCAGGGTCCCACTGAAAGTTCATACACTGTATTGATAGTCATCTATTTACAGTGGCATTTGATCTGGGTGTGTCAAAAACTACGGTCAGAACACCCATGTGATTCCCCCTCCTCCTCCTCTCTATAGCACCTGCCCCCAGCGGTGCATCCTGGGCTCTTGTGGGCCTCCATCCCAGATTTTCACATGAGGTCCAAGCATGGGGATCTTCTCAAAGAAGAAAGAGCACAATACCATACCAAAAACATAACTGTGGTTCATTTTTCACTTGCATAGTGACAACTGTTGTTTCACCAACAAGAGCATCATGTGGGCCCACCCATAGTAGGTACCACTAAAAACACTCTCTACCAACATAATCTATCCCCCATTGATGTGATAGAACTCCTGGTTGTCCAGGATCCATTGTACTACTGCGGTGACAGCCCGTGTCTCTAGCTGCTATAGATCCCTGATCGGAATGGTCATGCCCTTAGCATGAGCATACAATATATAGTGGCACTCCATGAAATTTGATATGTTTCGCCTACGCGGTAACACTGGATGTATATTCCCCACCACCCCTAGTAGCGGGAGTCTGGTCATGAAGTAGATGTCCTAGATGGTCAGCTCTATCTTGTGCCCCTCCACCATAAAGGCCTCCTTCTCTGGATCCCAGTAGTTGACTATCCTCGATAGTAAGGGCTCACCTTCCCTCATTACTGGGTTCTCAACCAACTTGAGAACCCCATATCTCGCAAGTGCTCCTTGTACCACCTGATCCCCCTGGATCTCAGCACGAAGCACATCCAAATATCTCTCTCGCTAGTTGATCCTAAACTCTGCCATACCTGCACAAAACCATCATGTTTATGAGTTTAGAGAAGGAAAACTACATCATAAATAATCAAGTCCTAGTCCTCAGCCAAGAAGCTGACCAAATCTCCCCTCCATCTATAAGTCACACTTTGTAGGCTCTGCAGCTGCAAGCTCGTAGTTTTTCCCTATAGAAACTGCTAGCTAGGTCGCAGTACAAGCCCTAGAAAGTTTGAGTCGATCATGAGGAGAGGTAGGGTTCCCTTACTGAGCCCTGAGCACCTAATCTCAAAAACTAAAGCACTAAAAATGTAGAGTAAGGTTAGGCTACCTACCTTCAAGTGACAGATCCTCATTCCAACGGTCAGGTTTTCTGATACGATCATTGCAAGATTTAGGGCCTTCTCCTCCTCTCCAAATTCACCACATCAACACTAGAAAATGAATCAAATTTGAGAGAAATCACCCTATTAAAAGAAAAACCCTAATTTTTCTTTCGTCATTTGTGACCAAATCGTAGCTTGGTTTGACGAACCGTCAACACCATTGGAATCTCTCACCGAGCACTATAATGGGTATCCTTTTGTTTTTGGTAATTTGACACTTCACTAGGAATCCATTTTTCCAAGAAGGTTCACTTTTCCGCCTCTTAAAATCGGATTTCTTCACTTGCGCTGCTTGTACTTGGGTTACCACTTTTCTTTCATACTTGTCAACATGTGTGTCGATTCTCATCATGAGGAACCATCTTTTTCTCATGTTTTTATGGTCCCCATTGGGCCTATTCTCTGTGGTAGCATCATAGAGTCACCCTTGTTTAGAGCGTCCAATTTGAGTCATTATCGCATTCATGGAGTCTGTCCCGAGTCCCTTTTCCTCTTGTTACAATATTCCATCCATTTTTTCCTTGTCTCTCTCTTGTGTCGCCCATTTTGGCCTCTAGTCATAGTGTCCCCCATCCCCTATGGAGTCGAGTCAGTCGCTGCCAGGTCATCCTTGTTTTTTATGCTCTGACAAGGGAAATCGTCCACCTGCTACTGAGTATCCCCTGTTCCATCATCATCCCTGGTGTCATTCCATTAGTTAATTTATTATGATCCCTCATGACTTAGTTGAGTATTCCTCATTGCCTCACCTATGGACGACCTCCTTTTGTCAACATCACCATGTTCATTCCACAAGACAGGTCTAGAGGGTAGTGTACTTTGGTTCCAACTTCCAATCTTGTTCAGTGCCTTAGATCAAGCAAAGGGACTCATCATTTCCCTTTGACTTGATTATTTCTCATCCGCTCAGCTTCAACTCATTATTGCATGATCGAGATTCATATACTTGACGGATCGGTGATTCAACAAATTGTACCAGTGATTCCCGAGTGTGTGTGATTTGTTTCATAATTTATGAGCAGGTGGCCCTTAAAGACATAGCCCCCCACATGCCCATATGACCTCAGATTATGCTACAACCTCAGATGCAACACCGCAGATTTTATGGGTTCGGTTTCAGTCGCTTGCAGGGCCTATAGCATGCATATGTCATGTAGATGAACCATTAATATTTTCATATCCCTTTCCTATTTAGTAGGGATTATTTGGTTGTTATTATGTCTCATGTACTCAAATATTATTATATTCAGTCATGGCTCATGCTTCTACAAGCGCAGTATGTATGTCAAATCCATTGTATTTTTCTCTAGCCCATTTTATTCCAGCATGTCATGTACCATTTATTATGTAATTTATTGCTCAATTTCATTTTGCTGGGTTCACCATTATTCTTTTTTATTTTTCATCTCGGCGGGCATAGGTATGCCTTCCCTGCCTTACTTAGAACAGATACCCAAACATTAAAGGAGACTTATATCATTTGTAGGTCTTGCCCCCTCGATCATTGTCCTATCTTGCTTCACTCCATCTATGTATCTCTCTCTCTCTAACTCCCCTTTAGTGTCTAATGATCATATTTTTACAACGTACTTCGGTCATATAATTAGCTCCTAATGCTCGCATATTGGGGGGCAATCTGTTATCACCAAAATTTGGTCATATAACCATTTACAATTATATGGATCGAAGTACACCATGTAAGACAAATTTTACCATAGTAAAATTGCTTTCACTATAAGAAATAATTTAATAAACCACATTTTATTAATTTATTTCTCATTAATACAAGAAATCCCATGAGGAATAATTAAATAAATACTTATTGTAATATTCCTAAATTAGCATACAGCTAACTGGAATATTAATTTTTTATTTTTCTCTTTGATAGAGGAATAAGAGGGTATGGAGACCCATAAATATCCTTAGTAGGAATAAAAGACACTCCTAGTATGAATGGAGGTCACATAAAAGCTGGATTGAAGACCCTTAGGTGTGAAAAGGGGCCGAAGCATGTTGAATAGGCAAAATTTGACCAAATCAAATAACGCTATTATGGAGGAGTGGCATTAATGGTGAGACAACACATTTTTGGAGGGAGATTGATTGCATGATGGTGGAAACCCTAATGAGTGGGACCGAAGGTGAGAAGGCTCATATTTTTTATAAGGAAGAGGATGGTAGCCATATGGGGATATGTTATGATTATTATTTTGATGTGTTTGTTTAGACTTTTGCTCTCTTCGGCTGTTTAGCTAATATTGTTGGTGTTGTTTAGCACAGGGTGTTCACATTCAGGAATCCCACCTCTTTCCTTGAGAGGCCCCTTGGGAGAGTATTGATCTATCATTTCCACACATCTGGAATTCTGGCCAAGCTTTAGTCTTCAGCTATAGCACAGTTTCTATTTAGATTTGTGTTGTGTTGCAGGGTGTTGCAGTGGAGGGTTCAGAAACCCACTTTCTGAGCTAGTTTTTCATAGGAGGAAGGATTCCTTCTCTTGGGAGATCAGCTAGGAGGTCTTATGAGCACATTTCAAATTTTTGGAACTAGGCCAACCTATCCCCATCATTCACAGTGCAGTTTCAGCTGGGAATTAAGTTATTTTGTAGGGAATTTTCAAAGGAGGATCTATTGGCTCTTTTAGAGTGTTTTTCTATAGGTGAAGGGTTCAGCCTTTCATTGGAGGAGACCCTTGAGGATATCTACATAAGATCCATATTATTTCATCCTTCTATTTCATGAGCTTCAGTTTCAGTGACTCTTTAGTCCTAGGGCTGTAGATCACCATTTGTACTTGGGTGTATTTCTGGAAACCCTTCGTGGGTTCTCTTGGAAAGGTTTCTAGGAGGTTAGATCTTCACTCCTAGCATTATTTGAGCTATATAAAATAATATCTACATTGATCCATATTTATGCAGTATTTTATGCCCTAAAACTACGTTTTCATAGCTTAGGGAATTTGTATGGCAGCTATTTTCCCATGTATTGACATATTTGCTGGAGGAGGCTTGTTTTGTATTGCTTGAGTGACTTGATCCTCGAGATCTTGTGCCTATTATTTGCTGATATGTTTAATAATATGGATGTAAATTTGTATCATATCATGGTGTTTTGATTTATTCACTGTTCTTACCATTATTTTTTTCATATATTGATGCTTCCCCATTTTGGAATATTACAATGGTATCAGAGCATAATCTTGGCTCAGCCTGTGGATCTCAACCATATCAAAAGAATAAGAAGAAGGAGAAAAAGATCAAGATGATGGAGAGAATGAGTTTGATCTCATCTCTTTTCAGATCTATGAAGGACCTCAACAAGGAGGTTAAGCAAAGAAAAATGGAGAAAAGAAGTGAAACCACATTAGGGTTTCAAGATGAGGAAGATCCATATGCTTCCTATCAGAAGATCTGGTATTGCATAGAGCTCCAAAGAAACATGCTATGGAATTTTCTTTTGAAGACAAGGGGCATGGAGATAGAGAACACTTATATCATGAGATTCTAAGTGAGTATCTTGCAGAATATAAGTCTCAACCTAGAGCTTTCAAGGAGAATCTAACTCTCCCATAGTTCATTAAGCTCAAAGAAGAAAGGAGACCTTGCAGCAATAGAAGAAAAGAGGGAAATGGATTTCTATTTTCTACCTTTGATGGGTCATCCACATGCACAACAAGCACTTGGGGAATGAAGTTGGATGCATTTTTCTGGCTACATCCAGTAGTAGAGAAATAATTCGTTGAGATTGCAGCGCTGCACCTTGAGGGTGAAGCAAACATTTGGTGGTTCAACCATTTGAGTCATGCAAAAGTGACTGCCGATCAAGAAGTTTGACAAGAAGAAATTAGAGGAGAAGAAACACTCACCATTACTTGCTGCAGGAGCACTTGCATCAGGTGAAAGAACCTTTGCATCTTTTCCAAGTGGTCTTGATCTCTTGACATATGGGATCCCATGCACTATTCTGGAGATGCATGAGGAGGAGGAGACTTGTACCAACATTGATGTGGCCATCATCATCGGTAGTTGGGGAAGCGATCACACTGGAAGGAGGAATCCTTGTAGTAGTACAAGATGTTCCCAAGCTTTACCAAGGTATGCACATGTTTCCATTTTCTATTATTTCAGCACATCATATGGAGGATTGTTGGGATGTACTTCTGCATGACCTGGGGTCAAAGTACATTGCTGATTTGGAGAAGCAAACTATCACTGCGTAGAGAAGACTTGATTTTTTCAAGGAGGAGATATACAGTCATCCTAGTGCATTATTTTTGAGCTGCACACAAATCTTGGGGTTGGAGTGTAGGTCCTTAGAGGATGGGATGAGTATTTTATTGAACAATGCAATACAGAACTATGTGTTCGGCACTAAGCATGATCTTGAGACAACAGATGTACCATTATGGAGATTAGCAGTGCTGTCATTGAGCAGCAGTGATGAGTTGGGGGCCCAACCATTATTGGAGCATTCCAATGACCTTTCTAAATGCATAGCAAAGGAGAGGCAGATGATTGATGAGAGAAATCCTATCTTCCACTATTATGATGGATCCTTCTTAATGAGCACTTCATTGCTCAATGAGAAGATTTTTCCTTCAATATATTTGGATCCTTATGGGATCAAGTTGGTCATTGAGGAGAGGTCTTCATGTGGATATCTCCAAGATATTGCATTTCAACATCCCATGAAATGCAAAGGTAGAAATATGATTTGGGAGGATGGTATTCTCCATTGGAGGGATGCCAGTTTTGAGCATGATGATAGACACTCACCATTGGTTGGATGGGTGATGTTGATGAGCAAGAGGTTGGGAAGACACTTGCAGATCTATGGCATAGGGCAGCAGGAGGCAAGGCTATGTTATTTACTCTTGAAAGAGTTTGATCATCATATGACACATTCTATTTCAAAGAGTAGGTTGGTATGACACTTCCATCATATGGAAGCAAGGATTTTTGATGTATAGGGGTGATGTGATATATTTCATATCAAATATCATATTTTTTCTCCATAATTTATATGGTGATGGTGTGAGGAGGCAATAAGATTTTTTGTTGCTTTGGAGGTTCTTGAGAGAGTATGGGTTGATTTTCCCCCATACTTTGCATGATGTTGTAGGAGTAGGAGATGTCACTATCATGGTGCAAAGAGGCTACTCCTTAGCCTTGGAGGATCTAGAGTTAATTCCACTTCAAGAGGAATCTCCCATATATAGCAGCATTATTATTGATGGCTTTGACATGTGGGATGTCAAGGGATGGAGCTATGAGATGACATGAGCCTTATCACAAAGGCCATCAGCGTTGTCACTTGGGAGCTTAGATTTGTTGATGGAGTGTTCCCAGGGTCACTTCACATATGATGCACTTGATGGACAAGGAGGAGATGAGAGTGATAGAGCAGTGGATGGAGACATCTATTACCATGATATAACCTTCTTGACTTGGATTTCCAAGCATAAGGAGAAAGATCTCCATACAACACATAGTTCATTCCTCTTCATGGGAGTATGTCATGCCACTATGGAGGGCTCATTCATGGATATCATTATCATCTTACTCTCAATACATGGTAATAATTATGTCTTTTCATTTATTGATTATCTAACACCATATTTGCATTCTCTTACCATCTCTATACAGTGCATTGCTCCACAAGAGGGCAAGCCTCTATTTGGGCTTCATAGTCATTTTGAGACCAACATCTATGATGGTGAAAGCCATTTCTTGTATGAATTTGGGCAAGTGTTGTACTATGTCCTATATGCTCAGTTGATATACAATTCAATTTACTATTTACTAGTAGATGAGATGACATGCACAAATATCAAATTGTTTGAAGACAACTTGCCACATCATATTATGAAACTTCAGTTGGTAAAATTGCATTGTGACTACTTGAGAGACTGTTGGTACCTTTTATAACTATGTAAAACCTTCAGTACCTCTCTCATTTGGATTACATATGATGATAATTTCATATTCATTTTGTATGGGATGATTTGGGAAAGAACCAAAGAATGGGACTTTGAGGATCCTATTGCCTTTTTTCTTCATGAAGGTAACATTACTGCAACCCATATTCAGCAGTAGCTCTACACTTATCATAAGTGGAGAGAGAGACATCGTGGGATGGACAATTTGATCCATCATATTCAGCTATGCAGCCCACCTTCTTTGCAGGATCCTAAGGTGGAGGATATGTTTCAGGAGATACCATTTTGGAGGGTGACTCACTTTTTATGGATGATAACTTGGGGATGGAGGCTTCACATGGGAATAATGGTTCCCAATATATTTTAAATTTCATGCCTCAAGAAGGCCTCTAGACCACATATAGTTTCTTCTATGGATATCCCACTTGTTCATGATGAGAGCCATTTGGATTTTTCACCAAAGGCATACTTATACACTTGGGAGGAACAACTTGAGGACATATTGATGACAGAGAATCTTATTCTTTTGGGGAACTTATCACTTGAGGATGCTACAGGAGGAAGAGGAGAGGCTCTTCAGTTCTATCCTTACAGTTGCTTGAGGACAAGCAACATTTGGAAGGGGAGGACTGTAATATTGCTAAATTAGCATACAGCTAATTGGAATATTAATTTTTGATTTTGCTCTTAGATAGAGGAATAAGAGGGTATGGAGACCCATAAATCTCTTTATTAGGAATAAAAGACACTCCTAGTATGAATGGAGGTCACATAAAAGCTATATTGAAGACCCTTAGGTGTGAAAAGGGGCTGGAGCATGTTGAATAGGTCAACTTTGACCAAATCAAACAACATTTTATGGAGGAGTGGCATTAATGGTCAGACAATGCAGTTTTGGAGGGAGATTTATTGCATGATGGTGGAAACCCTAATTAGTGGGACCCAAGGTGAGAAGGCTGAAATTTTTTATAAGGAAGAGGATGGCAGCCATATGGGGTTATGTTATGATTATTATTTTGATATCTCTATTTAGACTTTTGCTCTCTTCGGCTGTTTAGCTAATATTGTTGGTGTTGTTTAGCACAGGGTGTTCCCGGTTGCAAATCCCACCTCTTTCCTTGAGAGGAATCTTGGGAGAGTATTGATATATCATTTCTACACATCTGGAATTCTTTCCAAGCTTCAGTCTTTAGCTACAGCACAGTTTCTGTTCAGATTTCTTTTATTTTGCAGGGTGTTGCAGTGGAGGGTTGAGAAACCCACTTTCTGAGCTATTTTTTCTTAGGAGGAAGGATTCCTTCTCTTGGGTGATTATCAAGGAGGAATTCTGAGAAAATTTAAGATATTTGGAACCAGGCCAACCTATCCCCATCATTCACAATGCATTTTCAGCTGGGAATTTCATTATTTTATAGGGAAGTTTCAAAGGAGGATCTATTGGCTCTTTTAGAGTGTTTTCCTGTAGGTGAAGGGTTTAGCCTTTAATTGGAGGAGACCTTTGAGGATATATACATCAAATCCATATTATTTCAGCCTTCTATTTCATGAGCTTTAGTTGTAGTGACTCTTCAGTCCTAGGGCTGTAGATCACCATTTGTATTTGGGTGTATTTCTGAAAACCCTTCCTGGGTTCTCTTGGAAAGGTGTCTAGTAGGTTATATCTTCACTCCTAACATTATTTGAGCTATATAATAGTAGATCTACATTGATCCATATTTATGTAGCATTTTATGCCCTAAAACTGTGATTTCATAGCTCAGGGCATTTATATGGCAGCTATTTTCCATGTATTGACATATTTTCTTGAGGAGGCTTGTTTTGTATTGCTTGAGTGACTTGATCCTCAAGATATTGTGCCTATTATTTGCTAATATGTTTAATAATATGGATATACATTTGTCTCATATCATGGTGTGTTGATTTATTCATTGTTCTTACCATTATTGTGTTCATATATTGCTGCTTTCCCATTTGGGAATATTATACTTATTTATTTGATTTTCCTCTAGGAATAATTAATTAAACCATTGTTTAAATGATATTCCTGGTCATATTTAATCCAATTATCAGAAATAATTATATAAATCATTATTTTTCTTATTTTTCTCTAGGATAATTAATTAAATCATTATTTAGTTATTATTCCTTGTTAAATTTGACTAAATCACCTAGAAATAATTAAACATTATTTTTTAATTATTGCTTAACCAGTTTCTTGAAATGATAAATAAATAATTTATTTGTTTATTACTTCTAAATAAAGGTATTTAACCAATTTAAATACCTTTTCCCTCCAACAAAATATAGTAAACTATTCCAAGCGGTTAGATCTAGATATTGGTTAATAATATTTTATTAATTTCCATTATCGAGGATAACTCAATATTTTGTTATAAATAGGAGGTCTTTCGCTTCATTCTTCACTTTGATAACTTTCATTGTCGTGCTTTTATCATTCTCATTGCTGCAACTATTTTCTTTTCTTCTTGAGCTCCCATAGAGTTCAACACATTTCGGGTTTTCTGCACCATTGAGAGAGAAAAACTTATGGATTTGAAGCATTGAGGACAATGAAGAACCCATCCCATTGAGGGGGACTAGTAAAATTATTATTTTTTCCCTTCCTAGGTGTTTAAATATATTCAGAATTTTTAAATATTGTCTTGTCTATTGGATGCATGGAGAAATCCTTATTTCTTTTCACTATTTAAATTCTTTTACTACATAGATATGGTTTTTTGCAGCATTTGTTTTAACTATCGATTGCAGATATAAAGAAGTTAGAAATTCATTTATGTTGTTAGGGTTGTTTTTCACACACAACTTAAGTTAGCTCATTTTGTACACTTGCATTAAGAATTTACGCTAACGGATGTTACATATGGTATCAGAGAAAAACAGGTTGCAACATTGTGGCTTACAATTTTACGATGATTTTGTTTAACACAATGAATTCATGTTTTTTCATAGCAGAAAAATAAGAGAAGGAAGAAGGGATAAGAAATGGAAAAACCATAAGAATACACTCACATAAGTGAATATGGAATATGAGTACATCTCGGTGAACAAGCACAAGTGGCCACAGTAGATTTAATAAATATGGTGAGAGATATGAGGACATAGATGGGAAACCTCTATTTAGGACATGATCAATAACTTAAAGTTAGTTCAGAACAAGAGAAACTCATTAAAAATGGAGGAAGAGAAACTGATATATCCAATCCCAAGATTGTCAAAATAATAAGGGAGGAAGAGGACTGAGGAGATACATCCATGTAGAAGGCCTATAAAGAGGTGGATGAAAGTAAATAAGCTAAATCTGAGGGGGAAGAAGAGCATAGTTCACAAAAAATTCATTAGAAGCATGGAAAGAGGCCAAAAATGGAACTACAAGGATAATTCAAGAAGATCAAACCCCCAACCTATGGGGAATCTAAAGAAGCAGAAACAACATGATTTCTTTATATCAGTAGGTACTTTCAAGTATATGATTATTCTATTAAATTAAAATCTAAATTATCTACATGTCAGTTACAAGGGAAAGCTTCCTTGTGGTGGGAAGAAGTCAGAACAATGCATAATTTAGGAAATAAGAATGTTAATTGGGAGGAATTTCAAAGACTTTTCAAGAAAAATATTTAATTGAACATTATTTTAATGGCAAGGCCAAATAACTCCATGATTTCAAACTTGGTCGAATGTCAAGGGATGTGTTGGTGATGAAATTTACTCATTTTTTGAGGTGTATGCCATATATATGAGAAGAAAAAGATAAATTACAAAAAAAAAAAAAATTGTCTTCCCCTCTCTTTTAAAGAATGAATTGAATATAATAGTCCCAAATAATGGATGATGTACCATTAGAAAAGCAAGGATCTCCTAATAGTAAGCTAAGTAGAGAAATAAAAATGTGAGATCGTGGCCTAATAAAAGAAGGGCGGATTTTCCTGGGTGTAAAAGGATAAAAAACTAGATCTTTTAAGAAATTTGGTAAGGGTATTAAGGGTTGAAATTTAGTAAAAACATTAATCAGACCAAAATAACTCAGACGCAGATTTAGATCAGATCTAAACAATTTGAATTAAGTAATAATGGATTTAAAGGGAAAGATAAAGAACCCTTAAAATGTTGAGGCTATGGAGAACCCCATCTTGTGTGAAAATGTCCCTATAATACAAGATCTGTGTAGAATCTACAGATATTCAATAGACCTCCACTATTAATGATTTGGCTAGGGAGATTCCATGAATCAATGTAGAATTACAAGAGCACCATAAAAACCATCAATCCACCATGGTGGAGATAGAAAGTACAATTTTAAACACACACACACATATATGTATATGTATATATATATATATATATATATATGGGTAAAACCGCGAAGTTGGGTTACACTTTTGTGAGAATCAGGGGCAGAAAAGTCATTTTCCCAACAGTTTGGACGAAATTTTATAAAAGTTTGGCCAAACTATTTTAGAGTTCGGCCAAACTTTTGAAATTATTTCGGCCGAACTAATTCTGTCATTTACATTGACATCATATTGACGACATGGGCAACCAGATTTTTGGCTGGAGATGGGAAAACCAACAATCAAATTTAGGCCAAAATTTTAAAATAATTCAGTCGAAATTTTATTTATAAATATACCGGCCCGCAAACCTGAAGATGTTTCGAGCTTATTACCGTTGTCGCACCTATGTCAGCTGTTTTTTTTTTTTGTATGTCGTGTTTGTTGTTTTTTTTTTGTAGGGTCTTGGTGTTGCACAGGGGAGAGGAGGTGAGAAATTTGTTGGTCTTCTGCTATTTTATTTTTTTGTGATTTTTTTTTATTGTTGTTATGTTATTCTACTATTTCAATTTTATTGCTCTATTTTTTGTTTGCAGGTAATTTGTGATCTGCATCCTCCACGACGTCTTCAGCGATCTCCTACTTGTCTTCTCATTGCGGCCTCGACATCTTCGAAGATCTCCTGCCTCATATTCTCGTTGCGGCCTTGTCTCCGAATTTCCATGTAGATGAAAATCCTCCTCTATTTTTAGCAAGGAAAAGAAAAAAAACAATTTCTTGTTTCTCTCATAACCATCTATCGTAATAAGCATATTGATATTTCTTACTCAAATGCTCGTCGCACTATCTCAGACATTGCTTACCAAGGTCACAAGATGTATCCCCATAAATTAGCAGAGTTGATGTTAGTTTTTTCCCTCCAACATCTGACATGGTTGTAAATTACCCATCATGGATATTGTGGTTTAAAAATGCATACCATGTTAACCTTCTAAAAATTAATATTTTTCATGAACTGCATATAAATATGTAAAGAGTTCATATCAACATAATGATATGGTTCCATTTGCCTCAAAATAATTCAGCTCAATGGGATATGTAATTCATAATGACATAAGTTTGAACCATCAGAATACAATAATAAGCATCTTGATAAGCAAACTCGCAAACAATGACTAGAAAAATGCTCTAATCTAAAACATATAGAGACATACTTGCTAGAAGTTTCAATTCTGTTTGTTTAATTAGAAATTATTATCATACTTGGATCATGAAGATCTATTGAACCAAGATAATAATCTAGTCTAAAGTTTGTATTTTTTCCATACAATCTACGATTTCTATCATCACTTTCTGTAGTCTGTTGATATTTTCAATTGCCAGTAATTCTTGAAGATAGTCATTTACTGTTATGTGAATTTATATCATCTTTACTGTGAATAGGTAAAGATGAGATATGATAATTTTATTAATTCCCAAAAAATAATTGCAAAAATTAGGTCAATCTAAAAAAAAGAGTACCAAATGTGAGTGAGAAAGAAACTCCTAAATCAACACTAGGAAAGCCAAGAGTAAACATTATTCATTTCCAACATTATGTTCGTTTTCTAAATGCATTTTCTCTTCCTAATGTTATTGGAAGCAGGCCACACCATTTCAAAATGCAATTTGTGCAAAGTGGTTCATTTATTGAAGATATCCATTTTTCTATTCAAATGATTCTTTTGTCTATGATGGTCGTCTAGTTTTAAATGGATATAACCTTTGTAGCATTTTAACTTACATTGTTAAAGGATGATTTCAAGATTCCATAAATAATATTTCAATCTTTCTTTCATATCGGTTTTCAGTGCCTGTCAATCAAGTCAAGAAGTTACAGAAATAAAAACCTTTTTATCAAATCATATAAGAACTTAGGAATACCTGCAACATTATCCTGTAGATCTCCACCTTCAAAAAAATCAAGAATATTTTATCTTATTTATGGAGCATTCAGTATTTGATGATAATTCCTCTTAATCTTATTTATGCTTACAAATTTACTATAAATACCATTCTTAATCTTTGGAATTGTGATTATTATTAGCTCTAAATATTCATCAATTTTTTATAGCATCTATTTTAGTCATTCTATTTATCTATGATCATTATGGAATTTTCCCTCTATTTGGATATTAATGTGCTAAAAGAAAACAAGAAGAAAAATTAATAGGTATGTTATCGGGCAGTCTCTAGATGTATCTGCTCTTCAATTTTTCTCCAAGAAACATACAGTAGCTTTGTCATCCTTCGTAGAATAAGCCACATGGTACATTCACTGTTAGTTATGTCCCTCCAACATCTGACATGGCTGTAAATTACCCATCATGTCCAAGGATATTAAGAAATATAAAAAATAAAAACCTTTTTATCAAATCATATAGGAACTTAGGAATACCTGCAACATTATCCTATATATCTCCAGCTTCAACAGAATCGAGAATATGCTATCTTTTTTATGGAACATTCAGTACTTGATGATAAGTCCTCTTAATGTTGTGTCCAACTGGCATGATTCTCAATATCCTCTTTGCTTTCATTAGAAGCCCCATGGCATTGGTCCAACCTATATGATTATCAATTTTCTTTGATAATAATCACATTCCTTGGTACTTACAAGATTTTGGGCTTTGTTAGTAATTTTTTAAGTCACTTTGTCTTTGGAAACAAGTTCAATTCCTTTTGCAAGGATCAAGAAATACACAGTAGTGATCTTCTACAAGAAGCACTTCCCATGCCATTATTTCATTCTCTCCTAACCAAATGAGTTACATTCCAATTTTAGACCAATAGTTCCACAATAATTGTATTTCAAATATTAAACAAAATATAAGCACTTCCCATGCCATCATTTAATTCTATCCTAACCAAATTAGTTACATTCCAATTTTGGACCAATGGTTCCACAATCATTGTATTTCAACTATATAAAAAAATACATCAGTACTCTTAATAATTTAAGGGATTTTTTTTGCATGTAGGCATTAATTTTTTATTTTCTAGATGGCCAAGCACCATAATTCAGGGGATTTTCTCAACTTCTTGCTCTCAATGTTTCTATTTATTTAACTAGTTTTGTGTTACAAGTACCTGGTTCAAATACTAATAGCAGTTGCTTATGCTTACAAATTTACTATAAATACCACAAATGAATGTGGAGATACATCAAACTTTATGTATTGAATCCCTATGGTATATGAAACACAACTAAAATGAAGTGAGAAACAAATACCAACATTAATATATAAATAGCAGTTGGTATGCTCAAATGCCAATACTAGGAAACAAAAGAATCATTAGGCATTTCTCAATCTTCCCCAAATTTTCTATTGCATTTCAAGATGATTTTCTGGACTAGTAGAGCTTATTATACATACAAGTAGATCAATCAACTCATGATGGATTAAGAATATTAGGAAATCCAATAATTCATCATGCATGTCGTGCATTTCTTCTAAATTGTCCTTTACACTATTGGTCCAAGCTATATATCTAGCTCTAGTACCTTTGCTATACAATTTTATTTTTAGAAATGTATTAGCGCAACAAACTTACCTACCCAAACAATGTTATTTTATTGTTGTTATCTGTATGGAATATCCACAAAATTTTGCATAGATTAGACCTTCAAAATATACCGCAAATTCTGAAATAGTCCACCCTTCAATTGTTGCCAAGGAAATGTTTCTTAGCATTGTCTTTCATGTTAAGAATAAAGGAAAACAATTGTGACTTTATATCTCATGTTGTACCTTGAGTACCTTCTTTCTTAATTTTAGCTTTATCACTAGTCTCTGTTGCCAAGGAAATGTTTCTTAGCATTGTCTTTCGTGTTAAGAATAAAGGAAATCAATTGTGAATTTATATCTCATGTTGTACCTTGAGTGCCTTCTTTCTTAATTGTGGCTTTATCATTGGTCTCTGCTTCCTGTTGTAATATTTAAAATTTTCTTGTAGTATTTAAATCAACCCAATGTATTTTATTAATGTACCTAAATTTACACCTTCCATGATGCTTATAATCTTGTAAAATGTTAAAAGTGGAGTGTTTTATGATTTAATGGATATTAATTATCTAGATTATCACACAGTGATATGATGATAGTGTAGGTTTATGTTCAAGTTGTAAAATTATTGTACATATCAAGGATGAATGATAGTACAAGCCAAAAATGACATTATTATAAATTATTAAACAATATGTTAGGTGCTAAATCATACTTCTTATTAAGGACATAACTAATGCAAGTTGAAAAATATTTTTGTATGTTCTTAGCCTATTTATAGATGTCAAAGTAAATGTTTCTAGATGTGATTTCTCCCATAAACTTCAAGGAAATATAAACTTTAAGGAAAACCATGTACATGTCATTTCTCCCACAAACTCATCAAGGTGTGACTTTTGACATAACTTCATCAACCACTACCACTAGTTGTTTTAGTAAGTGCATAAAATAATTTTGCAAACCATGTACATGTCATTTCTCCCAAAAAATTATCAAGGTGTGACTTTTGACATAAATTAATAAACCACTACCACTAGTTGTTTAAGTAAGTGCAAACCACTACCACTTTAAGACAAACCATGCACGTGTGTCATTTCTCCCATACATGTGCCATTTCTCCCATAAACGTTGAGGAAAAATTTAAGGCATGTGTCATTTCTATGTCATTTCTCTATCATTTCTATGTCATTTATCCCATAAACTATAAGGCAATGGAATTTCTCCCATATACTATAAGGAAAAATTTAAGGCAAACCATGTACATGTCATTTCTCTCTTAAACTCTAGGCAAGGAAAACTTTAAGGCATGTCATTTCTATATGTGATTTATCCCATAAACTTTAAGGCAAACTTTAAGGCAAACTGTGCACATGTAATTTCTCCCACAAACTCAAGGCTTTCTCCCATTAATTCAAGGCAAACTTTAAGGACTAAAAACCAAACCTAAAGTGGTTGAACTTGCATAGGATTTTAGTCTGTCTGTTGAGTGTTAACTTCTACAAGTTCTAAAGGCAGAGTCTGTAAAGGGCCAGGTAGCCTCTGGATCTCATCTTTTCTCAAAAGTGACATATCCAGTAAATGCCCCTATAGTCAATCTCTGGAACAGATCTAAATATAAGTTCTTCATTGTAATATACATTTATTTACATGTCATTTCTCCCATAAAATTTAAGGCATTTTCTAGTGTTTTTGGAACCATATACATGTCATATCTCCCATGAACTTTAAGGAAAAATTTAAGGCAAACTATGTACATAAATGTCATTTCTCCCATTTCTCCCATAAATTTTAGTAAGTACATAAAATAATTTTGCAAACAATGTACATGTCATTTCTCCCACACACTTTAAGGCAAACTTTAAGGAAAACCATGTACATGTGTCATTTCCCCCATAAAATTTTAGGAAAAATTTAAGGCATGCCATTTTTATGTCATTTCTATGTCATTTCTCTGTCATTTCTATGTCATTTCTCCCATAAACTATAAGGCAATGCCATTTCTCCCATAAACTATAAGGAAAACCATGTACATGTCATTTCTCCCTTAAACTCTAGGCAAGGAAAACTTTAAGGCATGTCATTTCTAGATGTGATTTCTCCCATAAACTTTAAGGAAAACCATGCATATGTCATTTCTCCCATACATTTGAAATAAATGTTATTTTAATATATTTTATTGAATTTATTTTTTTCAGCGATAAAAAAACCCAGTAAATATGGTTGAAAAATGGACATTATGCATAGATGTTTCTTGCTATCCCAATCCAGTAAAAGAAGTGATTACATATGTTCTTTTCAATATTGCGACTAACAAGGTCCTCCAAAGGAAAATGAATGTATCGGGAAGAACAAAAAACAACGAGGCATATTATATTGCATTGATAGAATTCTTGGGAACAGCTAGGGAGCATGGATCAAATGGAATTGTAGTTTTCACCAATTCTGAACTTGTGTGCAACCAGATGAAAGGTATGTACCAAGTTAAGAAGGAGAGGCTAAAACAACTGCATGGAAAAGAAAACAATATTGTTAGCTAATTTAAATTTTGTAGTATTAAGACATTGTGCAAATTTTAATAAGACGTTTGGTGATCTATTGTGTGGGGCAATGCGAATTCGAATTAGTATTATATGGGGCAATTCCATTTCAATATTCTAATCTCAAAGATGAATTAGTGTTGAGACGCTCTCTTTCAAAAATTTAAGATTCATCTCTCAAAGATGAATTAGTGTTGAGATGCTCTCCTTCAAAATTTATTGATGCACATTGTAACATATCTTTGATATGTGTGTTTTTTACTTATAAATGCGTCATTTTTAATTACCATGTGTTTTTTTTTAATTATATACCAAGTGTGCTCCCACCATGTAAAGCGCAACTTGGTGAACTTCACATTTTTATAAAATTAAAATGTGAGGACTTCAACAATTTTTTGTTTAAATTGAGTTTCACATGTATCAATTATAGTGCTTTGAAAGTTTTGTTTTACATAATTTGTGTACTAAATGAAATTGATTTTTTGAAATATTTTGAATTTATTTTAAATAGTAATTTAAAAATAATTGTAAATGTCCATTGTAGATATATCCATATATATCATGGAAGATGAAAGGCGAAGATCAATAGAATCCCATGCCTTTATGAGAGACAGGGATCATGGATCAAGGGATGCTCATGGTATTTAAATATAATCTTATCTCAATACATACATGTGTGTACATATGAAATTGATTTTTTATCTATTTTGTAAGTTAAACTAGTCTTTAATAAGTTTCATTTTTTTATTTTTTAGGAGTTAAGAGGACAAGAGTGTTTACTCCATCAATGGATCATGGCCATTGTTCATACAATCATGGTATGGTTAATGCAATTTAATAAATCATACATGTAGATGTGTATTTATATGTATGAATGTATTTTTGAATTGATTATAAATTAATATTTTTTTATGAAGCTTCCCTCTCATCGCGTGAGGTTGGTGGTGATACACATTCCCTTGGAGGCCCATCAATAGGTGGTGGCCAATTCCATGAGGGTGATGATATGCATTTCCCCAGAGGCCAATCAATGGATGATAATGTTGGTTCTCAACCAATCAGTGGTCATTCAGATGGTTCTCAATAGTCTCAGGGTGGGCAAGCCACTAGCCAACCATATTGAGATGGCCCTCAATCTGAATATTATTTTCAATCAATTTGTACAAATTTGCGTACATGTTTTTCTAATATACAAAATTTTATATATTGATGTAGAGGGTGAAAATGTTGCTCCAAATGTTTCTCGAAAAATACGTAGGACGGAACGCGTTATTCAAGAAGAAGGTTGTACACCAACCATGACTTATCCTTCTAACATTTCCGATATACCTTGGGAATCAAACATTCAAAAATGCACCTTACAAATGTGTCAGCATCTTCATTCAAAATTGAAGAGAGATCGTGTGTCTTTGAAACTCCCTGTTGAAAGTCGAGAAAGTTTGGAAATAGTTACTCACTCTTTAAGCGAACTAGTAGATGTGTACATAAGGCTTGTAGAAGTGATGGTGGAACTAGTGGATCTACATCTTAATTTTATTTGTTAAATATAAAATTCAAATCTAGATGGAAATTTCAAATTTTAAAAAACACGTATATATTTTGGATAGTTCAAATACAATTTCCATGTGATGTCATGTCGTGATATAATGTTTTCTTTTTAAATTGGATAGTTCAACTACATTTGGCATGTGATCTCATGTTGTGATATAATGTTATGTTTTTAAATTGGATAGTTCAACTACATTTGGCATGTGATCTCATGTTGTGATATAATGTTTTGTTTTTAAAACTCAAGTTGTCATTTTATTTGTTAAATATAAAATGAATCTCTAGATGGAAATTTCAAATTGCATTTTCACAATGTGTATATTTTGAATGGGTGAACTACATTTGGCATGTGATTGTGATATAATATTTTGTCTTTAAAAAGTTCTCATTTTATAAATTTGTTAAATATAAAATGAATCTATCTAGATGGAAATTTCAAATTACAAACCATGTACATACATGTGTATATTTTGGATGGTTGAACTACATTTAGCATGTGATTGTGATATAATGTTTTGTTTTTAAAATTCTTGTCATTTTATAAACTTGTTAAAAATTTAAAATGAATTTCTCTAGATGTAAATTTCAATTACAAACCATGGAAATTTTGAATTACATGTGTATATTTTGGATAGTTGAACTACATTTGGCATATTTTCCTTCTTAGATAACCTTAATCATATCATAAATTAAAGATAACTTATCTTGAGTCTTCCCTTAATATAATATTCTTGAAATTAATTAATTCCTAATTATTCCAATTAATATTATACTCCACTTGCCATTTAATATGATTAAATATTCCATCACATATTAATCATAATTAATTTCTTCCATGTTTTTGATTTCATCCTTTAATATTATGCTTTAAATATACTTATTAATAAACTAATTAACAAATTAAACATTGCTTCTATCTTTATTCTTGCGCATTTTTCATTTCTCATCCATTTATTATTATAAATAATTTTTATCATTTATTAGATCACCTATTTAGTACATTAATTAACTTAAAAATTAGGCTTAAAAGATTCACTTTTTAAAATTTAAATAAATAAAAAATTTCAAACTGAATTAAAAATGAAATCACTCTTGAACCCAACACAATAATGAATTTTTATAACTATATATATATGACCTCTAATAAATGGTATTTGATCCCCTATTTATTAGATCACCTTTTTAATATATTAATTAAATTATAACTTAGGATTAAAATATTTAACGTTTTAAACTTTAAATAAATAAAAAATTAAATTAAATTAAAATTAAATCATTCTTGAATCCATCACTAGAATGGGTTTTTATAAATAATATTATCAATCTTTATACAAATCTCTACAATTAATTTTTTTTTTTTTTCTTCAATTAATTAATTTGTTTTTTAGACTTTTTAGGTCGGCCTCCCTTGCTTCTCCCTACCGCTCATCATCCCTCACTCTCATATTTATACCTTACTTGTGAGATCAGTCTTACCCATGGATCTTTTTCCTGAAGATGAACCACGGTGACTTGGTTCAAAACGTCGAATTACCAAGAATGGATGTGATTGATCCGGAAAACTTTTCTATACATTTGGCATGTGAAGTAATGTTGTGATATAATGTTTTGTTTTTAAAACTCAATTTTTGGATGGTTGAACTATATTTGGCATGTGATTGTGATATAATGTTTTTTTTTATTGGATAGTTGAGCTACATTTGGCACGTGAAGTAATGTTGTGATATAATGTTTTGTTTTTAAAACTCAATTTTTGGATGGTTGAACCACATTTGGCATGTGATTGTGATATAATGTTCTGTTTTTATTGGATAGTTGAACTACATTTAGCATGTGAAGTAATGTTGTGATATAATGTTTTGTTTTCAAAACTCAAGTTTTGGATGGTTGAATTACATTTGGCATGTGATTGTGATATTATATTTTGTTTTTATTGGATAGTTGAACTACATTTGGAAAGTGAAGTAATGTTGTGATATAATGTTTTGTTTTTAAAACTCAAGTTTTGAATGGTTGAACTACATTTGGCATGTGAAGTAATGTTGTGATATAATGTTTTGTTTTTAAAACTCAAGTTTTGGATGGTTGAACTACATTTGGCATGTGATTATGATATAATGTTTTTTTTTTAATTCAAGTTGTCTTTTTACAAAAAAAAAAAAAAGATCACATAAATATATGTACATAAAAATGATTGATTCAGTACATGTTTGAATATATGTTAAAACGATTGAATTACAATACATGTCGATGTATATATATAAAAACAACCATAAGATTCTAGGTGTTCTTAGATGTGTCAAACAATCATAAAATTTTAAAATTGCATTCTAGAACATATATATTCGGTACGTGCAATATTTTTCATCAATGCACATAGAAAATCTACTTTCAGTTGATAGTAAACTAGAAATTACAAAACACATACCACACATTTTGCATTCAAGAATGAATATTATAATTTACTTCTAATAGACACGCACGTCTAAAACAAAATAGTGCAACTTCAAATTTGCATTATATCGACTATGCTAGATACACAGATGTGTACATTTTGCAATAATGACATTATGACAAATTGTACCAGAGAATGTATGAAATCATTTAGACCAGATAATCTAAACATGTGTATGTGTACACGTGTATAAATTACTCGTGTGCATGTACCAAAACAATGTACATGTGCAAACACTTGTACAGATAACATAGAAAGGAAGTTAAATTTTTAGTTGAGTTCTAGAAGTTCTAAAAGATGAATCCAAAGAGAAGAAATTGTTGGCTAGTTCAATAAAAAAAATTCCAATGGAATGTCGTCTTCAATGATCCGTTCATGATCGGCTTTTGACATTTTTCATTTCTTAAATTTCATTTTTATTTTTATTGAACTTTGATCAACTTTATGTGTGTTGCACACACAAGGTGACTATATTGACAACTTATGACATCAGGTTCATAGTCTTGAAAGTAAAAAAAATCCCCACTTTGATTAGTTTGTCTGAAAAAATAACCTTTCAATATAATATGCCCTCTATCATATGTAAACCCATGATCATCATATTTTTCTAATCATTTCATCTTTCTTTCATTGCAACATATCAAATAAAACTTCACATTTTCATCATTCATAGTAGGTGCAATTACAGCAAAAACATCTCCTGCACAATAAAACAAACTTATGTATTTAAATTTAGATCATAAATAACATGAAAAATTAACTTTAAAATTAACATGTGTACTTTATTTTATTATCTATTTCTAGATCTCTATCATTTGAAAGCAATTGAAATGTTACCTTCTCTAACAAGATCAGAAACTTGATCACCATCAGATGATATTTTTTTTTTTTTTTCTGAATCGGTCTACTTCTATATTGATACAAAAAGATTACAAAGAGGTTGAGGCCTCAGAATAGCTAGCCCAGAGATGTGGCATTCTTACATTACATTGCTGATCATTGACTTAAAAAAACAACAGCTGTTTACTGGCTGAGAATACATTGGTGAGCAGGACCTTGTCCTCCTTTCTAAACAGCTGATACTTGTATCTAAGATGATGTCTGGAGTGTAGGACTCTACTCGACTTATAAGACCAAAACAAACACTTTCCATAGCAAAAATTACAAACAGTCGTCTTGAAGCGCTGGAGCGCTGTCCTGAGCACAGTAACTTGGATAGCATTTCTTGGAAAAATAGTAATTTGGAAACCGGTGATATGGCGAAGGAGAATGACAACATAATTCCTGCAAAAACTGTAAAAAAGGAGGGTGAACACCTTCTTAGTACCTGTGTTCAAAAACTGGCGAGCGAAAACCATTAAGCATCATTGGTGGGCGAGGGCGCTTCTTCCACCACGGGGCATGCATACGGGTTGAAATCATCATCTGCTGGAGGAGGAGGTGCTATGCCTGAGAAGTCACTGCCAGAAGGGGCGCTGGGCCTAGCTTGCTGAAGCTCGTGCTGTGAGGCCATTGCCCCCTGTACACTCTGCAGACTAACCCCTGGGGGGCAAAATAGAATTTCGTCCTCGGATGTCGGAGCAATTCCAGAGGGGGCCGTGGGCTGAGCCTGAACAGTCAGGTTGGTTTTGAGTTTAATGGAAACATAGGCGATGAACTCTTGGTTGTTGAGAGAGCAGGGGTAATTGAAACGGGCGGAATGAAAGTGCACATTGGAGGAGAGGCGGACAGGCGTCGCAGAGGTGGAAGGGCTGCTTCCTCGACCACGTCCTCGGCCTCTTCTGGGAGCAGGGACACGACCTTCACCGGAGTCAGAGGAATCCGACGAAGAGGCAGAAGAGGGAAACGCAGGCGGCCTTATGACTTGCCCACGAGAGGAGCCGCGCCTGCATGTCATTCTTGGTCTCAATCGAGGCATGTTAAGCTTGGCAGGGAGGGCAGGGCGAAAAAACGAGAAAGGGATGGTGAACGAATGCAGAGGCGGCCTGTAATCAACGGAAGAGCTACTATAGTTGCAATACGGACCAAAAGAAACGTGAATGCCGGTCGAGAGCTTGAGGCAGCAACTCAGACGACACCTTTTCCCTGTGATGGTGCGCAAACAGGGTTCAATGTCAACCTGTGAATAGCAAGAACGCAGAGGAGAGACACAATGGATCGAAGGAATGGGCGCCATTGCAAAGGAGTGGTCGTGATAACGAGGCGATGAAGTCTGCATTAATGCAACAATAACTGTGATGGCCGGCGAAATTAACTTATGCTCGGAGCGCAGAGGGATGGCGGTGGTGGTAGACCACGTGCCCATCCACCTCCCCGTCAGCAAATTACGCACGATCACGTACACCCGCATCTGGGACACCATCAGATGATATTTTAGTCTCCTCTAATTGCATTTCTTTAAACCTTGCAACGGACATTTTTCCCCTTGTATTTAGCTCTGTATGTTGCCAATATTTTACATACATTTTGTTTTCACAAACATCATTGGATTATGTGTTGTCTATGCAAACATAACAAAAACATGAATATTTTCTTTTATCCAATGCAAACACATTTGTGGAAAACTTTGTTTTAATTGAATATAATTTCTGAGTCACTTTTATTGTTTCAATGTCATTTCCAATTGATCTATCTACATCTTCGACCCCAATATGCCAAAAAAAACTATATGGAAAATTAAAAAAAGAATATAAATATGATATCAAAATACCATAAAAGATAATCATTGTGATAAATGTACATTGTTTAAAATTAGAAATCCAATAAAAATTAAATTAAATGTACCTTCGCACTTCCCTTGATCGGTTAGTCTCATGGCTTAGTGCATCGATGCGTGATTGAACAACTTCTTTAGCTAAGAAAAGTCAGTTTACATAGGGGTCCATTTTATATCTTGGAAGTGCTCATTTTATGCATGCCCCTACACCCTCATGTTCTTCTTTTCCATGACCAGTCTCAAAGAAATTCCAACAATATTTAATGCAGGCTTTCATATGAAGACGACACAACCAAAAGAATGATCGTGAAGATTTGAATTGACCTGCGCATCCATATGACCATATCCAATGTTCATTGAATTTTATTCCACGATTTTTCAAGGAGTCATAAATCTTTCCAAAACAGTGATGTACAAAATATGTATCATGTGTACGATCGTCACTGATATAAAATTGATATTCTTTAATAACATGTGAATTTTCACTAGTGCTTTCTATATGATCAACATTTTGTTCAGCATGTCTATATATAATATGGACGAGCATGGATTCTTGGTTAGAATGATAGTATTCACTATGAATTTCCTTTTGTGGAACAAATGTGTAGTTTTCTACAAAATCAATTACTGACAAAATGGTCCCTAGTGGAAAATCTTCATGATATTTTTTGAATTGCAAGTCATGCCATTGAGCTCTATGGGAATGCTTTATAAATTTCCGCCTCAAACTTTCTAAAAAAATCTATCACAAAAATTTCTTCTTCTTGTAAATTAATTCTTTTAGCTCTTGAACCTTGAATCGATGTATGGATATATTCATATATTTCCATTTCACTTTCATGTTGGAAAATGATTGATCATTTATATCAGTACGATATTTGCTTTGAAATTCAGTCAAATTTCCACAATCATCGCATTTTTTACCACCAATACATTTCTTTTGGTAAAATAATTCATGGCTTTCTCTTCCACATAGAATTTGAGATATGAAATCATAGATAGTGGAAGGATGAGGTGAATCTTTCCAAAATGTTTTACCAAAATTAAGGATCGTGTCATAATATAACTAAAATTCCACATGATAACGGAAACAACAAGTGTCATGTATGATGATAGGTTTTACATACCATGGTTTTTGTTGCACAAAAGCACTGATTGAGACATCAATTTCACGATTCTCTTCTTTGAACTTATTAAACAATTCTATCTGAGTGGTGTCCAAGAAATGTTTTGGATGTTCTTCATACTGATTTCGTGATATTCTTATTCGCATCACATCCCTTTCTTTTGGTGAAACACATGAATTTTTCATCCAATATTCATATATTATTTTTTTAACATTTTCTCCAAGTCTATATTTTTATGGTTGCTTACAAATAGTTTTCCAATAAGCGATTTCATCATTTACATCTATTTGCAACCGAAATTTTCTATGTTTGTGCAAAGTTTTTCCTAAGGTTCTTAATGCTCGTACCATAGATTTTGCCAAGTGATTCTCTTTAGTACTTGATGAAACCACTACCATATGTATTGCTCTACATGCATCTGAAACATTTTTCTACCTAGATCTTCTAATTGAATTTAGAGCACTATTTATATTTTGTATCACATTTTCCTTCATTTTTTTACCTTTTGTAAATTTTCGAATACCCAATAAAGTCATAGCTTCTTTTAATTTCCTTGATGTTAAGAGACCTTTCAACGATTGGGCTTGAACTGCCACAGTTTCCTTTTTGAAGAACGAATCAAAAATTCGATTAACACGATATCGAATAACATGGTCAACTTTTTTATCTCCATATGTGTGAGTGTCAACATTTTCTAACATCTCATCATCGATATTGATTTTATCTGTACACATTTGAATTAAATGTACATAATAAGTTTACATATTAATTAAATAACTAGATTAATAAATATGTATACTTTCAATAATACACGTGTTCAACATATATATATATATATATATATACCTGGTGATTCAATTTCTTCACTTGAATTTCTTTCAACATTTTCACCATCTTCAATCATTGGTTCATTATCTCTGTCACTTTCTCTTTCAAAATTTTGTATCTCATCATCAATGTTTTGAGGAATATCTCTCTCTGTTTACATTGCAAAATATTTTTCAAGTTAGTTCATTAAATAAAAATTAAGTTTCACAATTTACACTAGGAAAATTTTAAATATCAATTTTATAATATTTACATTTACATACTTGCTTCAAATTCTAGTTCAGGTTGATTTTCCATTTCAATATTTAAGCATTCTTCTCTCTCTTTTTTTGTGATATTCTCTCCCATGTTCTCTATGTTCCTCAGGATCTCTTGTTCAATCATATTTTCTCTTGCAATTCCTTCGATTTCCCATGATAATTTAGTATGAAGCTCAAAACAATTCCTTCAAAAATTTAGAAAAAACTCAATTAAAAAAAACATCACAAAAGATTTAATTTATAAAGAAAAAAGAAAAAAACTCATTTTAAAAATTTTGCACAAAATACATACTTCAATCCAAAACACTTACTTTAAAAAATCCGAGAAAAAAAATTCTTCTAAAAACAAAATGAAACTCAAAATATTTCCTTCCAAGTCTTGCAAAAAAAATTCATTTAAAAATTTAGACAAAAACTCATTTTAAAAAATCATTATAAAATATTGACTTCAACCCAAAACACGTACTCTAAAAAAATGTCACTTTAAAAAATACCTCCAAAAAATGTCCATTGAAAATTAAGCCCAACCTCTTAAAACATGTCACTTTAAAAAATACCTCCAAAAAATTTCCTTTGAATATTAAGCCTAAAAAGAGTCCTTTCGAAATTAAGCCCAAAAAAAGTCCAAAAAATGTCTTTTGAAAATTAAGCCCAAAAACCTCTAAAAACAAAATACCTCCAACAAAATGTCCTTTGAAAATTAAGCCAAAAACCTCTAAAAAAAAAATATGTTCAAAAAAATTTCCTTTGAAAATTAAGCCCAAAAAGCATCCAAAAAATGTATCACATACCTCCAAAAAATTTCCTTTGAATCTTAAGCCAAAAAGAGTCCTTTGAAAACTAAGCCCAAAAAAAGTCCTTTGCAAAATCATACCAAATGAAGAAATGTGCAAAATTATGTGAAAATAATGAATCCATTTACGCCTATTTATATTGTCGCGAAATGTTTTTGTGGAGGGGCTTCATTAAATTTTCTAGACCGATGTAAAGTCAATTAAAAGTTCGACCAAACTTTTGTGTCGTTAGACTTGACGGGCCGTCGGGACAAAAACAATTAGGCTGATCTTTTTTTAAAATTTCGAGCGAACTAAAATGTCTGCAATTACGCGGAGCTGAGATTTGAACACATTTCTTCAGCTTTGGATTGATTAAACTCCATGAAACTTTATGAATTAACTATTGGAACCAAGACAAGCATTTGCAGAATTCAATCTACATTCAGGAAATATAACTTTTATGGAAGTTCGTAAATATTTACTAATTTTAATTAATTTTGTAATAAAACAGGTGCAAAAAATTTCTGAAGGTCATTATGATTCAGTGAAATCAATATTCTATATCTTCCAAAATACACTGTAAAAAAATTAAGAAAATTATGGTGCATTACATTATTCTATCGTCTATAATTGGCAATTTTTATATTTTTAGTTTATAACTTGTATGTTGAGACATTTTGTGTGAGCCGAAACATGTTCAAAAAATTCTAGTAATTATGATATGCATCAGTTGGTTTTGTAAATATAATGAAAACAAAATAGACTTTGTCTAGATTGTTGTAACACATTTATTTCTCAAAACAAGAAAGTTTTCAAAGAATACACCAATGCGTTTGAACATGACTTTTTATGAATCCTTTGATTGTTAAAGAACACACACTCAAAGAAATATTAAGTTGACATATCAAATGTGTATAAAAAAATCCAAAAAATAAGCAATATAAAGCTAATAAAATTTCTGACAACTTCTTTTTTTATCATAAAATGAAATTCTAAATAGAAAAATTGTTTTGGCTTGCAGAAAGTGGAAAAACATAAAATCAAAAGATATTTTTTTTCTCAAAAAAGGGCAAAAAGTGTAACCCAACTTCACATTTTCACCCATATATAAGGTTTGACATAATGTTATAAGGGTTGGGATGTGGTATAATGAAATAATTATATAATTATAGGTTATGGGGTGGATTTTGCTAGATATACAATATAGCATACCCATGGCTCTAATATTATACAAGGAAATCATAAGAAAATTTCAATACCATGTCCAACCAAGTTTGGGTATCAAGCCAAATTTAAAATGTAGAGACAATTTAATGATACTTGATGTATAAGGAACAAAAAGGGAATTTTGGAAAACAACAAGGGGTTTTACTTCTACAAGTATAATTCAAGGGGTCATCTTTTTTATGTGGCAATCAACACATGTATTATAACTCCAAAAAAAAAAAAAATGTGTAAATCATACTAATTCATAGTTACTTTTCTGAGTAATTTTGGAGGGATGTTGCAATAAGGAAAAAAATATTGTCAATTAACCAATGAATTTAAATGATCATGATAATTATTCACCAAAATTGATTATGATGATGGAAAATTAAGGAAATTTATGGGAATGGGGTGTCTACGGTTTTTGTGGATCACCACCAATCTCCATATGGAATCCACCATTAAATCGTTGAGTAGCATATAAATGATGTTGACATTGAGTGAATTATGTAGGGTGGTGGAACTATAAAGTGGAAGCATAAGATATTTTTTCAATTATAGTAGACTTATGATGGATAGGAATCCCCTCATGGATCATTGTGGGGAGAATACCGACATCATTCAAAACTTTTGGAAGCAACTGATATGAAATCCACTTGGGTTTTGTGCAATCAACTTCCTTCATTGATATTTTGTAAGACTCATAGAATTTCAATTTTCAATCAATCCCCTACTCCATCAATATCCTTAGCTTGAGAGGCTCATTTTTTCTATCAATGTGTTCACTTCTCTCTACTACAGGATTAATTCATTACTAGACATTGAGAGAGTTGTGAGAGAGTCACGGGGGCTTCATTGTGGGAGCAATACCATACCACGTGCATTCATATTGGGGGATATATATTGAGGAAAAAATGACATAATATATTGAGTGTATAATAGTGGTAAATGGTTTTTATATTTTATGTATAAAAAATGGATCTCAAAGTTAATGAAAAAATATAAAGGGTATAAAAAAATTTAATGAAAAAATGGATAACTACAATATCTAGTGAAAGTAGAAGTATTTTTAATTAGGAATATGTATTGGTTTTGTATTGGTAGGAGGTTTAATGAAGTTATTTTAGAGGTATTTTCGAATATGTAGTCAAATTATGGGTATTTTTTAGTATGCCACGTACGCATGTGCTATGTCAAAGGTTCATTGAGGGACACCCCCATGCAAAGAGTTCTTCTATTTTTCTATAGCTTTGGGGGGTTTTAATTTTACCAATGTAGTGCTCACTCAACACTATCATGTGATCTAGGTTAGCTTTAGTTGTGACAAAATTAGAGGATAATTCTCAACACTACACTTCCCATGTTGTTGTTGGCTTCTTTATCATTATTTATGTGAATTTATTCTCTACTTTATTCCTTGATGGAAGTGCATTTTTCCCTATTTCTCTAATAATGTTGGGATATTTCCTTCTTTTGTTTATACCCTCTCTTTGGCCATAAATTTTTTCCTTTTATTTTATTGTTGTTTCAAATTTCCTCTATGATGACTTCCTTTGTTTACTTTGGATTGGTTTCCCTCTTGGTTAATCAAATTTGGAATTTTTTTATTTTTTTCTTATCCTTTTATTCTTGTCCTCTAGCCTTTCTCAATTATTCTTAGTCTAAGTCTATATTTGTGCTCTTTTATATACTATGAAACCACCCATCCTTTCCTAAAAACTTCTTTATTTTCCTCTTCTACCTCATCCATTCTATTCCATTTTTTTATGGAGAGACTTGGTCACTTGGGAGGTTGCAAGGGTAGAATAAATTACTCTCTTCCTTTTAGTTCAAGAGTGTGATGTTTAGCATAGTTTTATGTTTTAAATTATGTCCAATCCAATCCTTTAGCTATCAAAGCATAAATAAAAGAAGAAAAGAGTTATGAAATACTTGAAAATTTGTTTTGGAGGAAGTAGTTGGGGGATGGGTCCAAGAAATTGGGAATGCCAGAACTAGAAACACTAGATAATGAAAAATATTGACATCTACTAGTAACTGAAAAATTACAAAAATTCTTGGTGGAAAGTTTAGAAACACAATAGGAAATTCTACTATGGATTAATGAAATGCAATGAAAAATGAAGAAACTCAGTGCAGAATTTTCCATTATGAAAAGAAGCTAGCATATTTGAATTTCTCAACCTATTATGAAGAGGAGGCTTAAATTGACACCATTTAGGTTGGCTCACCATCCCCGCAAATTTTTTACAATTTATTCTTATTTTACTTTCTACCAGCAGCAGTACTACAAGTATAGTTATGAATACTTGTTTGTTTGATAGTAGGAAGGTAGATAAGCAAGGATTGTATTATCTCATCAACTGTGTTATTAATTTTAAATTGTTTGTTATGTTAAAGAAACTATTAATATTATGATGGTCTAGTTTCCCTTGTGTCAAACCAATAATATTGACTATTATTGTACATTTTTAATTAACATCATAATAAACAATTTCTTGATTCACAAACAGATATGATCATGATAATGATGAAAATCAATTTAAGGAACTATTGGAATAATCCAAATTAGATCATTATATTACTTTTCATCCATCTTAATGCTTTTAGAGTGGGAATATTGGAGGAATCAACTTGCAAGGCCACTTTTTACTAACAGTCCTAGTTTGGAAAACTGGGGGTAAAATAATTTAGGATCTAATTTGAGGCCTCAAGTTACCACTTTTTGTGGTCACAACCTTATTAGAGAATTATATTCCACAATTGACATGGGCTAGGATTAAGGATTTGAAATTTTTGATCATGTATATATTGTGGTGATCAATCTCTATGGTAAGATGTTACTATCAAATGTATGAGTTTTGCAGGATACCATAGTGGCATTTAGGCATGAGGGGATGGTGATTCATGTTTGGTTATAAAATACAATTTACATTGAATAAATTGAATCTTGTGTCTCTTTGTGTGTGTATTTTTACACCATACTTATGACACATTAGTGGCTGCAAGCACATTTTATTTGTTTTCCAAATGACTCACATATGGCTAATGGAGCTATATGTAACATATTGAAATTTCTTTGGATTTTTGGAGACCATTGTCTTTGATAACACCATTTAGCACTCCAACCCTGGATTATGTTGGAAGGATGGGAAACTTCACCTTGAATTTGCATTATGTTGTGAGGGTTGGGCCATGGATTTAGTCACTCAAAAGGTTTCACTTAAGGGCACACGTCGAATTCGACACCTTGATCCTTAGTAACTATTAGTATCGCAACAAGGGTCAGGTGAGGAATTAATGGTTGTCTCCATTTTTTTACCTATTTTCCCCTCAATTAGTGAGAAATAATTTAAAGGAAAGCATTGTGGCACCCTTGGAAAAATAGAAAGAGTTATTGAAGGGTACATTTGGCTTCACACCCTTGGTATCAAGAAATAGAAGGATAATTGAAGGGAAAGCATTGTGGCACCCTTGGAACTGTAGAAAATTCTCTTGAAGAGAACAATTCATTTGACACACTTAGTATCAGTAAGCGGAAGGATAATTGAAGGTAGTGTGGTGGAACAAAAATTACATGGAACCCTTGGTATCAAGAAATAAAAAGGGTAAATTTAATGTCAAGATACTTATATAAAAAACCCAAGTTAAAGAGTACATGTGAAAGTGAATTTAGACTAAAATTTTACTTGAAATGTAGAAAAATTGGAAAAGTGGATTATTACGGTTAGACTTAAATAAAAATTTATAAAAATCAAAATGAAGAAATTATATCTTGATCAATTATTCTAGCTATACTAAAGCATGTGGGGAGAATATTGTTAATTGAAGATAATAATAATAAAATTTTGAGTTACAAAAAATGTTAAGGGGGAAGTGAGCATGAGATAAAAACAGTTTATTCATAAAAAGTGATATTCAAGAGAAACCTCCATGTGGGAAAGAATATTATTGGGATCACGGCACCACTAAGGGAAAAAAATAATAATGAAGGAAATTGAAATATTGAAATAATAAAGTAATGATGGTTAAAATAAATAATAAAGTAAGGATGGATGTAAGAAAATAATAAAATAAGGGTCGTTAAAAGAAATAATAAAATAAGGATTGTTGAAAATAAATAATAAAATAATGTTGATTAAAACAAATAAGAAAATAAGGATGGTTGAAAAGAAAATAAAAAAATGATGGTGGTTAAAAGAAATAATAAAATAATGTTGGTTGAAAGAAAACAATAAAATAATGGTGATTAAAATATAATACTAAAATATTTTCGATTGGGGTGTGTGAATTTGAGACATTGGAGGGGGGAGGAGCTCACCACCTTGCCACCTCCCATCTCATTTAAGAGGCGGAGTCGTGTGGCAAACCCACCCCATGAAACACACATGCAAGTAACTATTACCACATTTCATTTCAATGACATCTTACTCTTTACTTGAGTTCTTTGGAATGAGAAACTCTCTCTAACTTTTCTTCATTGTTTGGGTTATAATTGTCGCGAATGGGGCTGTTACTTTGGGAAATAGGAAGAGAAGGGCTTTTATTCGGTGACAAAGACTTAGGGATCTGGCATAAATTGTGGGTTTCCAATTTTGTTCTACTGACAACTTTTTAACATGGACATGGCTTGGAATGCATTGAAACTATGGGATAATTGGCTTTAGGGTTTGAGGTTTTTCAACCCAAACATTGGACAATGCGAAATGATGAAGGGAAAATCCTAGCACAAGTATTGAATGAATTTCTTGGGGCACTGATGGAAACCATGGAAACAACATTGTAAGAGTGGGAGACATCATCCTTCAACCAACTCTTAGGACTATGCAAGTTCAAGTCTATTGGGTCAGCCTGGATTGGGTAATCATCTCTTTGTGCAATTCATTTGCTTTTGAAATATCCTTCATTGGATTTTATTCTATTCTATTTGGTAGGTGTTGGCATGTAATTCTTTGAGCTTAGTGGTAGTGATCTGTGGTTTGGAGGTTGTATCCTCTTGATGGCTATTAGAACCTGCCAAGAGTATTTTATATACCCTCCCTCAATAATTTTTTTCCATTATAAGCCATCACAAACCACTCTATAAATTTAGGTCTCCTTGAGTTTTACTTTTATTTGGTATTCTTATCTAAACCCTTTGGTTTCTTGTTGTTTTTGGTGAGAATTTTCTCTTGGCCATTGTTTATCCAGTATGATATTCCCTACTAATGAATGCATTGTCTCCCAGGGTTTGGGGGCTTGGTTACTCAGTATGATCATGATTCCAAACCCAAGCCCTAGACACTACAACCATTTTCCACTCAACCACTCCTCTATAAATTCAAGGAAGAAATATTCCATCTTAAACCCTTGAGTACAAATGACAAACAATGTAATATTCTCAAATGGGAAAAGCAGGAATATAGTGCATAAAACTAGAAATATGAAAAAATATAATAGATCAAAGCATGAGACAATAGTGAATCCATTCCATTATGATTATAATAGAAACATAGGTACAAGATCTTGAGGAAAATATCACTCAAGTTGGCCAAATAAGCCTCTCATGAAAGCATACACCTAGATCTAAAATGTTGTTAATACAGGAAATACATTAACCCAAAAAAATGTGATGTCTAAGGGAGAATAGCAGCTGAAGGATATCAAAATATATTTTTTTTGATATAATTCTCCAAAAATGCCAAGGCTAGAGATCCATACTCCAAAACAAGATTCCAGGACAACCCAGAAAAGGTTTCCAGAAATACACACTATACAAAATATAGTAGATTTGGCCCTAGGGATGAATAAAATTTGCAAATAAATCACTGATGGGAGATGGATGATCTGATATACGAGATGGTTGATCCTCCTCCAGCAGATCTCCTAAATGAAGGGCTGATCCCCACACAGGAAACCCAAACACTCCAAGTAGGGAAATAAACCCATTGTTGCAACTGCTCTTCAAAATAACACAGTATTTGTAGTAAACTACATTGTAGCTGATGAAAGATACTTGGCCTGGTGCCAAAATATGTAATGAAGCCTTGAAGTCTTCCTCACAAGCCTTTGAATGAAAGGATGATCCCTCCAATGGAAAACTAGCTCAGAAATTGGAGATATCTCTCATCCACTGCTACACCCCTGCAACACAACCCAAATCTAAATAGAACTGCGTTGTACATGAGATTGAAGCTTGGCCAAATGCCTGAATGTGGAAGTATAGTGAAAAATCCTGCAAGAGCTCCTTAATGAAAGAGGTGGGATTCCTGATCAGGAACACCCTGTGCTAAACAACACATGCAATATTAGCTAAACAACTGAAGAAAGCTATATGTCTAAACAGACCATATATCAAAATATCAAATATAACAAGATGAATAATATGGCTTCCATCCTCTTCCTTTTATAAGATATGAGCTTCCAAACCCTAAACCTCATTCATTAATGACACTACTTCTTTGCATTATGTCTCCATCTAAAACTGTGTTGTCCCTCCATTAATGCCCACTCCTCCATGACAGTGCTATTGATTTGGTCAAATTTGACCCAGTCCACATGTTTTAGCCCCTGTTCACACCTTAGGGTGCTTTATTAAGCTGAAAATATGATCCACTTTCACATGAGAATTGGTTTTTATTCACAATAAAGAGGTTTATGGGTCTCCCTACCCATTTATTCACCTATCTAAGTGACAAAAAAAACTTTAATATTCCAATTAGCTGCAAGCTAATTTAGGAATATTACAGTCCTCCCCTCCAAAATGTTGCTTGTCCTCAAGAAACTACAAGGATACTGCAAAATCTCCAATGGATATGTCTCCTCCCAAGAATACAAGTTTTCTTTTGGTGGATAAACCAAATAGCTTTCATCATGAAAAAGTGGGAGATATATGGAAAGAGTTATATGTTGTCCATTGGCCTCCTCAAGGCATGGGAGATGGTAAAAATTGGGTGCCTTAGTCCCCATGAGAAACTCCATTTTCCATGCTATCATCCAAACAAAGTGAGCCATCCTTGGTAGCTCATAGAAACAATCACCAATCCCCTGCTTATGCAATGTGTAGGGGCTGCATGGCTGACAGTGAAAGATAAGGTTGTTCAACTTATGTTGTCATAATATAGTGAATAATATTATAGTCCTCATGAAGCCAAAAGATATTTGGAATCTCATGATCCCATTCATTAATTCTAGGAAGCCTTCTTTCCCAATCCTTCATGCATATAGTGAATAGAGTTTCATCACCATATGGGCTCCAAAATAAATATGGACTAAGTGTCATATGACATCTTGGATGGTGCCAATAGTCCCTCAATTGAGACCAGAGTTGTTCCTCCTCTCAATGTCTCAAAACATGATATGATAAGTGGCCATCCAACCAATCACCTTCTTGTTGTCATAAGCTTCTCAAAAGCTTGAAAATAGTAGAGAACATTAGGTGTTGGCTGAATATGATCCAAGAAAAACATATCTTGCCCAAATTCCTCCATAAAGTGGTCATACCCATCACTGAATTTAGTCCCAAAAGGACCATGAAATCCACAAAGATTTTTTCTCTCTTGTGGATCAATGTGCTGCAAACGCATGGTAAAGGAGTGCACATACATTTTTAGTTGATAAATAAGCATCAAAACACAATATTTACCATATATTGTAGACAAGTTGGTGAAGAGGTCCATAGATGAGCCTTCCCATCTCTCCATCAAAAGGGGAAGTGATTGAAACAACCTTGCAAGGTGGTTGCTTTCCTCCTCATACATCAAACAAGCTACATATCTCCTGATATGTTGGTGCACATCTTCTTTGAGATCCTCCCAATAGAATCCCTCCATGATGGCATGATAAGACTCAATGAAGTTTACATGTCCTGAAGAGAGTGCCTCATATGCTGCATGTAGAATCTCCTTCTTGAGCTTGGAATATCTAGTTAAGTAGATCTGATCATGGAAATAAATGACTCCATCAACAACTATATACCTCCCATCTATCAATTTCCCATCAAGAACCTTACATGTGAAGAGGTTATTGGAATATTCCACCAATAGTTGAGACTCCCAAAATGGATCTAGGCTTCCCAACAATGACAGGGCTATAGAAATTTGAAATGAAGCTCCTGTCACATCATAACTCTCCTTTTTGACATGCTCAATGCCAAAGCCACATGTTGGAATATTGTTACCCTTCTTTTGCTACCTCCCTTGCAGTTGATCTTGCCTAAGACAAGATTGGAGTACATGGCGGTCAACCTCCTTTTGAAAAGTAACTTCCCTCCCAAACTTCCATATTTTTTCCAATGCATACAAGAGTGTCAATAGCCTCTTGTCATATTCAGAAATCCTCCTCATGTGTAGAAGTATCATTTGTTGCTCCAAAGCTAAGGAGTATCCCTTTGACACCATGCTCATGCCATCATGTATTTCTGAATCATCATTTTTCAGCACAAACGGTTAAGTGAGAGATGGCAATGTCCATATCAGAAAATTGTTCACCTCTCCTTTGAACCCACCAAAGTTTCTTTGCGTTGTGCTAGCTCCTCCCAAGGCTCCTTCCTTAGCCAAATATATCAATTCTACACCATCTTGAGAGAACTCTTTATTCATCTTCCAATCAGGGGGTCTCCCTGATTGTAATGAAACATCAAGGCCTAAAGCAGGTTGTGTATGTGAGTGGACTTATTTTTCCCTATCCTCATTGCGCAATTCCTCATGCCTCTTCTATGCATCAACCCTTTGAAATACAAAGGGGTGTGTTCTCCTAGTCATATTATTCTTGTCCTCCCCCTTATCTTCTCCTATCTTCAAGATCTCACAATATGTCAAGGATGGCACATGTTGCACATGGACTGTGCCCTGATCTCCATATGTGAGACTCTTTGGAACTCCTTGCAAGAGTGCAAGAATTTCTCTCTTTGGATCCAATGCTCCATCTCCCTCTTCATGAGGTATTAGATCTGCTACTACTGTGATAGCGTTGTTAATTCTTTCCTTCCCTTCCCCTTCATCATGAATGGAGGTTGCCTCATCATCATTAAAAGGTTCTTTATTTATTTCATCCTTGTCTTCCCTTTAAGAAGAGAGCTCTTTCTAAAATGGGGATTTTGCCTCTAGCAAGGTACTATGTAAGATTTTTATCCCCTCAATATTTTTCTGAAATGGATTTGGATTTATAGATCCTTCCAACTCATGCAAAGGTTTTGTTTGTGTGTGCTTGTCTAGCTCAACCAAGGAAGTTTCAGAATGTTTTTCATCGAATCTCTTTACTATCTTCCTAGTGAACCTTGCATAAGTAAACATATTTTCATCTTTTAGTGAAGAATATTCATAAAAGCACCAGGCATAAGCCTTACCTTCAAGGTGCAACGTTGCTACTCTAATGGATTCATCTTCTGAAACTTGGTGTTGCTGCAAATAGGTGTCTAGATCCTTCACCCGAGCCCTAGCTACACATTTAGGTGATCCATCAAAAGTAGATAGAAATAATCTTGCCACATCATGCTGCTTGTACCTTGTGCTTCTATCATGGTTGCTAGATCTTCTATCCTCCTTAATCTCACAAAACCCTTGGAAGTTTAGATGATCTCTAAATCTCTTAATATGAGATTCATACTCTTGAAGATAGTCACCAAGAGTCTCCTCCTTTGGTACATCTCCTTCCTCCATATCTCTTGCCATGACCCTAGGCATGGTGCCATGTTGTAGATTTGATGGTGTAGCTGAATTCTCACACCCATAATGTGAAAATAGGGAGCTTTCTTCATATACAAGCCCTCTTGGAGAATCTCTACATCTCTCCATTATCATCTCTTTGATGTCTCTGCTAATGCACTGCATAGTTTGAAGAAGAAGTTTTGAGAACTCCTTCCCTCCTGAAAATGAGGTTTTTCCTTCATCTCTTCTGAAGATATTCTCCTTCCTATGAGAAGCCTCCTTAGATGAAATAATGGTTGCAGTACACAGGCTGAGCCAAGATTATGCTCTGATACCACTGTAATATTCCCAAATGGGAAAAGCAGGAATATAGTGCATAAAACTAGAAATATGCAGAAATATAATAGATAAAATCATGAGACAACAGTGGATCCATTCCATTATGATTATAATAGCAAAATAGGTACAATATCTTGAGGAAAAGATCACTCAATTTGTCTAAATAAGCCTCTCGTGAAAGCATACACCTAGATCTAAAATGATGTTAATATAGGAAATACACGAGCCCAAAAAACTGCGTTTTCTAAGAGAGAATAGAAGCTAAAGGATATAAAAATATATTTCTACTGATATAATGCTCCAAAAATGCCAAGGATAGAGATCGATAATCCAAAACAGGATTCCAGGACAACCCAGAAAAGTTTTCCAAAAATACACACTATACAAAATATAGCAGATTTGGCCCTAGGGCTAAATAATCTCTGCAAATAAATCACTGATGTGAGATGGCTGATTTGATATACAACATGGCTAATCCTCCTCCAACAGATCTCCTAAATGAAGGGTTGATCCCCACACAAGAAACCCAAACACTCCAAGTAGGGAAATAAACCCATTGATGCATTTTTTCTTCTGATCCAGGTGGATATTGGTGGCCACCTGCCTATTCCACTTGGGGCCCCACCATTGTCTCTTTCAGTTTTTTCAGTTTCGGCACAACTTACTATTTTTAGCATTTTTTCGGGTCTTGAACTTCTGGAGCCGTTTTGAGGCCTAAACGATGTTTTTTGGGCATCGTTTGTATATAGAGTAAGATTTCATTCCAAAATTGATATTTGTGGAAATAGTTGTAGTCCTCGGATAGATATTTCTAACGATGTATCATGTGTGTCAAACGGAGATAGTATGCCAAATTTACGTCCCCGGGAAGTTGAAACACCAATTTACCCAAATAGGGCCGACAGTTTTGGCGCTTCATCTCCTAGGGTTATTTTTTTGGACATTTAGGGTTTTCCTTTGCTTCTAAATAATAAATAGGCCCTAAAGCCTCATTTTAACTCAGTTCAGAGGCCTATAGCCACCACATCGCTTCTCAAAGATAAGCTACCAGCGCCCTAGCTAGTTTATTTCCAGTCTGTGTGTAAGCAAATTTCAGTTCTTTGATATTAATGAAATGAAGTGGTATTTCCTCTGCATATTTGTATTTATGGTTATATGTGTATTCTATTTCATTCCTGTATAAATCCGGATTAGTGGTATCAAAGTGGTCTGCTTTTTCTCAATCCTTCTTTGCATGTCCCTAATGAGGTTGGGGTATAAGGAGTTAGGGCTCGATCTAGTGGAACCTTTGTAAGATCAGCCTCGCAAACCCTGAAGGAAACCCATGGGGGGTGAAAAGAAAGATGAAGGAGCAGGAGATCCTATCAAAATATTTCTCGTGGAGGCCCTCGAAAAACAAAGGAATGCGATGATGGATAACTTTGCCCAGATCCTTCAACGACTTCCCACCAACGGCGCATTTGCATCCAGCAACCACTCTGGAGGCATGACTCCCTTTAAGGTACAAATAAACTTTGACATTCTCATATTTGAGGGTCAAATAGATGTCGTAGATAGATGGTTGAATCTATTAGAATGATATTTCTCGGTTCATGACTTTTCTGACCAGGAGAAGATTATTTTTGCACTCCTCGAATCTACCCCCCATGTCAAGGACTGGTGGGAAACCTACTGTGAGAAAAAGGATGAGACAGAAACCTCTTTGTTCTCAGTCGTACCCACCTGGAATTATTTTCGAGATGCCATCAAGGAACAATACTATTCCATGGGGAGCTATGAGGACAAGTACATACAATGGACCATGTTGCGGCAACAAAGGGATCAAGATGTGCATGAGCTGACGAATCTGTTCCATACCCTATGCACAAAGTTGGGTATCAAAGATTCAGAGAAACATTTGGTGCTAAAGTATCGCAGTTGTCTGCACATATACATTCAAGAGGAAATGGAGTTCCTTGACATCTCCTTGCTTGGTACGACATACCATTATGCTGCCAAGATTGAGCAGAAATTCAAACAGAAGAAGCGAGACTTTGGATCTGCGAATCAAAATCAAGGGAAAGGTGCCCCCAAACTGCAGAACAAAGGACAAAGCCAAGGCATGGAATCCCAATATAACCTGCCAAAGCCACAAGAAAAGAACAACACCGCGAAGGTAAAGAAGGACACGGGAAAGTGGTGTGAGTTCCATAAGAGCTCCACTCACAACACAAGTGAGTGTCGGGCCAAGCAGTCGCTGGTGGCTAAGATGAGGGCTTCTAAATCAGATGCATGTTTTGACTCTGAATCAGAAATTGACAAAGGGAATAACAAGGGGAAGCAGATTATTGATGCAGAGCCCAATGCCACTGTTGCCACTGTGAAGATCCAGAAGGAGGAACCAGAAGATCCAGAGGAGGCAGAGCGTCTCTTCCACTCCTAGATGTGGGTAAAGGGTTCCCCACTATAGTTCATTGTCGACAATGGGAGCCAAAAGAACCTCATTTCAGCAGATGTCGTGAATCGGTTGGGCTTGTCAACCACAGTGCACCCACAACCATACACCATCGGGTGGCTTCACCAAGGATGGGATCTCCGCGTCAGCCAGCAGTGTTGCCTTCCCTATAGCATCAAGCCCTTCATAGATGAGGTATTGTGTGACATTGCTCCTATTTATGTTTCTGATGTATTATTAGGCCAACCATACTTGTGGAAGTGACATGATGTGTATGAGTCCCGACCTCACATTTTTATTGTTACTTTGGGAAATAAGTTGTACAAGATACCATAAGTACCACCACCTCCCACTATCTCTTTGGTTACTGCAAAATAATGCAGTAAGCTCATTTCCCAAACCAGGAAATTTTTTTTCCTGATGATCTGCCCCCAAGGCAAGAAGAATACTATGGCCATGACCTCTAGACATGGCTCCTCTGCACGACAACAACAAATGGACAAGGTTGTGGAGGAGTACGGGGACATCTTCACCTCACCCACAGGGGTGCCTCTGCACTGTCAGGTCAAGCACCCCATTGACCTGACCCCAAGTGCACCGCTACCCAATGAACCGATCTATAGGCACTCTATTCTGGAGAATGATGAAATCAAGAGGCAGATTCAGGAGTTGTTGTAGAAAGGTCACATCTGGCCAAGTTCATTTCCTTGTGGGAGCCCGATCATGTTGGTACAGAAGAAGGATGGGACTTGGAGACTCTGTATTGACTATCTGGCGCTGAACAAGATCACTGTCCGAAATAGGTGCCCAATCCCATGGATTGATGACCTCCTGGACCAACTCAAAGGGGAAAAATATTTCAGCAAGATCGAATTGAAGTCTACGTATCACAAGGTACCAATCGAACCCTCTGATGTGTGGAAGACTTCCTTCAAAGCCAAGGAGGGCCTATTCGAATGGCTCGTCATGCCTTTCGGGTTGACGGATGCTCCTGCAACCTTCATGAGGTTGATGGATGACATCTTGCACCCATTCACCAACTCATTTGTAGTGGTGTACTTGGATGACATTTTGATCTTCAACCAGACTTGGGAAGAGCACCTCCATCATATCTAAGAAGTCCACCAAACATTACGAAAACACAAGTTGTGTGCCAATTTGGAGAAGGGCACTTTTTCCATGACCTAGGTTTAATATCTGGGATACATTATTGATGAAAGGGGGGTGCATGTGGATCCAGCCAAGATCCAAGTCATTCAGGATTAGCCAGCCCCAACCACTCTAACAGAACTTCGTAGCTTTCTAGGTCTTGCTAATTTCTACCGCAGGTTCATGATGGGATTCTCTCATATCACTTGGCCCTTGAGTCAAGTCACCAAGGGAGGAGCGAAAGAAAAATTCTTTTGGTCGGAATCTCAATAGAAGGCGTTTGTAGAATTGAAACATCGCCTCTGTTCTGCCCCAGTGCTCACATTACCAGACTTGCAACAACCATTTGAGGTCGAGACAAATGCCTTTGAATATTCTATTAGGGCAGTTCTCACTCAATAGGGGCATCCAGTGGCATATCACAGTGAGACATTGTTTGACACATTTAGAAAGTATCCCACTTATGACAAAGAAATGTATTCCATTGTGCAGGTTTGTCAACAATGGAAGCATTACATTTTGGGGAAGGAGACAATCATCCACACAGACCAGCGACCCCTACAGTTCATACAGATAGAAGGGAAGTTGCAAAATGATCGTCATGAGAAGTGGTCCACATATCTGTAAAAAATCATTTGAACATCAAGTACAAGAAGGGTATCACCAATAATGTTGCAGACTGCCTCAACCGACCACCGATTGTGGCCATAACCACTGTTCTCAACTCTTGTGGGCATGAGACTTCTAATTGGCCACTTCTCTACAAGAGTGATCCGGAATTCAGCCACACATACAAGGCACTCTTGGGGGGTACGCAAGTTCCAAATTTTCACCTCTAAGATGCACTACTATGTCACCTGGGACACCTTTGTGTTCCTTCAAGCGAGCGTGCCAAGATGATATGGGAAGCACAGTATAGTCAAGTCACTGGGCATTTTGGGGTCGAGAAAATAGTGGCAGTACTGCAGAAGTGTTTCTATTGGCTAAACGTTTGACAGGATGTCGGGAAGTACATCAGATCCTGCACTGCTTGTGCCATTGCCAAACCGACCATCAAGAAGCAAGGGCTCTATACTCTATTACCTACCCCTAATCGACCTTGGGAATCCATCTCCATGGATTACATGTCAGGCCTTCCTTCTACTAAGCATGTAAATGACTGTGTTTTCTTGGTTGTCGACAGATTCTCGAAGATGGCCATTATGGCGGCCTGCAAGAAGAATATCACAACAGAGCCCACTGCTAAAATCTTCTTTGAATGAGTGTGGGTGCACTTTGGGATCCCACAGTCTATCATATCAGATCGTGACAGCAGGTTCCTCAGCACATTTTGGTCCAGCCTCTGATTAAATGTTGGACACCAAGCTCACCAAGTCCACATCTTTCCATCCCCAAACTGATGGCCAGACAGAGGTCATCAATAGGATGATTGTACACATTCTGCGCATGTACAATTCAAAGAATCCATGCACATGGGATGAGAGCCTCCCCTATTTACAACACAGTTATAACCGGCCTCTCCACAACTCAACTGGCCACATCCCCTTTCAGGTGGGCTTGGGATTCTAGCCACTATGTCCCATTGATGTAGCCATGCCATTTGTAGCTACTTAGGTCAATTCGGCTCATGTCCAGTCTGAAGCTGACAAAGCTAACCACTTCATCAAGCGCATTCAGCACATCCTCGAATAGGTTCATGACATATTGGATAGAGCCAATTCTAAGTACAAGAAATGACATGATCAACATCGGGTGCCACACAACTTCCAGGTGGGCGAAAAAGTGTGGCTAAATTTGTAGAAGGAGCACCTCACTGGACCCCATCGCAAGCTTTTCCCGCTCCGATATGGGTCGTACACCATCACTAAGGCTATAGGGAATAATGCCTTCGAGCTCAGTATTCCACCATTCCTTGGTCCTAGTATTCAATGTAGACCGCCTTCGTCCCTACTTCCCACCTCTATTGGACACCTCTGACATTGCAGAAGAACTCACACTAAAAGAGTTAAACCCAGACTACATGGAATAGGCCACAACAGATTGTATCATGGACATGAAAATCAAGAAGACTCACCAACAAAAGATCCAACTGTATCGGGTTGTCAAAGCTGGCCAACTCCTACACAAAGGCAAGTGGTTCACCAGGGACCAAGTTCAGCAAAATTTTCCTCATCTCATGGAGGAACTCAATGCAATGGGGACCATTTCTTCCTAAGGAGGGAGGAATGATCCAGGTGGATATTGGTGGCCACCCGCCTATTCCACTTGGGGCCCCACCATTGTCTCTTTGTGTTTTTTCAGTTTCGGCACAACTTACTATTTTTAGTAGTTTTTCGGGTCCTGAACTTCCGGAGCTGTTTTGAGGCCTTAAACGACATTTTTTGGGCATTTTTTGGCTAGCTAATATGATTCCGTTCCAAAATATATATTCATGGCAACAGTTGTAGTCCTCAAATAGATCTTTCTAACGATGTATCATGTGCATCAAACGGAGATAGTATGCCAAAGTTACGTCCCCAGGAAGTTGAAACACTAATTTACCCAAACGGGGCCCATAGTTTTGGTGCTTCATCTCCTAGGGTTAGTTTTTTGGACATTTAGGGTTTTCCATTGCTTATAAATAATAAATAGGACCTCTAGCCTCATTGTAACTCAGTTCAGAGGCCTGTAGCTGCCACATATCTTCTCAGAGATAAGCTACCAACGCCCTAGCTAGTTTATTTCCATTTTTTCTGTAAGCAAATTTCAGTTCTTTGGTATTAATGAAATGAAGTGTTATTTCTATTGCATCTTTGTATTTATGGTTATATGTGTATTCTTTTGCGTTCCTATATAAATCTGGATCATCTTCAAAATAATGCAGTCCTTGTAGGAAAATACATTGTAGCTGATGAAAGCTACTTGGCCTGGTGCCAAAATATGTAATGAAGCCCTGAAGTCTTCCTCACAAGCCTCCAGATGAAAGGATGATCCCTCTAGTGGAAAACTAGCTCAGAAATTGGAGATATCTCTCCTCCACTGCTACACCCCTGCAACACAACCCAACTCTAAACAGAACTGCATTGTACATGATACGGAAGCTTGGCCAAATGCCTGAACGTGGAAGTATAGTGCAAACTCCTCCAAGAGCTCCTCGATGGAAGAGGTGGGATTCCTGATCAGGAACACCTTGTGCTAAACAACACATGCAATCTTAGCTAAACAGTTGAAGAAATCTATATGTCTAAACAAACCATATATCAAAATATCGAATATACCAAGAAGAATAATATAGTTTCCATCCTCTTCCTTTCATAAGATATGAGTTTCCAAACCCTAAGCCCCATCCATTAATGACACTACTTCCTTGCATTGTGTCTCTATCTAAAACTGCGTTGTCCCTCCATTAATGTCCACTCCTCCATGACAACGTTGTTGATTTGGTCAAAGTTGACCTAGTCCACATGTTTTAGCCCATGTTCACACCTTAGGGTGATTTATTAAGCTGAAAAGATGATCCACTTTCACACGAGAAGTGGTTTTTATTCACAATAAATAAATTTATGGGTCTCCCGACCCATTTATTCACCTATTTAAGTGACAAAACAAACTTTAATATTCCAATTAGATGCAAGCTAATTTAGGAATATTACAAAAAATTCTACTTTGACTCAAAAATTCAAGCTAAAGTATCCAATTGAGTTCCTGAACTAGGAAACACATAGGAAAGATGAAGCCAATACTTGAACTCCATCAACCTTCATGGGAAGATGAAAACACTCTTGGGAAAGGTCCTATAGGAGAAACATGGAGATCATAATGATATAATCTCTACTCTAAATGAAATCAATTATGTGTAATGTTATCAACACTCATATATTGCTATTTTTTATGCTTACCTTGCTCATCTTAAAATTCGTCAACAATGTGAATTAAAAACTCTTGCACCAGTACGAGCCATCACTCAAGACCAAACTTAAGTTACTTAATCTAACTCTTGGTATTATGTTTCTTACTTTCTATAGTTTAGTCTATGTTAGTTGTCATAAATTTCATAGTGATAGTTGTTTTCATTTTGTATTATTAGAAATCTTGTGTTTCATCAACAAATTTGGTTTCCCTCAAGGAAAATTGAGACTAAACATAGCAGGAACTATGATATATTTTATTTTTATATGAAAACATTTTGAGGCAATACAATTTAAATTCCTAGGTTGATCGATGGACCCTGTTATATGAAAAAAAGAGAAACACATGAAAAACTTGATTGCAATAATGCGTTTTCATGTATTTCTCATTTTTTGTATAACAGGGTCCATCAAGAGTATGAAACATGGGTACTCCCTGGATGAGGAATTAAATTATGCATCCAACGAGTACTTCTACTCAAAATTTGAGTAAAACCACAAGGAGATAAATTGAAAATACGAGTTGAAAAAGTAGTTTTTTTCTTTTTTCCCACTATAATTTTATTATGTAAAGTAATATCATTTTTTTATTTCCACTATTTTTTATAATATTCCTTAGGAGGCCCATTTTAGACCTCAAAATTTCTCTAATGTGTTGGCTTCACTTAGGTAACCATGGTGGAGCATATCATATTATTTAAATAATTGGTTTAAGCATTAAAGTATCGATAAGAATTTGTATGATAGGGTTTACAATATATCCTTTAGATATGTTTTTTCTTCAATTGCAAATTAATGAAATGGATTTCAATTATACTTACAGTGCGATGATCACCAATTAAATTGTTCAAAAAGAATTAACATAGTATTTATTGTTAATAGTAAAATAAGGCATATTCTAACTTATAGTCGAAATGATCCTTTTCACGACATTTTTTCTAGTTAATTTTAACCAAAATATAGCATATATTTTTAAAAACTTGAGTTTAAGTTTTTAATCTGTATAATTTGAGTGCCTCAAGGATTTTTCAGGGTGTTGAATCTATTTATGCATTAAAAAATGTATTTTAAACAATAAAAAATCACAATCTTGCTTGAAATTGTATGGCTAGATTATCGTGAAAAGGGTTATTTCATTAGTAAGTTAGAATACACCATCTAATAATAATTAACATATCATAGCTTGATTGGTTTGATAAATATTTTGTTTCCCTCGTTGTTTGGGTGGGTACAAGTCTCCAAAAGCATGTTGTAATGGGCCTAGTGGTGGTCGTACTGGAAGTTATACATTTATGAATAGTTGTATCATGGTTTGAGATGGGAGAAAATTTATGAATAATTGTATTAGGATATGTTGTAACTTTCCATTAGTAACATTTTTACATCTATGAATAGTTGTATCTAGTTGCACTAAGAGGTTCATTCTATAGCCCAAAATGAAGGAAATGTGTAATTTTGTCTATGGTCAACCTTGAGTTGACACTATAAAAACAAAAATAAAATATATTTAAATAAATAATAAATATATACATTTGGTTATTTTTAATTAAAAATTTTACAAAGCATCAATTGGTTAGTTGTTAATATTATGACCCAATACAAAGTATATGTGCTAAAATATTTCACTTTCACTCTTGAGTCATAAATAAAATATTTCAATGTCTATGTTAAATAAAACAATTTTATATCAATTTTGTATATTTTGTGTTATGTAATATATATTAGATAAACTATTTTAATGTCTATGTACTTGATAAATTTTAATATGAACTTTATATATAATTGAGAATACCTAAATAAAAAAAAAGAGTTAATAAAAAATAAAATAATTAATTTACTTCCTAATTTAATAATATTTACATATGTTTAAAAATATATTAATCATATGAAATCAATTTCAACTAGTCTCACTATTTTTTTTCCTTTTTTTTATATATTTTCTGATCAATTTTATTTAAAATATAGCAAAAATTTACTATAATTACAAATTTAAATTGTATAATATACACAAATTCAAAAGCCCTAAAAAATTTTCAAAACATTATATCTATTTATATATTTAAAATAATAATAATTAAACAATAATATATATATATATATATATATATAACCAAAAAAATTAATCTCTTGATTGGTAAATATTTTTTTTTTAATTATCAATTTAAGAAAAAATTGGTTTAGAATGGATATACAGTGATGAGAGCACATCCATCTAAATTATTGATTCCATACAAATTATTATTACTATTAAAAAAATTAATAGTATATTTTATCAAGTAATTAATAATAATATGAAATACATTCTTTTATCTGTGACCATTCAAAGGAAATTGTTAATATTATAAGTTTAAATTTAAAATTTTTATATTTATTTATTTATTAATTTTTCTTTATAAAAATGCATTATAAATCGTTTTTCTTCAACTAAACACACAAATCTAGAATTATAAATTAATTTTCTTCAACTAAACACACACATCTAGAATTCATCTAGAATTTTAGATGTGTAATGGGCTCTCTCTCCACTCACGAGAACATGAAAAGAATAAAACGTTAAAAATCCCAATAATCCAAATATTGGAAATTTGGATACAAAGAGATTGACTATATTTGAAGTGTAACTTATTGCAATGGAATGCCCAATATGTCCTATAAAAACATAAAATATATTCGATGAGCAAGTAAAAATAAAATACATTCGATTAGCAAGTAAAAATAAAAGTAAAATGCAGTCAAAACTTTAAAAAAAAAAGAAAAAAAGAAAAGGATTATTTTTTTGAAAGGTAAGAAATAATATTTATATTATTCTTATAATTTTTATCTTTTAAATGTAATTTGTATCTATATTTTTATAAAAGTAATATTGAAAAATATTTTTTTAATTAAATTTATATTACTTTAAAATTTGAAAATAAATTATCAAAATGTTTATAATATTTGATCTTGGTAAACTAGATATGTTGATTGTTAACTAAAAATAAAAAATTTCCAAAATAAAACATAAGCTATTGTTGATAACTACTATAACTAGCATGTACTAAATTACATATGGAAGAAAAAAAATTACTAAAAGCCATAACATGTTGTCAAAAATTAGAGTTGGGTTATGAGTACTTGCATCTGTAGGAGTTTAATTTCACAGTAAAGGATATTTTCCAAGTGAGTTACTCAGCCAACTAGACTTTCCAAATAAGAGTGTTGATATTTTTTCACACACTTAATATCATCCAAGGAAGAGATGATATCATTATGGCCCTTATTCTTCTCTTTCAAGATCCTGCTCAGAAGGGTTTTCATTTACCAATAGATGGTAATGGAGTTTAGCTATTGGCTCCATCTTCCCCTAGTATGACTCGGGTCAACAATCAAGTTGACTACCTCCTCCAGGATTTTAGAGTCAGAATAAGCCTGATGGTAATCGTTGGTGAGAGTCTCAAGCTAGCATATTTCTTCAAGAATTTTAGGAGGGGTAGCAGAATGAAATATAACAGCTACTTCCTAGGCTTGTGCTTGGGAACGTGGCCTTCCCTGGTGGCCTCGACCACCAGTGCTCCATCAAATACACATACATTATCGGGGAACAATACACCGAAGAATAAAGAACCATTCAAGACAACTATACCACAACAACCCATGGCTAAAAGGAATGAGACTAAGAAGGTTTAAATGAAAGTAGAGCCAACAAATGTTTGGGGTTTTGGATGACTCAAACGAATATATATTGGAGGACCAAAAAATTAGAGAGACAGGTAAAAAGCTTTGGGTAAGGTCACACACTAACTAGGAGACACTATGAAGTAGACGGCAATGCAGACCCTTAAAATTTCCGTCAAATCCACCTAACTTGAAACAAACATACAAAGAACCATAATGAAAACAACTAAATAGATGGAGAGGATAGACCCTAATGTATCCATCCAATTGTGCCCCAAATTTTGAAGTCACTTATGTTGGGGCCCTAATGGCGCCACTTGTAACTACAACCTCCAGCTCGAGTGAAATTAACAGTCCCAAAGTATGTCACCTCAGCACGCCCAAATCCACCCTCTAGTCCAACAATGAGTATCCCAAGCGAGAAAGAGGTCTCTCCATATGTAGAAGCTGAATTGGGTTTCATGTAGGCATAAGTCACAGTAATGCAATTGTTAAAGTCAAGTGATTGCACCTTAGGGAAAGACGGTGAATTAAGCCTTAATTCTCCAAACTTATCACCACACATAGACTTGCGAGCATTTGAAATCCAAGAGAATAGTCTCATTTGTGGCTGGGGAGGAGCCAAAGCATCATAAAGGCTGGAGATCAGTGTCTCTCCTCATAGATAACTTCAACAGAAGAAGGCTTGCTATGATAATGAATTAGAATGGAGTGTTACACATGTGTATGCATGGGGCAGGGTGGCCATGCCACTACCTCACCCCCCCCCCCCCCCCCCCCCCCGTCTTAAATTCCATGGGAGGGTGAGGTGGCTAGTTCCCCTTCCAACCTCTTGTGAAAATTCCTTGAAATGCAGCAACTGGAAATTATTCTTCTAACTGGTTAATTATTAAGAAATTTATTTGCTATGGAAAACGACAAATAATTCACATTGCAATTCTTCACAAATAAAAATTACACTGCGGAAATAAAATATGGAGATCTGGGAAATTTAGAGCAATCACAAATACAAATTGACATATTTATTTTTGGATAATTGTCCCCAAAAAAACCCAATGCGGGAAAACCGGTGAAACAGATGAGGTTTTTATTATTATGTGGTAGCAAAAAATTTTAGCACAATAATTTGGATGCCCAACTGACAATCCAATCTAGGAGAAATGTTGGAAAAATATTTGTGAGGAAAATACCTCAACACCACAACTGACTCTACCCTGAAATATGGCCAAGCTAGGTTGTACGAATTGCCCCTACATGAGTCTCTACACACTGCTTGCATAGGCTTTATCTCCTCTACCTCTGGAACTCACCTAATCTTGCATATTTTCCTATCTCTGCCTCAGAAAGTGACCTGTTAGGCCTCTTGGAATTTATCATGGCCTCTAACAACTGAATTGACTTCTCCTCTAGTTGAATCAAACTCTCCCCATAAACCCTCTGTGTAGGCCTTGTGTAGCTCTTTGAGGAAACACGTCCATAAATTTCTACTCAACCACCTGCTACTCGATGACTCGCTCGATCTCACTGTTTAATCACGTGCTACTAGAAAATTGAACTACCTAGATCATTAATTATTTTCAATTGGTGTGTCTCTATCTACCCCATCGAGCTCCTCTTATAATCTCTTTTTGGAGAACCAATGACCATGATTAAATCTTTGTCAACAACTTAGATCATCTCTGAGTTGATCCATGTGAATTTCTAAAGAATTCTCACCTTTCTCAATTAATTCCTATTAATTAATCAGTTTCCTTGAGTTAGACTTAGGAAATTATTAATTATTGACAAATAATTAAATTGGGCTTTCTCTAGGTGGAATTTCTAGAAACGATTTCTGGGTTCTAGAGATCTCATGTGTTTTAGCGTCTCCACAAAGTTTGAGACTAGAACACACCTTCTGATGCTAAAAAACTAACAAAACTCCATTTCACCCATCACCTTGATTAGGGGAATATATACAAATACTTACTTTATAGAAGATGCTTAAATGTTTATATCATTTTTTCAAAATTTTTATATGAATACTTGTTTTACTTTATATTCTGTTTAGAGAATATGATCTTTCTATTTTATTTAGAGAATGTGATCTTCATTATCTAATAGATTAAAAATGCAAGTTTTTAGCAATATATAATTAAAATATCTTTATTGTTGTGTTCAATATTACAACTCAATATGAAAGAAATGTGTAATTCTTTCCATTCTCAAAGTGAAGTTAACACCTATAATTTAAAAAAAAAAATATGTCAATATCATATATAAATAAAAATATTTTAATATCCACCTTAAGTAATATATATATATATATATAATTTTCATATAAATCATCGATTGAAAGTTAAAAAGTAAAATAAAATATATTATTTAATTTCAATAAGATAAACGTTAGGAATTTGGCTCCTGTGATTCATAAAATGTGTATGATAATTTTTGGTGAAAATCACATGTAACAAAATTTTGTCGATTTCGAACCAGCCAGTGTGATTCATCATCAGGACCAACTTTAAGTGCCAAGGCCCTGCCGAGCAGGATTTCAATATTATGAATTTGGCTTCTGTGATCCATAAAATGTGTATAAGAATTTTCGGTGAAAATCACATGTAAGAAAATTTTGTCGACACGTTTCGAACTAGCCAGTGTGGTTCATCATCAGGACGAACCACACTAGTTGGTTCGAAATGCGTCGACAAAACTTTCTTACATGTGAATTTCACTAAAAATTCTTGTACACATTTTATGGATCACAAAAGCAAGATAAATGTGTTTAACAAAAAAACTATAAAAAACCTATAAAAAAATATTTCATTATATATACTTTTAAATATTATGATTTGATTCTATGTCAATTACACAACAAAAATATTAAGTCTTCCTCATATTCAATTATAAAACCTACCACAAGTTTTTTAGTTTCAATTATATATACTCTATATCTATATGGATAAATACTGCTTATTTTTTTTATGTATTTTGAAATATTATATATAATTGTTTTTTTTCAATCTCTATCTAAATCCAATATTTTAATATTTTTTTTTTATTAAAATACAAATTTTAAAAATTACTTATAGATATTAAATATATAAATAAATTTATATTAATATATTTTGTGAAATAGACCTTTGATGTTATCAATATTAATCTTTTTTGGAAATAAAAATTTGATAGTGTCACCCACACTCTGGCATTACTCGAGAAGGAAATGAAGTAACTGAATTCACATGATTTCCCACACCCTGGCATTACTCTGAATAGAGAAGTAAATGAATTCGGATGATTCCTTAGAGAAGCAACTCTTTAAATATGAAACTGATTAGTTTAATTGTGGAAAACATATATCAACTACTGATGGTACTAACGATTAGCTTGTCACACCAACTGGAAGACTGTTCTCCTCGTTTCGTGGATGTAACGTTTATCATGTTCTCTTATTTATGTGTTGAACGTTGCAATGAATCCATAGTCCTGTGATTGGTGCAAAGATAAAGATGCAATAAATTCATAATACTATTAAGTCATGCAGTTAAGTAAGCTCGGAAATAGTGAATTGGTTGGGAGGTTTGTTGGGAGGGTTTAATTACGTTGAAAGCGTTCCCTTTGTTGGCTTTTTGAATGCGATTGTTTGCTGGGTGCAATTGCTAGTAATAACTTCCCGGGTTTAAGTTTCATTTTGAAATATGTGAGTTATCCAAAAGGATTAGTATATAGTTATTTTGAAATAGGGGAATTATCGATAAGTACTAGTTTCTTGTTTTATGTATCCTGAAAAAATAAAAGCTAAAGTGTATGGAATGATGTATCCTGAAAAACTAAAAAGAAAAGAGTGTGGAATGGTGCATGGAATTCAAACACATGGGCTCGCTTAATGATTTGGGTGTTTTTGTGAATCAATCTGTTTACAAATATCCACGAAGGCCCTCAGATGTGTATGGAAAGAGATTTTTCATATAGGCCTACGAAACACGTTATAAGGTAGGCGGATTGACTTTTTTTTTTTTTTTTAATGAACAATGGGCTGAGGGTTATGCTCCAACCAAGAGGAACTGGGAAATAACTTACATATTAGTACAACCATATTTAATATAAAACATATAGTTATATTTATCAATGCAGTTGATATATGCAAATAGACATTTATTGGCAACTCACAACATTCATTATTTTAGACTTATTTATATTAATATTATTTTATATATTAATACAATATTACTTATTATATGAAAATTACATAAAAGTTTTCTAATATATTAATAATTATATTAAAAACTATAATATAATATATTAATATTATTAATTAATTATATATTAAACATAAATATATTATATTATTATTTGGAAATAAAATATAACAATTTAATGTAATATTAATATAATAATATATATTTAAAATAATATAATAATGATGACGATGACTAACGTCCAATGCAGTCGATCAGATCTCAAGAAAAGAATATTAGTGTGATTCTTCAAAACCTTGTTTTTATGATCAAAGAGGAGGGAAAGAAGTGCTCCAATATCGCTATAGATGGGTTGGCTTAATAAATCAAGAATATTGGAAATCTAGAGGATGTTAGAGAATTGAGAGCAGGTGTGAGTAAGATTCGGGAATTCTAAAAAGAAATTATTTTCATCTTCCACCTTCTTCATATTTCAAATCTGATAGATTTTATCATTCCAGGGAGTTTTGGGAATATACCACTGCCCAGTTTCACTTCGAAGCTCATGAGAATTAGTTCTTATCCTAGCAATGTTGATTTTTTTCTTAGTGTTGGTCAACACAAAGAGATAATTATGGTTAGCAAGGGTGGGGTTGATCAGCTTCTTATAGTATATTAGCTTCCTTTTACCCTTTAACTCCTTATCCTACCACAACTTATCCTTGAATTTGGAGGTAATAGTATCTTTGACACTATCTGTGCTTCCCATACTGATCTCCTCTTTAATTCCCCAATGGTTGAGCCAAGGCTGGGCATCCTTATGCCACCCACGCTTGAGGTGAAGGTGGGAGTTTTGACTAAAGTCAGAAGAAAATTTTGGGAGCCTCTTGGATTCCATGCTGTATAGCTTCTTCTTATACATCAAATATCTGAACATAGTTGTACTTTAAATGGGGGACAGACTAGCTTCAATTAAGAGGATAGGATATGGAGTGTTTCCCTTGATCTTAAGGTTGCAGGTTATGAATGGATTTTGAATCATCTCAATCTTCCTCCAAGACTCTCTGGATATACTACAACCCTAAACATCACATCAGTATAAGACAACAAGGGTGACAAGAGTCTCAAAAAGTAACTTCTTTTTACTCCAAATGCAAAGATTAGTTAACTTACAATTGTTTTCAAGTGCATAATAGCTTTTCGAAGCTCCAATAATCATTTTCTCGATGCTATAATTCTAGTTGAGATGATGGAGAAAGTCAATACCCAAATTTTTATAAGAAGAAACCTGCTCTAAGAACTAGTTATTATAAACAAAACTACCATGCGTGATCTTTTTGGACTTAATGATCATTACTTTGGTCTTGTCAGTATTAACTTCCATACCGATCTTGGAGCAGTAGACATGAAGAATCTTGAGTTGCTTGTCTAGATCATTATGGATTTTTGCAAGAAGAATGATAGCATCAGCATATATGAGAAGAGTAATGATTACACTAGCAAGCTCGGTTCCCTTTCATACCACAATTTCAAAACATTCCTCTAGCTTATCCATGTATATATGCAAAAAACGGTAGGGGATAGGGGACACCCTTGCTTAACTCTAATATTGCATTTAATGTCTTTAAACCACCCTTCGTTTGTCTTAAGATTGGTTTTTAGAGTATCGTAGAGGAGAATCACAACACTCCTTAGTTCAGGAGGAACCATGATCTCTTTAACTCTCTACCAAAGCTTATCTCGAGGAACAGTATCGAAATATTTTCTAAAGTCCACAAAGAAACATAAGAGATCAGATTTACTATTGATACATTCCTCTGCAATGATCCTTTTTGTTGAAGATGGCAACAAGAAATAGTGAAGGAGGCATCCTGAAACATCATTCCTGATCCTAGTTGGAAAGTGATCACCAAAACTAGGTAGGGGCCACACAAGTGCTTTTTGTCGCAAAGTCTATTTTTAGACTATGTCTATTTTTAGACATATGGACCATGGTCTATGAGTTGCAGGATGCTATTTATGGATGGTTGGTCAAGTTGGTAAAAATAGATGGACCTCTATTTATAGACATACTGGGCAGAGTCTATTTTTAGACTGCCAGTCTAAAAATAGATCAGTCGAATATTATTAGCTCTTAACAATATTTGGACTATAAACATTATCTTATCCTCTTGGAGCACTTCAGTTCGAGCTACGGATGTGGCACATGCAGCTGACAGAAGTAATTACACAATTCCTGGGGTTTAGTTGAGCTATTGCATGGTTGACTTCAGTTGGAACTCATGTGGCAGAGTTTGGTGGAGTTGATGAGACAGTTGATTGAGTTGTGTTCAGTTTAACTTAGTTGAACTAGTTGTATTTAGTCTAACTGATAAATACACTAGTGATGAGTGGTGTGAATTAATTATTAATTAATTCACTAATTATTAACTCATAAATCAACTAAAGAATACATCAGTTAACTTCAGCGCATGGACAGTGCAGTGGAGACCAGTGTTAGAGGTGGGTGAAAGGGTGAGTCTACTATCAGTTGTGACTATAGCTGTGCATGAGATTTGCACACACATTGATTGATATTGCCAATGAGGATTGCGCAGTACAAGCCAGTGGGATTCAAACTTGGATCTCATCATTATTCATCTTGGATTGCGCAGTAGAGGCAGGCTAACAGGTGGAGGAGATTTGAACTTGTGACTTGTTCATATCTGAGCTAGTTAGTGTGTAACAATTGGAGATAGTGCTGAGAGCTTGTGAGGATTTTGTGCTATGTATTGTTACATGTTCTCTATCATTATAATATACAGATAGTTGGGGGTTTTCAGCTGTAAGCTTTCCCCATTACATACTGTGTTATATGTGTGCTTGATTATGTTTTAATGTGTGCATGCAACTGCTTCTATTTCCGCAAATTGATGATCAATTGTAGAAGAGGTTATGTATTATGCATGAAGCTCAAATAGTGTGTAATCAGGATAATCTCGGTGAATAATTCATCTATTATTCAAATTTCTACATGGTATCAGAGCAAAATTGATCATCGGATCTATTACAGTGATTACATTTTATTTCGGTAGACAGAGTCTGTAAGAGGGCTAGGTAGCCTCTGGATTCATCCTTTCTTTGAAAGGTGAAAAATCCAGTAAATGCCCCTACAATCGATCTCTGTGCTAGAAATACTTTGTTCTCACAGATCAGAAGCGGTTGAGTTTTGAGCTGGTGGAATTCGAATTTGCAGCAGTGTTTTCTTGGTGTCGAAGTCAAAATGTCTTTCAACGGATTGCGATTGGAGTATGCTCTTGAAGGCAGCTCGAATTATATTGCATGGAGAGATAGGATGGAGGCGGTGTTAGATGACAACGGGTTGAAGGAGTTCATAGATGCTGAAGTCCCAAAGCCTACTGATGCTGCTCAAGTTGAGGCTTGGCAAAAGAAGACAGCAAAATGTCGAAGGATTCTATTGGAGGGCGTGAAGGATCACATAGTGTCCAGCCTGCATGGTAAGGCTTCTCCATTTTTGATGTGGAAAGCCTTGACAGATTTATTCCAAAGCAAGAGCGACCAGAGGAAGTTGGCGCTCAAGGATAAACTCAGGAAAATAAAGATGGATAAGAATGACACTATTCCGGTATACTTGACAAAGTTTGTCCACTGCAGGGATGAGCTTGGGAGTGTAGGAGTTAGTGTGGATGATGAGGACTTGGTGAGCTTGGCTCTCCTTGGTCTTCCGAAGAGTTGGCATTCCTATGAGGATTCTGTCAATGGTCGAGAGAAATTGCCAGGATGGGAGCGACTTTGGTCGGATCTTGTGCAAGAGGAGATAAGGCGGAGTACCAGGGACGGATCTTCATCAAAGGCATCTGATGAAGAAGATTGTGCTTTGGCTGCCAAAGCAAGGAAGGGGAAGGGAAAGGAGAAGGCTTCTCAATCCGGTGCGGATGGTAAAAAGCGTGACATGTCCAAAGTGAAGTGTTTTCACTGTCACGATCATGGACATTACGCCACGAATTGTCCACAAAAGAAGAAGAACAAGCAGGCTGCTGGAGCTGCAGCTGGTGAGGCTCTTGCCTCGCAATTTGAGTTGGACTTCTCATTGATCGCATGCATGGTGTCTAGTGCATTGGGATCGGGGTGGTATTTTGATAGTGGCGCTTCCTTTCACATGACAGGAGATGTGAATCTTTTCAGTGACTTGGTGGAGAAATATCTCCAGTTGCATGTTGAGTTGGGTGACAATGGACGATACAATGCGATCGGCATTGGTACCATAACCTTTCAGAGGGAGTCAGGTAAAATCATTCTTTTACAAGATGTAGTGCATGTTCCAGGTTTAAAGAAGAATTTGATCTCAGTCGCAATGTTAGAGGATAAAGGGTATGAAGTTGTCTTCAGTGAAGGAAATTTTTTCCTTCGGCACAAGGCAACAGGACAAGTCAAGAAATTTGGGATTCGAGCAAAGAATCTCTACAGACTTGAAGTAGATGGGATGTCTACGAAGCTTCCTACTATTGGGAAGTGCAAGAAAGACATGCAATTGATGCTTGAGAGGGAGAAAGTTTTGCATGCAGGTAATAGTGAACCTCGGGATGTGGAGCAGCCACAAGATGAGGATCATGGAGTGGAAGAAACCACTCATGCAAGGAAATTTCGTGCCATATGGGCAGAGGGAGTGCATGCAGCTATACCACCAGGTGAGAGGTGGGGCGACATGCATGAATAATACCAAGAGGATATTTCTGGGCAGGATTCATGATATGGTGTGGATCTCATGAATTGAACCTAGCTATGAGGTGCCCACAGTGCAGCAGTAGCATGATCAGTTGGATTGATGCAGGTAGATCAAAGTGACAGTGTCGGATACTGGAGCGTGAATCAGAGTTGACAGCAAGTGCAAGAGTGCATGGGTGCAAGAGTTCAACAGCGCAATGGTTCCTGATCACATGTGCAATTAGACCCAGCAGAAGTCGATGACTTTGATGATAGATGCATCATACTAATTGAGTTGTTTTTAGCCTATTCAGTTTCAGAGGAGTTGCAGAGCAGATGCATGGAGTTGCATGGCACTTGTGAAGGTTGCAGGGCGAATGCATGGAGTTTCATGTCGCATGAAAAGACAGTTCTTTCTTGTTGAGAGGGAGTGTTGAAGATGGAAACGAGAAACAGTGAAGGAGGCATCCTGAAACATCATTCCTGATCCTAGTTGGAAAGTGATCACCAAAACTAGGCAGGGGACACACAAGTGATTTTTGTCGCAGAGTCTATTTTTAGACTATGTCTATTTTTAGACATATGGACCATGGTCTATGAGTTGCAGGATGTTATTTATGGATGGTTGGTCAAGTTGGTAAAAATAGATGGACCTGTATTTTTAGACATACTGGGTGGAGTCTATTTTTGGACTGCCAGTCTAAAAATAGATCAGTCAAATATTATTAGCTCTTAATAATATTTGGACTATAAACATTATCTTATCCTCTTGGAGCACTTCAGTTCGAGCTACAGATGTGGCACATGCAGCTGAAAGAAGGAATTACACTATTCCTAGGGTTTAGTTGAGCTATTTCATGGTTGACTTCAGTTGGAACTCATGTGGCAGAGTTTGGTGGAGTTGATGAGACAGTTGATGGAGTTGTGTTCGGTTTAACTTAGTTGAACTAGTTGTATTTAGTCTAACTGATAAATACACTAGTGATGAGTGGTGTGAATTAATTATTAATTAATTCACTAATTATTAACTCATAAATAAACTAAAGAATACATCAGTTAACTGCAGTGCATGGACAGTTCAGTGGAGACCAGTGTTAGAGGTGGGTGAAAGGGTGAGTCTACTATCGGTTGTGACTATACTTGTGCATGACATTTTCACACACATTGATTGAGATTTCCAATGAGGATTGCGCAGTATAAGCCAGTGGGATTTGAACTTGGATCTTATTCTTTTCCATACTGGATTGCACAGTAGAGGCAGGCTAACAGGTGGAGGAGATTTGAACTTGTGACTTGTTCATATCTGAGCTAGTTAGTGTGTAACTATTGGAGATAGTGCTGAGAGATTGTGAGGATTTTGTACTATGATTGTTACATGTTCTCTATCATTATAATATACAGATAGTTGGGGGTTTTCAGCTGTAAGATTTCCCCATTACATATTGTGTTATATGTGTGCTTGATTATGTTTTAATGTGCGCATGTGACTGCTTCTAATTCCGCAAATTGATGATCAATGGTAGAAGAGATTATGTATTATGCATGAAGCTAAAATAGTGTGTAATCAAGACAATCTCGGTGAATAACACATCTATTATTCAAATTTCTACACTTGTTAGGGTCCTATAATAATAGGGTTCATAATTTTTTGAATTGACTTTGATAAGTCTTGTAAATATGTACATACCTTGCTTTCTGCAAGTTGTTTTACCATATTTGAAAATAATAATAATAAAAAGGAAAAGAGGGTAAAAAATCCTAAAAGAAAAATAAAGGGACTTGAAAAGAAAAAGATCAAAAAGAATATGAAAATGGACCCCAAACACAAAAGAGAGATAAGAATAAGACATGAAAGTGATGCAAGTCAAAATTCCACTACTTTTTACTTTTTACTACAAATAAATGATTATGTGGAGCTTGTTCAAAATGCTATAATCCATCATGAGTTAAATAGTTTAATCTTAACTTTTTCATGCTTTAAATTTTTTTTTTTATAGATAGAGAATAAAGATCTTTCAAACGGTTTAAACTTGATAAATCAGTACATATTTAGAGAATAAATGAGGAGCTCAACAGTTTAATCTGAGGCCTCAGATGAAACAAGGTTAGAATTAGATAGTTTATGCTTTAAAAGAAAAATGGATTTAGGGTTGCAAGCTCAAATTCACCCATGCAAATAAAGGAAAAAAAATGGTAGAATAAATGATGGGTAGGTAGAAAGCAGTTACACAAGGCATGAATAAAACATCATCTAGAAAATTACTAATTTCCCTTCCCTCAAAAGTATTCCAATATTCAAAACCTTCAGTTATAAAGGCTCAGAGCATTTCTCTGACTTTTGTTGGGACCAGACCCAAGGCTTACTGACTGATTGACACTAAGTATTAGAGTCTCTTCAGAAAAACCCTTTTCCTCAACATTATTACCCTTTTCCTAAGATAAAATCCCTTTTCCTAAGTTAAAACACCTTTTTTCTTAGGAAAAGTAAAAACCCCCTTAAATAATTTCATTTCATACAAAAACATTCAAAAACCCCACAAAAATGCATTTATTAAGTGTAATGGGCCATAACTATGAAAAATATGCCCAAATGCTTAAAATACACTTTATAAATGGTATTTGTATATTTTCCACTCATTCATTTTCATATTAACATTTAACCTATTTTATTAATTCCCTTAAAATATCCTACCCCGTAATTATATTAATTCACTTTATTAAATATCCCAACCCACATTTTTATGTTAATCTATGGTTCTAATCAACCCACGTGACATATTCCGCTTCCCCCATAGGTTAAAACATATATATTTTATTATAACCCACCCAAAGGTTACTTTACATATGTAAATAGCATATTTGTTATATATTCTGCCTACCCACCTATCCCGTTAAATACAAAGACCTTACATTTAAAACTATGTTTTAAACGTATTAACTTAATCCTATCGCAAGTATCTTAGACCCCATGCCCATACACCGAGCAACTTCACCGCTTAATCATGTCCATTCGCACTGCCTCCGCTTGATCTGATGGCCCATCATCCATATCGCAATTTCAATAAAGAAATGGTTAATTGATTTTGGATTTGTGATATGGACAGTATTACCCGATTATCTCTCCTCCACGCGGCGCAAAACTATTGGATCGCATCCATTTCAAAGAAACCATTTACCACCCTCTAGCGTTGAGATATCTGCTTCGTGGCATTTAACTTCCCCATGCCAAACCGCCCTCATTCAAAATTAATTCATATTGAATGAAAACACTTTTTCATACCCAAATTTCTATAAAACAGTAGATGTGTGCGTTCAAACCCTTTCTCTGCGTTTTCTCCTCATTTAACTGTCTCCGATTGAAGAAAATAAGATGTCGCTCTCTGTTCATGCACAAACAACTGGAATGTGGCCCAATTCTCTTCTTCGACCACTCAGACACTCCAATTCGTGCTTAAAGGACCTCGACCAAGCTTCTGAAAGCTCTCAGACATCAAGTCAAATACCTACAAAAACAAGTGTTTTTCAAGAAAAATACCTATCTTACACCTGAAAAGAGCTATTCTTATGAATTTAAGCCTTCTATAAGCCTGTTTTCCAAAAGAAATACCCTAATTTCCTTCAAAAGTCATGTTTGCTACAAAAACCCTAATAAATTTACAGTTTTTGAAAACTGTAAGTTAATTTTAAGTAAAGTCTGATTGTTTTAAATCATTACAAACCTCCATAAAACCCTTTGAATGATTTCAAACCCTTTTATAAATGCTCAGAACCCCTTTTGCGCATGAATTAGAATGTTTTAAGCCTGTTTTATCCAAAAAAAGAGCGGAAAACCCTAGTTAACCTTTCCTAAATTTGTAACAAGGTTTAAAGATTAATTTTGAAGCACAATTGAAGGTTTGAAGCATAAAAATCCAGAGTTTACCTATTAAAACTCCAAAGGAAACCTCTGTCATATTAAAAGGACTTATGTAAACAGTCTAAGCTTATAGAAGAGTATAAAAAAGCTAAAAACGGAGTTTCTAAGATCCAGAGGTATAAATTATCAAGAACATACCTAGAAATGGCTTCTAAAAACACAATTGTCATAAATCCACTACAACCTCTTATTGTAGATATTGAGCATACCCCTTTAGCTGATGTTGATTATAAAATAATTGATCCATTAATTGAATTCAATCTTCTTGATCTCCACTACTAGAGTTTAGAAAAATCTTTGGATCAAGGAGATGAAGTTCAAATTTGGGAGTCCAATTTGCCCAAATATGTAGTTCCCCATACCCAACAGTGTCCAGAGGTCATTAGACTATGTCAAGCTCACTATTCCCCTGACCTAAGAGCTATTGTTAATACTGAGAAAGAAGTATTGTTCACTATCACTGCAGAATGCATAAACCAAATGCTTCAGTTGAAACCAGATCCTAATGCAGTCCCATTATCTATAGAAGCTCTTACAAATATTTATCTGGATTTAGAATTCCCTAAAATATTTCAAATCTTTCATATATTCATGGCTTCATATGTTGAAATCCCAAATATTAACCCTCCATTAAATCCTCCAAATTTCCTGAAGGATCAAGACATGTTATTTCACTGTTGTCCTTTATTCCTGGTTATTTTACTAATGAGCACATTGATGAGTCTATACCTGGTTTTCTATCCACTTTTGTGCCTCGTCAACCCCTCACAGTCATTTATAACTATGTTGAGTACATAGCTGATAGTATCCATGATCATCTTGTAAAACTTCCCACTAAAGGTGTTTTTAGATATACCTCCTTCCTCTTTCATATGTTCCTTTACTTCCAAGTAGATAAATTCCCAATATCCCTTCAGAAGTTGGATGTAGAAGGTAATCCATTATCTGTTATTTTATGGACTTCTTTAACCAGAAAAGAGTCAACTAATTTCACTTATGTGGATTTCACATACTATTTTATTCACCCATTGATAAAAATGCTTACAAAAAGTGTACAACCAAGGATAATTGATAAGATAATGAATGTTTTATGACTATCATAGCATAGCAGAATTGGTGATCGGTACCTTTACCAAAATCATACAGAGATTAGAGTCTATGGGTCAAACCTCTTTCCCTATAAATTGCCAAAATACTTTCCAATGAGATTTTTTTCCTTAGAGTACATAAGACAAATTCTAAACTCAGATTCTATAAAAAATTAGCTTCTAAAAAGAAGACTCAGTTCAAATTAAAAAACCAGGTGGGTCCTTTCGTATGCAATCACAGGGAAGCAGGTATAGAGGCAACAAAACAGTTGCTAGAATATAATTTTGATGAAAATTTCTTGTGGAACTATGATCCTTATGGAATACTCACTAAGATGAGGATGCAATGCAAATTAACCCCATATATTCATGATAAAAAAGCTGAAATTGAAAATTTTTCCAACCAAGCTGAATGGTTGGAAAATACATTGATGGAATCTGTCAAACAAGGTGATACTAGTCACACTTTGCAGACTCCTATTCAGGAGGATAGAACCACAAAGAGAATCAGATAAGAAGGCACATATACAGTTGAAACAACAACAGAAACTAGATTCAAGATCAGGCACAATAAGAAACCTAAAATCAATCCAGCAGATCAAGAGAAGGAAACAATTGAGGTTTTAGATGAAGAAAACTCAGAGAAGGACACTGTGACTCACACAGTCATTGAAAATAAATACGAACCTGATACTTCAAACACTCAGATGATTGAAAAACATAAAATCATGGAAGAATCTTCATCATAGCAAGAAGAAGATAAAGACATGGATATCAAAGAAAAGTATAAACAGATCAAAGCCAAAAATGAAGAGATCAAGAATGAAATTTATTCACAGTATTTGAAGCAGACTCTGGGAAATCAAAATAGATTTCTCTCAACCTTTGATTATACAAATAAGAAATTTATAATGTCAATACTTCAACCTACAGTTAAGATACCTAAAATAGCAGCAGATTATAAGAAAGTTGACTTTGAAGTACCAGTAGAAAGCATTCATCCATTGGATCAGATTGAGTTTCATCAGCAAAGCTCAGAAATGCTTTATTCTACCATGACCACAAAGGAAATGAGTGCCCAAAAGCTCCAGAACACTGTGACAAATATGAGAGATTAGCTTAGGATTGAAAAAGCTTCTTCCTATGCTAAAGAAATTAGAATCAAGTCATTAGACGAACTAGTAATTGAAGTAGGGTATGATCCTTCAAATGTGAAAGTAACAGAGGAATTAGTAAAAAAGAAAAATGTTGATATTACAGCACTTAGAAAGAAACTGAAACTACCTCCAACAGAAAATCCATAGGCTAAAGAGATTATGCAAGAGGAAATTCAAAAAGATGAGATGATGAGTCTCATACTAAAAATGACAGCACAGATTAAGGAGACGGAAATTGAAATGGACAAGATTGTCCAAGAAAAAGAAGCTGTAAAAACTCAAAGTGTTCCTCCTACAGTTATTCCCATGGTAACAACAATAGTCCCTTCAACTCTAGCAGAAGAATTAGCACCAAAATTCCCAATGGCCACAGCAGTGCCAGTCACTTCTTCCACTACTTCTGCCACAGAATCTTCTACTTCAGTAGTTCAACAGTCAGATGAGGCCAGTAAACTCATTAAATCCATGGAAGATATGTCAATACAAAATAATGAGATCAATAGATTGAAAGAGCAAATCAAGAACTTGGAAGATGCCAAGAAATTAGCACAAATAAATGCTAAAACAGAGGAACAGAAAGCCAAAAGGTTAAGTGAATAGCTTAAAAAGGTAGAAGCAGAATTAACCTTAAAAGAGCCCATGGCCTACATAAAAAATTATCTATGGTCTAGGATCATTGAGTCAATTAATAATACTTGGCCTTCCATTCAAGTGATCTATGAACAAAAGGACTTAATCAAAGTAGCCAAAGAATAAATTTTGAAGACGAAGGAAGAGCTAGGTGCTAAGCCTGAAGAAGCCCTAGAATAATCAAGTTTCTCAACACTAAAAACAAGAAATAATTGGATGAGATAGGAATTATTGATAGGACAGAGACAATTCTTGAGATAATAAAGGTCATTTTAAAGAAAAACTTGATGAAGCAACTAGAAGAGAAGTGTCAAAACATGGACATGACCATAACTATATTCATGGTTAAGTTTTACACATTAAGACAAAAAGGCTTTCCAAAAATTCTTGTTATCAATGATAAATTGATGAAGCAAGAAGATTACAATAAGAAGATCAGGGAATTTTCCAAGGAACAAGTGAACAAGGCAGATTGGCAAGGAGTTCCAATAGGCAAAGTGTTACATAAGAGTGTTGAAAACTTGTTTTATTTACACCATGAGATAAAACACCTCGTTGTAGTCAAGCCAACCTTTGTTAGATACACTGAGGCAGATGAAAATTTCAGAAAACTTACAAATATTAAGTTACTAGATGAATAGTTTTGGAAGAAGCTCACAGATTTACTGTAAAAAGATAGTTTGCAGTAAAAGATGATGAAAAAATAGAGTTTTTGTTTTACACAATAAAAACATATTTTTAAAGTAGTAACATAGTCAAAACAGCAAGTTAAATATCAGAGGTAAAGTGTATCAGTTAAAGAGTATCAAGTGAAAGATAATGTTCAAAATAGATTGAAGTTCACTTTCTAGTGTTAAATACAACACATCAGCCAGCTGCAGCCCAAAAACCAACAGCAAAGATATTTTATTTTGATAAAGAGGACAACTTGCAAGTTTGTTATGCAGCTGTCACTATATTTTTGTAATAGATATTTTATTTTCCATATAAAATTCTTATGATTATTCTAAGATATTTTGTATTAATTTTTGTATAAATACTTCATTACTTGAAGTATTAGCATGGATTAAATTACTAAATATTTCTATAGTTGGAACATTCTGAACCTAAGGGTTTTTGTAATCAAGCTCAAATCAGAAGACCAGATTTCAAGGAATAAAGTATCATATTATTGGATTCATTTATTGGGCCACTGAATTGAAGTATTATCTTACATCTTTTGTCAATTTTCTCATCTTTACATCCATTCATGAACGTTTTCTAAATTTTAATGTGAAATCAGGAATTGTTATATTAGAATTTGTTAAAATAACTTTGTTATTGACTAGTTTTCATTTTAATGTTTTCTGTTGATATCCAGACTAGGGAACCCTTAATTGCTTCCTAATTTCGATTGACTTCTACCTTCTCTTTCCTTATCTGAATCAAAGAATTCTTAATTTCTCTTTATCCCAATTAAATCCATTTCACCAATCAACCTTTAAAGATCTTTAGTGACTCTGCTATCTCGCCCTTTAAACATTTGACTTTAGACCTTGATCCTAATCCTTCTACTTGACACATTGACTCCATCTACCCAATGGATTATAGATTCACAGTTATCCATCTCATTAAGTGATTTTCCCACCAAAACCAATCAAAACCCCAAAACCAATTTTCCCTATATAACTAGCCTAAAATCAAAAATAAAAACAAAGTTAAATATTATAGAGAGAGCCCTCTCTAAGCCTTAGGAAGGCTAGATCCTAAAGCATAAAAAGTAGGTCTGTGGTTACCTCTAATGTTCTTTAAACTATAAAATCAAAATCTCACAACTTTGGGAATTATTAGAGTGATAACATATTGGCGACACCACTGGGAACTAACCAATCCTCAGTTTTAAACAGGTATTAAGGGAAATATTTTTATTATCTTTTCACCTTAAAGGCTGTTTTAATAAGTTTTGAGAATATTTTCATTAAAAATTGTAATTATGGTTTCCATAAGAGTCTACTATACCAGGTCAAATCTCCATCCACAAGCTGCTGTCATAATAGATGATCGTGATAGAATTGGGAAAAAGAATAAAAAAAGTAGAATATTTAGGTAATAAAGTTTCCTTAGTTAGAGAAAATTCCCTTCCAAAATAGTTAGCAACTATAGAAGACATTGATTTTGATTTAAATTTTGAACATTCTTTATTCAGAAACAAATCAGAAAGTGATTTAAATAGCATTGTTATAGATCCTAATTTTATTTCAACTCTTGAAATTAAACAGGAAATTGTTTAAGTAGATTCTAAATCAAAGATTTTTGAGGCTTATGATAAACTTGATGAAATAAATTCTACTATTCTTAAGTAAATATATGAAGCTATTTTTCAGCATTCAGTTGAGTTAGCTACATTATCATCTTATACCCCTAAGCCTTCTACCACTCATTTAGATACCATCATTTTAGAGTCTCAAGGTCATCTCTATTTACTACCACATCATCCATAATCTCCACCACAATTCATTCCACAAATCCATTTATTCCTAAACAAATATTCCAACCTAGAGTATTATTCCCATCCTCCACCACCTCATCTCCATCCACTAGTTTTCCTTCTGCATTTTCCAATACATCATTCTCATTTCCAAATACCTCTTCATATTTCCCAACTTCATATTTTGGTTTCTCAACCACATTTTCTAGTACATATTCTTATATCCCCATCTCATTTGCAAGTTCTTTAACTACCTCAGCAAGTACTTCTATCTCTGCCCCAAGTACTTCCAATTTACCTCCAAGCCAAGCTAGAATTCAAGCCATGGATGTTAGATATGCTCCCTTGGTCCTTCCAGCCCAATTACATGACATGCCTCAAGACTATCAATGTAAAATACCTCAATTTGATGCAACCACTCAATACACCGCCCAACAGCATGTAAATAAGATGACAAACTATTTTTAACTTCATGAAATAGATGATTCTGATGTCCAAATGAGACTGTTTGCTCAAACATTAACTGGGGAAGTGAAAAAATGGTTTAAAGGTTTAAATCCTAGTAGTATTTTTTATTTAGCAACCTTTCATAGATTATTTTTGAATAGATGGGAAAAGAAGAAAAATCCATTACAGTTTTTATCAAAATTTGAGAGCATTAAAAGAGCCCCAAATGAGACAATTGAAGATTATTTCACTAGATACAATAACATTTATAATTCAATTCCTACTAATCTTAAGCCTCCTCCAAATTTTGTTCTTCTCAAATTCCCTAATGGATTTGATATAGACATAGCATATCAATTAAGAGAGAGGAATCCTAAAAATTTAGAGCAGATGCAAAGCAATTCTATTACTGTAGAAGAAAATCTGTTAGCAAAGAAAGCTAGGTTAAGGAATGAAAGAAGAGTAACCATAAAAGAAGAGGCATCTAGTTCAGATTTAAAAATAGATCAATTAGCAAAAAATTTAGAGAGAATGATGGATAGGCTATACAATATGGAAAGGAAGCTACAATGGGATAACCAACAACAAATTAGAAATCCCAATTTCAAGAAAAACACTAATACTGGAAAAACTAGAGAATCGACACCTAACCAAACAATAAGACCACCTTTCCAAGAGAACTATGCTGAAAGTTCTCATCAGAATGAACATGATGAAGACACCATAAATCTAATGGGTATTAATGATGATAACGCTATCTTTCTTACACAACAATATCAGGGGTTGTATGATTTACAACAAATGTAATTAGATTCTGGTGAATCATGTGAGTACAAACAAGGTTATGATTTTTCTATCAATGAAGTACATAAGAAATATAACCTTAGGAGCAAGAAAAAAATAAAGCCTTCTATGAAGAAATCTGTTCAAACACAAACAAAGAAAGCAGTAGAAGCTCCCACTACTACAATTCCGCAAATTCTCCCTAGGGAAAAAAAGAAAAATTCTAATTCATCCCAGAAAATTTCAAGCCCTAAAATTTCACCTAGTCTCAAAATTGTTGATATAACAGATGATGTTGTCCAAACATCAAAAAATTCACAAAAATCTGCTACTGAAAAGACAACAAATTCTGCCAAAACAACAATTTTAGACTCTAAAACACCCACTGCTAACCCAAAATCAGCTGATCCAAAAGCTACCACTACTAAAACAGCTTCTGAAAATTCAAATCTGCAAAAACATATACTACTTCTCAAATTGTTCCAGAAAATAAAACTAAAAATGTTAAGACAGTAGAACCACAAACTGAAAATGAGCAAACAACTGTAGAAAAAGAAGATAAACCTACTCAAATTACAATAAATAAAGAAGATATAATTCAGCTAAGTAAATCACAAGCTCCATTTAATATTCAAGCTGAAATTTCTATATCAAAAATACTAATTCCTCTGACAGAATTGTTAAAACATGATTTTTTACAAAACAACTATCATTGAAACCTTAAACATGAATGATGGAGAAGATTCATTAAATATAAGTATGACCAACCAGAGTTAATTTTTGGTCCCGATGTTAGTGGAAAACACTAAGATGTAGCAGTTCCACCATTTTACATTAGCATAACTATTCATGACCAAATATTACACAATGCAATGCTAGATTTAGGGGCTTCACACAATTTAATGCCAAAAGAAATAATGGAAACCTTGAATTTAGATATCACTAGGCCTTACAAAGATCTCTTTTCATTTGATTCCAGTAAAGTCAAAAGTTTAGGTTTGATTAAAGATTTGTGTGTTGCATTAGTTCAATATCCTGGTAAAAGCATACACATGGACATTGTAGTAACTGACATCCCTCCCAAGTATGGAATGCTCTTATCTCGCTCATGGGGAGCCAAATTGCAGGGATCTCTACAACTTGATATGGCATATGCAACAATATCAACTTTTGTCCAACCAAAGAAATTTTATAGGGAAACATTGATGAAGTATATGGTGAGTAGTGTAGAAAGACCAAGAAATTATCCAATTTACACTACACCTACTGACATGGATTCATTCATTTTATGCAACTCTGAAACCGATATTGAAATAAAAATTGAACTAAAAGATAAAAACAAAACACCAAACAGTGAAAACATCTTTCATGAATCATTATGGCACCTAGATTTTGATGGTTTAGTCAATAAATTAGGAGCAGGAGCAAGAGTTTGGATAACTAATATGGAAAACACTCATGCAGAAGGCCATGCTTTCAGACTGAATTTTAAATGTACCAACAACATGGCTGAATATGAAGCTTTTATTTTAGGACTGCCGATTGTTAGGAATTTAGTAGGTAAGAGAATATCAATTATGGGAGACTCAGAGTTAATTGTAAAACAGATAACTGGAGAATATTTTGTTTATAATCTAATATTAAGCCGATATAGAGAAATTGTTTTAGATTTGATTAAAGAATTGTTAGAATGTGATTTTTCTGCAATACCAAGAAAACAGAACATACAAGCTCACTGCTTAGCAACCTTTGCTAGTACCTGTAATATTCCATTTCAACCAAATCATAGATATACTGCAGAAGTAAAACACAGACCTATAATTCCTGATAATCTTAAATATTGACAAATTTTCTCACAATATGAACAAATTTATCATTTCTTGAACAATGAAGGAGAATTTCAGAATTGTAAAATAGATACAGATTGTACCATAGATCATAATGTAGATAGTGAAATTGATTTAAATAATGTAGATGTAAATAACTTAAGTTTTTCTAAACCTACTAAATTTAGTCAATTAGATATAGATGATTTAGAAAAAGTAGAGATTGAAGAGTTAGCAAACAATGAATCTGATATTTTGAACCTCAAAGATAATTTTTTACCAAAAGTCTTAACTCCTTTAGAAGATCTATTTGACTCTAATGATGTTGCAAGAAAACCTAAAATGGAGCCACTAATATCTGATATTGAGGAGTGTAATATTGGTACAGAGTTAAAACCAAAAATGATTAAAGTTTCTAAAGCTTTACCTCAGGAAGAAAAAGAAAAATACATAGCGCTTTTTAAGGAATTTCAAGATGCTTTTTCTTGGAGTTATGAGGCCTTAAAATCCTATGACACTACCATAATACAGCATAAAATACCTATAAAAGAGGACCGAAAACCTTTTAAACAAAAGTTAAGAAGGATAAATCTTGTTTTGATGCCTTTAATTGAGAAAGAGGTAAAAATAATGTATGATGCCCAAATAATTGCACCAATCAGATATTCTGATTGGGTCTCTAATCTAGTTCCCACTAGGAAAAAGGCAGGAGAAATTAGATTATGTGTTGATTTCAGAAATTTAAATAAGGTGTCCTTAAAAGACAATTACCCTTTACCAAATATGGATCACATTTTACAGAGGGTAGTTGGTTCTTCCAGAATTTCATTGTTAGATGGATTTTCTAGATATAACCAGATTCTAGTCCAACTAGAAGACCAAGCCAAAACTGCTTTTACTACTGCATGGGGCACTTTTATGTATGTAAAAATGCCTTTTGGTTTAATGAATGCAGGAGCCACTTTTCAAAGAGCTATGGATATAGCCTTTGTAAAGGAGATTCATGAATTCCTAGTGATTTATTTAGATGACATTACTGTATTTTCAAAGACTAATTAGGAACATTCGGATCATCTAAGGAAAGTCTTTCTTAAATGTAGGAAATTTGGCATCTCTCTAAACCCTAAGAAAAAATTATTTGGATTGGAAGAAGGTTATTAGGACATATTATATATAAACATGGAATTAGGATAGACCGAGCTAGAATAGAGGCAATTCTAAACATTTGTCCTCCTAGGAACATTAAAGAGTTACAAGCTTTTCAAGGTAAAATTAATTTCCTTAGAAGATTCATCTCAAATCTAGCGAAAATAATCAAAGAACTTAACAATATTCTGAAAAAATACTCAGTACTTAAATGGACTATTGAGGCCAAGCAATCTTTTGAATCAATTAAACAAGCCTTGACAAAAACACCAGTCCTTATAAGCCCTGAATTTAAGAAGGATTTTATTATTTTCTCCTTTACTTCAGAACACACTATTGCTGCAGTTTTACTACAAAAAAGTGACCAGGGCTATGAGCATCCCATTACTTTCTTTAGAAAATCACTTAGAGATGCCACTTTAAAGTACAATATAATGGAGAAACAGGCCCTATCTTTAGTAAAGGCCATTAAAGACTTTAGAGTGTACATTCTTTATTCACATATCATTTCATATGTTCCAAATGCAATTGTAAAAGACATTCTAACACAAAATGGTCCTGATGGTAAAAGAGGCAAGTGGATTGCCACAATTTTGGAATATGACATAGAAATCAAACCCACCAAACTCATAAAAGGTCAAGGTTTAGCCAAACTCGTGGCTAAATAAAATTTTCATGCTTTAGATATTAATTTTATTGCCCAAGTAGATGATCAGGAAGAGATGGTGACTCCAGATATCAGTGAAGCCTTTTCAGACTCACCATGGTATGCAAATATTGTATTTGTATTACTAAATTTACAAGCTCCTCCTGGATTATCAAGAACAAAAGCTAGATTCTTAAAATTGAAGGCATTAAGATTTTTTATCATAGAAATTGTACTCTTTTGGAAAGATCATGGTGGAATTTTATTGAATTGTTTGCTTAAAGAAGAAGCTCAAAAAGTTTTTTGAAGAATTTCAAGCAGGTGACTGTGGAGGACATCTCTACTGGAAGACTACTGCATACAAAATCCTGAGAGCTAGCCTACTTTGTTTGCATATGTAAAAAAGTATGTGACCTCCTGTCACATGTGTCAAATATTTGAAGGAAAGAAAAAGTTGTTACCCCTTCCCTTAAAACCCATCTCAACAGAAATTCCTTTTTAACAATAGGGTCTTGACTTCATGGTGAAATTCACCCTCCATCCTCAGCCCAACATAAGTGGATTCTAACAACCACTGACTATTTTACTAAGTGGATAGAAGCCATATCCTCTAGGAAATCCACTGACACTTGCATAATCTCCTTTTTAGAAAACAACATACTTTCAAGATTTGGATGCCCCCAAAATATTATCACTGACAATGTAGTTGCATTCAAATCCAAAAAGATGATTGATTTCTACCATAAATACCACATTACTAATGGTCATTCTACTGCATATTACCCCCAAGGTAATGGCCTTGCTTAATCTTCCAATAAAAGCCTTGTGAACATCATCAAAAAATTACTAGAAGATAACAAGAAAACTTGGAACAAGAGGTTAGTTAATGCCTTATGGGCAGATAGAATTACCACCAAAAACTCTATTGGTACATCCCCTTACCAGCTTGTTTATGTAATGGATGTTGTTTTTCCATCTTCCTTAGGAGTACCAATAATGAAGATAATACAACAATTACAAGTTGAGACCAATGACATTCAGAGAAGGATTAACCAAACTATTCACTTACAGAAAAAAAAAAAAGAAGAGGTTTATCGTAAGTCTCAAGTTATCCAAGATAATATTAAGAAAAAATTTGACTAAAAGAGTAAAGAAGATGATTTTTATATTGCTGACAAAGTTCTAAAGTGGGATTCAAGGAGAGAAGGGACAGGGAAACATGGGAAATTTGATTTCCTATGGAAAGGACCTTATGTTATTTATGGTTACAGAGGTAACAATGCTTTCTTTTTGAAAGAGATGGATGGATTAGATCTGCTAGGTGGACATGTCAATGGTAGAATGCTAAAGCATTACTACTCTTCATAAATAACTAATAGTTAAATTTGTTTACTTTATCCGTTGTACATAAAATTACAGATTTTAGATTGAATTGGATGTTTTCCTAACAAAATTTGAAGCCCAGAGAGAAGGCCCTAAGCTTTGAAAGGTAAAATATCATAAGTATGAATAATTGCAGAGCTCAGACAACATTTACAAGGTCAACATAGTCATATTTCAAAAGCTACTAGTCTCAAAGTTCTTGACATTTCAACAAGAAATTCCATCCCCATGTGGAGCCACTGTTAGGGTCCTATAATAATAGGGTTCATAATTTTTGAATTGAATTTGATAAGTATCGTAAATATGTACATACCTTGCTTTCTACAAGTCGTTTTTCCATATTTGAAAATAATAAAAAATGAAAAGAGGGTAAAAAGTCCTAAAAGAAAAATCAAAGGACTTGAAAAGAAAAAGATTAAAAAGAATAGAAAAATGGACCCCAAACACAAAAAAGAGATAAGAATAAGACATGAAAGTAATGCAAGTCAAAATGCCATTACTTTTTACTTTTTACTGCAAATAAATGATTAAAGAAAAGACTGTCTCCGATTGAAGAAAAGACGCAGCCGCTCTCTATTCATGCAAAAACAACCAGAATTTGGCCCAATTCTCTGCTTCGACTGCTCAGAAACTCCAATTTGTGCTTAAATGACCTTGACCAAGCTTCTGAAAGCTCCCAGACATCCTAGAAACCCCTTTTCAAGTCAAATACCTACAAAAAAAGGTATTTTTCAAGAAAAATAACTATCTTACACCTGAAAAGAGCTATGCTTGTGAATTTAAGCCTTCTGTAAGAATTTTTTCCAAAAGAAATACCTTAATTTCCTTCAAAATTCATGTTTGCTACAACAACACTGATAAATTTACAGTTTCTGAAAACTATAAGTTAATTTTAAGCAAATTCTGATTGTTTTAAATCATTACAGACCTCCAGAAAACCCATTGAATGATTTCAAACCCTTTTATAAATGCTCAAAACCCATTTTTTGCATGAATTAGAATGTTTTAGGCCTGTTTTATCCAAGAAAAGAGTAGAAAACCTTGGTTAAACCTTTCCTTAATCTGTTACAAGGTTTAAAGATTAATTTTGAAGCACAGTTGAAGGTTTGAAGCATAAAAATCTAGAGTTTACCTGTTAAAACTCTAAAGGAAACCTCTGTCATATTAAAAGAACTTTTGTCAACATTCTAAGCTTACAAAAGAGTATAAAAACCTAAAAATAGAGTTTCTAAGATTCAGAGGTCTAAATTGTCAATAACAGACCTAGAAATGGCTTCTAAAAACACAATTTTCATAAATCCACTACAACCTCCTCTTGTAGATGTTGAGCATACCCTTGTAGCTGATGTTGATTACAAAATAATTGATACAATAATTGAATTCAATATTATTGATCTCCACTACTGGAGTTTAGAAAAATATTTGGATCAGGGAGATGAAGTTCAAATTTGGGAGTCCAATTTGCCCAAATATGTAGTCCCCATACCCGTCAGTGTCTAGAGGTCATTAGACTGTGTCAAGCTCACTATTCCCCTAACCTAAGATCTATTTTTAATACTAAGAAAGAAGTATTTTTCATTATCACTGCAGAATCAATAAACCAAATGCTTCATTTGAAACCAGATCCTAATGCAATCCCATTATCTATAGAAGCTCTTACAAAGCTTTATCTGGATTTAGAATTCCCTAAAAGATTTCAAATATTTCATATATTCATGCCTTCATACGTTGAAATCCAAAAGAATAACCCTCCATATTCATCCTCTAAATTTCTTGAAGGATCAAGACATGTTATTTCAATGTTGTCCTTTATTCTTGATTATTTTACTGATGAGAACACTGATGAGTCTATACTTGGTTTTATATCCACTTTTGTGCCTGGAAAACCCCCCACAGTCATTTATAACTATGCTGAGTACATAGCTGATAGTATCCATGATCAGCTTGTAAAAATTCACACTGAAGGTGTTTTCAGATATACCTCTTTCCTCTTTCATATGTTCCTTTACTTCCAAGCAGATAAATTCCCAGTAGCCCTTCAGAAGTTGGATGTAGAAGGTAATCGACGCTCAGTTATTTTCTGGACTTATTTAATCAGAAAAGAGTCAACTGAGTTCACTTATGTGGATTTCACAGACTGTTTTATTCATCCATTGATAAAAATTCTTACAAATAGTGTACAGCCAAGGATAAGTGACGAGATAAAGAAATTTTTATAGCTATCAGAGCAGAGTAGAACTGGTGATTGGTACCTTTACCAAAATCATACAGATATTAGAGTCTATGGGTCAAACCTCTTTCCCTATAAATTTCCAAAATACTTCAATGAGAGTGTTTGCCTTAGATTACATAAGACAAATTCTAAATTCATATTCCCAATGAGAGTGTTTGCCTTAGATTACATAAGACAAATTCTAAACTCATATTCTATAAAAAATTTAGCTGCTAAAAAGAAGACTCGGTTCAAATTGAAAAACCAGGTGGGTACTTTCATATGCAATCACGGGGAAGCAGGTATAGAGGCAGCAAAACAGTTGCTAGAATACAAGTTTGATGAAAGTTTCTTGTGGAACTATGATCCTTATGGAATACTCAGTAATATGAGGGTGAAATGAAAATTAACCTCATATATTCATGATAAAAATCCTTAAATTGAAAATTTTTCCAACCAAGCTGAATGGTTGGAAAATACATTGATGGAATCTGTCAAACAAGGTGATACTAGTCACATTTTGCAGACTCCTATTCAGGAGGACAGAACCACAAAGAGAATCAAAGAAGAAGGCACATATACAGCTGAAACAACAACAGAAACTAGATTCAAGCTCAAGTACAATAAGAAACCTAAAATCAATCCAGCAGATAAACAGAAGCAAACAATTGAGGTTTTAGATGAAGAAAACCCAAAGAAGGAGACTATGACTCACACAGTAATTGAAAATGAATAGGAACCTGATACTTCAAACACTTAGATGATTGAAAAACAACAAAGCATGGAAGCATCTTCATCACAGCAAGAAGAAGATAAAGACATGGATATCAAAGAAAAGTATAAACAAGTCAAATCCAAAAAAGAAGAGATCAAGAATGAAATGTATTCACGGTATTTGAAGCAGACTCCAGGAAATAAAAATAGGTTTCTCTCATCCTTTGATTATACAAATAATAAATTGATAATGTCAATACTTCAACATACAGCTAAGATACCCAAAACAACAACATATTATAAGAAAGTTGACTTTGAAGTACTAGTAGAAAGCATTCATCCATTGGATCAGACTGAGTTTCACAAGAAAAGCTCAGAAATGCTTTATTCTACCATAACCACAAAGGAAATGAATGCCCAAAATCTCCAGAACAATGTGACAAATATGAGAGATCAGCTTAGTATTGAAAAATCTTCCTCCTATGCTAAAGACACTAGAATCGAGTCTTTAGAAAAACTGGTAATTTAAGTAGGGTATGATCCTTCAAATGCGAAAGAAGCAGAGGAATTAGTAAATAAGAAAAATTTTGATATTGCAGCACTTAGAAATCAACTGAAACTACCTCCAACAAAACATCCATAGGCTAAAGAGATTGTGCAAGAGGCAAATCAAAAATATGAGATGATGAGTCTCATACTACAAATGATAGCATAGATCAAGGAGATGGAGATTGAAATGGACAAGCTTGTCCAAGAAAAAGAAGCTACAAAAATTCAAAGTGTTCCTCCTACAATCATTCCCATGGTAACAACATCGGTCCCTTCAACTCTAGTAGAAGAATTAGCACCAAAGTCCCACTGGCCATAGCAGTGTCAGTCACTTCTTCCACTACTTCTGCCATAGAATCTTCCACTTCAGTAGTTCAATAGTCAGAAGAGGCCAGTAAACTCATTAAATCCATGGAAGATATGTCAATACAAAATAATGAGATCAATATATTGAAAGAGAAAATCAAGAACTTGGAAGATGCCAAGAAATTAGCACAAATAAATGCTAAAACAGAGGAACAGAAGGCCAAAAGGTTAAGTGAACAGCTTAAAAAGGTAGAAACATAATTAACATTAAAAGAGCCCATGGCCTACATAAAAAATCATCTATGGTCCAGGATCATTGAGTCAATTAATGATACTTGGCCTTTCATTCAAGTGATCTATGAACAAAAGGACTTAATCAAAGCAGCCAAAGAAGAAATTTTGAAGACTAAGGAAGAGCCAGGTGCTAAGCCTGAAGAGGGCCTAGAAATAATCAAGTTTCTCAACACTAAAAACAAGCAAGAATTAGATGAGATAGGAATTACTGATAGGACAGAGACAATTCTTGAGGTAAGAAAGGTCATTTCAAAGAAAAAATTGATGAAGCAACTAGAAGAGAAGTGTAAAAACATGGACATGGCCATAACTAGATTCATGGTTAAGTTTGACACATTAAGACAAAAATGCTTGCCAAACATTCTTGTTATCAATGATAAATTGATGAAGCAAGAAGATTACAATAAGAAGATCAGGGAATTTTCTAAGGAACAAGTGAACAAGGTAGATTGGCAAGGAGTTCCAAAAGGAAAAGTGTTACATAAGAGTGTTGAAAACTTGTTTTATTTACAGCATGAGATAAAACACCTCTTTGTAGTCAAGCCAACCTTTGTTAGATACACTGAGGTAGGTGAGAATTTCATAAAACTTACAAATATTAAGTTACCAGATGAATAGTTTTGGTAGAAGATCACAGATTTATTGTAAAAAGAAAGTTTGCAGTAAAAGAGGATGAAAAAACAGAGTTGTTTTTTACACAGTAAAAACAGATTTTTAAATTAGTAACACAGTCAAATCAACAGGTTAAAGAGTATCAGAGGTAAAGTGTATCAGTTAAAGAGTATCAGGTGAAAGATAATGTTCAAGACAAATTGAAGTTTGCTTGCCAACATTAAAGACAACAGAACAGCCAGCTGCAGCCCAAAAACCAACAGAAAAGATATTTAATTTTAATAAAGAGGACAACTTGCAAGTTTGTTATGCAGTTGTCACTATCCTTTTGTAATAGATATTTTATTTTCCATAGAAAATTCCTATGATTGTTCTAAGATATTTTGTATTAATTTTTGTATAAATACTTCATTACTTGAAGTATTAGTGTGGATTAAATTGTTGAAGATTTCTATAGCTGGAACATTATGAACCTAAGGATTTTTGTAATCAAGCTCAAATCATAAGACTGGATTTAAAGGAATAAAGAATCATATCACTAGATTCATGTGTTGGGCCACTGAAGTGAAGTGTTCTCTTATGTCTTTTGTCAATTTTATCATGTTTTACATCCATTCATGAATGTTTTCTAAATTTTAATGTGAAATCAGGAATTCTTATATAAGAATTTGTTAAAAGCACTCTGTTATTGACTAGTGTTCATTTTAATGTTTTCTGTTGATATCCAGACTAGGGAACCCTTAATTTCTCCCTAATTTCGACTGACCTCTACCTTCTCTTTCATTATCCAGATCAAAGAATTCTTAATTTCTGTTTATCTCGATTAGTGTCATTTCACCAATCAACCTTTAAAGATCTTTAGTGACTCTGTTATCTTGCCCTTTAAACATTTGACTTTATACCTTGATCCTGACCCTTTTTCTTGACACATTGACTCCATCTGTCCAATGGATTACAGATTCATATTTATCCATCTCAATAAGTGATTTTCCCACAAAATCAAATGAAAACCCCAAAACCAATTTTCCCTATATAACTAGCCTAAAATCAAACATAAAAACAAAGTTAAACATTATAGAGAGAGCCCTCTCTGAGCCTTAAGAAGGCTCGATCCTAAAGCTTAAAAGTAGGTCTGTGGATATCTCTATTGTTCTTTAAACTGGAAAATCAAAATCTCACAACTTTGGGAATTATTAGAGTGATAAAATTCCTGAGAGTGAAAAAATGGTCGATAGTCGAGTGGTGTCTCCTAAAATTAGCTTTTCCTTTAGCTCTTTTTTCCTGGCTTTCCAGCCAAAGGCTAAGCCTCTTTTCCAAAATGAGCCCATAAATTTTGGCGAGGATGTGGCTAATAATAATGGTCATGTAGTTAGAGGGAACTATTTTGTCCCCATTTTTAAAAATAGGCACAATAAGGCTTTGCGTCTAAAGCTGAGGGAAGCCATGCTTTGTAGCCAAATTGAGAATCTTATGGAGATGAGGAATGATGATAGATATACCCATTTTAAGGATATCAGCTTGGTATCCTTCAATATATTTAGCTTTCCCATTTGTAATCTTAATAATCCCAAACTCAACATCTTCCAAAGAGAATGCATCCCCCTTAATAGGAGTGTTTAAGGTGGTTCCCATAGTGTCTGGAGAGTCATACAACTTCTTAAGATAGTTGTCCCAAATTTCTAATGGAATACAATGATTATCTTTGGTTTTACGAACAAGCAAATTCCACCAAAAATTTCTGGCCGTGACTTTAGAGAGGTGGAGAATATGATATTGTTTTTATTAATATAAGCCCTATTCTTCCTCTTGATGAGAGATTTGTAAATATTTATATTCTGAAGCTTAATGATTTCATTAGGAGTGTCTCTGATCACTTTCCTAGAAATTTTACAATATTTGTCATACCATGGATTGGAAGTTCTATTATTCTACTTAAACGAAGTCTCATTAGAGAACTTTCTAATGGTATTGGAAAGGGTAGTAGTAAAACAGTAATAAATTTGATCAATGTTTCTATTATAAGTCATGGAGCCTAAATCCATTTCTAAATCCCTTAAGAATAGGTCGACCTTATTTCTATCGAGGCGAATTTGTATTTTTATTTCCCTAGTCTCATGCATGTGGGTGGTATGCATAACAAGATCAAAGGATATAAACTGAGGTCTATGGTCAGATTCAGGCTTGAATCCGTTAAGAAGCTCAAAGTTTGTAATATGGTTGAGGATGAGGATGTTGGAAATCGCATAATCCATAACACTGCAACCCATCCCATGGAAATAGATCATCTTACTGGAGAGGGACCACTTTCGAATACCATTATAGATTATTAGGTCATGTGAACTACAAAGTTTGAGGAGCTCGGTGCCGAATAATTTCTCGATTAGGTCTTCAAATATTCTCTTGAAGCTATTAGCTAAGTTACTATTTTCATCAAGCCAGAAGGGTTCAGGGTTTGAGTTGTTGCTTAACATAATGGCTTGGTTAGTAGTAGTTCTAGCATTAAAGTCTCCAAGAAAAAGGATATTACCTCCATTCCTTAGGTTGGATGTGTCTTTCTCCAAGGTATTGAACAAACAATTCTTATCAAATTTTTTTTCTTATAATATGTAGAGTTGATAGGAGAAAAATATAATATTACAAGAAAGATTATATTGGTGGTAGAATCAAAGATTTTGATCGAAATGTATTGATTGAGGGGGTCGATTTTATGAAGTCGGATGTGAGATGAAACAATGTTCCTTATATAGCAGGCTATACCACCAAAACCCCTTCAAAAGGATTTCTTATTCCAAACTAACCAAAGAGTGAAACCATCAAGGTGAGGGACCCTAGATTCCTCATGCTCCAAAGTTTCAACTAAAATAATAAGGTCAAAATCACTCAGGATCCAGCTTAAGATAAGGCCTTTACACCATGGAAAACCACGGCAGTTCCAGAAGAGGAACTAGAGTGATGCAACTCCCTATTTATCACTTTTTCTTGAGACTTTATCTCTAATAATAGATTTCCTATTCCTAATGATTTCCCATTTCCTTACCTTTCCTTCCTCCTTGACGTTTTGGAATTCTTTCCTAATTTCAACTTGGACTTATGGAATGCTATCTTCATTTATAAAGATTCTTGTTCCTTTTAGGCTTGGGGATTTCCTAAGTATATCCAATTTATTTTAATTATAATTGACTTTGACACAGATTATTTTGTGTTTATGCTCAAGCATCTTTCATACCCTTATTGCCTCTGTGAGATAAGTTGTTTGAATTTGAGATTTTTTTGTTAATTTATCTTTAACCATTTCTAATGTGTCTTCATTGTTTTTTCTTCTATACCCGCAATTATAAGGTTTAAGGCTCTTTTGTGGTGCTCATGGTCGAGTATAATTAGTTTATTAATTTCCTCTTTTATGGGTTTAATATCTAAGTTATTCTCTCTGTGATTTAGGGATGAGCTATTATGTAGTTTTCCTTTTAGGTTTTTAAGTTCTCTTTTCAATGTGTTATTTTCTTTAACCATTGCTTGTTTACTATGTTCTATTTCTTGAATTTTACCTTTCATTTCTTGGAGTTCTATTTTGAATGTGAATATTTTATTTTCTAATAAATTGTTGTTGTTGTCAAGCATTGTAGTTAGTTCTAGTTTAAAATGGTTTTCTCTTTCTTCTCTTCACATTTCTAAAGATTCAATGTACTCATAAAGAATCTCTAAGGTATTTTTACTTGGTCTACCTTTGCAAGAGGGGGCTTAAAAATATGAGGGTAAGTACTCATAGTGTAATAAAAAAAAACTTAACAAGAGGAGGGTAAGTGAGAACGTGTGCATGTGTCAAGTATTAAAGACTCTATGGTTTAAACCTTGATATATTAAAATCTAAAGTTTATTAATAATGTGTTTATTTTTATTTTTTTTAATATTGATCGCAAAATATTAATAACCCCGAAGAATTAATGTTTTAAACCCAATTGATTAATTTATTATTATTAATTAGCATTATTGTTATTTAATATTAGTATTCTTATTTTTAATTAATTTTAATAACATTATTAATTATGTAGAATTCTTTCGGTAATAATCACATTCAAATGAACATTGTCGATGCATTTCGAACCAACCAGTGTGGATGATGAAACACACCGGTTGGTTCGAAACGCGTCGACAATGTTCATTGAAATTTGATTATTACCAAAATAATTCTACATAATTTTACGATGGATCACAGAAGCCAAAATTCTATAAAAGAAAAATCATTATTAATTAATAAATATTAATAATAATTAATTAATAATAGTCATTAATAATAATAATTAAAATTTTCATAATTATTATTATTATTATTATTATTTATTAAAAATATATAAATATTTATTTATTTATAACTTAGGTTATTTATTGTTAATTATTATATTTACAATAATATTTTTAATTTAATAATAATTAGTTAATTAATTAATATTCAATAATAATAACAAATAATTAATTCATTCATTTTTCATTATTAATTAATTAATTAACAACAAAAAAAAATTATTATTATTATTATTATTTTAAAAAATATGAAATATATATATATATATATATATATATATATATATATTATTTCTAATTAATTAAACCCATTGGATTTATACTAAACTTAGGGATCAATATTATACTATTATAAACCCTAAAATAAATATTATACCCTAGGAATATGAACCCTTATATTAATAAACCCAAGGGGATATTATTCCACACAAGGGATTAATATTATAAACCCAAGATATATAAGCTCTAAGATAAATATTGTAAACCCTAGAATTATGATGGTTGACCATGGTTGATTTTCATATTGAGATGATACGTACAACGTTGCACCATGGTTGAACATGATTTATTTTCATATGCATAAAATCTTTGTCACGATGAAATGTTGAATCATGGTTGATTTTCATATTGATAAAATCTTTGTCAATGGACCATGGTTGACCATGATTATAAACCAAGTGGATCTATATTAGACATAAGGATTAATATTATAAACCATATGAATAATATTAAACCCTAGGAATATGAACCCTTAGATTAATAAACCGAGGGATTAATATTATAAACCCAAGGGTATAATAAACCAAAGCGCTTAATTCCAAAACCAAAGTGACTATAAACCCTAAGGGACTAATAAACCAAAAGGATTAATACTAAAAACCCAAGGGATTATAAACCCAAGAGAATAATATTATACCCTAGGAATAAGAAACCTTAGATTAATAAACCTAAGGGACTAATAAACCAAAATGATTAATACTAAAATCCGAAGGGATTATAAAACCAATGGAATAATATTAAACCCAAGGGATAAATATTATAAACCCAAGGTATATAAATCCCAAGATAAATATTATAAACCATAAAATAAACATGGTTGACCATGGTTGATTTTCATATTGAGACAATCCTTGCCACAATGTGACATAGGATGATGGGTGACCACATTTGACCTATTTTTATTGCCATATTAAAACAATCTTTGTCACAATGCGATGTTGGACCGTGGAAACCCTATGAATAATATTATACCCTAGGAAAAAGAAAAATTAGATTAATAAACCGAACGAATTGACATTATAAACCTAAGGAACTAATAAACCAAAAGGCTTAATACTAAAAACCCAAGGGAATAATATTAAACCCAAGGGATAAATATTATAAACCCAAGGTATATAAACCCCAAGGTAAATATTATCAAACCTAAAATATATATGGTTTACCATGGTTGATTTTCATGTTGAGACAATCTTTGTCCCAATGCAATGTAGGATGATGGGTGACCATGTTTGACCATTATTAATTTCCATATCAACACATTCTTTTTCACAATGCAACATTTGATCGTGGAAACCCTATGAATAATATTATACCCTAGGAATAAGAACCCTTAGGTTAATAAACCCAATGGATTAACATTATAAGCCCAATGGATTAATAAACCAAAATTATTAATACTAAAAACCCAAGGGAATAATATTAAAACAAATGGATAAATATTATAAACCCAAGGTATATAAACCCCAAGATAAATATTTAAACCCTAAAATAAACATGGTTGACCATGATTTACCATGATCAATTTTCATATTGAGACAATCCTTGTCACAATGTAGCATGGGATGATGATCAACCATGTTTGACCTTTATTTATTTCCATATTGACACAATCATTGTCACAATGCGATGTTGGACCGGTAACCCTATGACTAATATTATATGCTAGCAATAAGAGCCCTTACATTATTAAACCCAAAGGATTGAAATTATACACCAAAGGGATTAATAAACTAAAATAATTAATACTAAAAATTAAAACTAAAACCCAAGGGAATAAAATTAAAACTATGGGGTAAATATTATAAACCCAAGGTATATAAATCCCAAGGTAAATATTATAAAACATAAGATAAACATGGTTGACCATGATCTACCATGGTTGATTTTCATATTGATACAATCCTTGTCACAATGTAGCATAGGACGATGATCAACTATGTTTGACCATTATTGATTAGCATATCGATGCAATATTTATCACAATGCAACATTTGACCGTGGTTGACCAAGGTTGATTTTCATATTGGTATAATATTTGTCACCATGCAACGTTGGATCATGGTTGACCATGAATGATTTCACACAACATTACTCGCCATGGTTAACCATGGTTGGCCAATATGGAACATGGTTGATGAAGATTGACATTTATTGACCATGGTTTATAATAAACCCTAATATTAAACTAAGTATTATAAAATTTAACATCATAACTCCAATATTTTATAATCCCTAAGATTAATATTATAAACCTCGAGATAAATATAATAAACCCTGGGATTATAAACATTGACATTAGTATTATATAGCGAATGGATTAATATTATAAATGCATGTGATTAATAACCTTAGGATTGAGAATATAAACTCCACAATTATAAACCTTAAGATTAAAAACCCTAAATGGAGTATTAAAAACAACATAAACACTAAATCCTAAACTCAATATTATAAACCACAGTATTAACCTTCATTTATTTAATGTCATCATGTGACATTGAATAAATTGAAATGTAATGCATAAACACCAATATTATAAACCAAATATTATAAACCCTGATATTAGACCCAATTTTGTAATTTCGCATTGCGCCGACAAATAAATTTTGATGTAATGTAACATTGTGACAATCATTGTTAGATTGATTGTCACATTGTTCCAAGATAAATATTGTAAACCCTAAAATAAACATGGTCATTAGAGGAAATTTTAGCCTAAAAGTGGCCTCGTGAGGAAAAATAATAAAATAATAGTTAAAATAATAAAACAAGAATTATGAATTTTGGTTTTTAAGCTCCTGTGATATTATTGAAGAGCTTTCCGAATTATCCACAGTATTAAGGAACATTTGTCGACATTTCGAATCCCAATAGATATCCATCTTCAGGACATTTGAATGAAGGATTGAAAGAAGGGATTTATGCCATTAATAGTGAAGAAAAATATAAGAAAACCAACCAAAATTATTATTTATTATTATTATTATTATTATTATTATATATATATATTATTTTATAAATTATTTAATATTTTTTAATTTAATTCCAAAAAACATAAAGAAATAATTTTATTTCTAATTTAATGATTAAAATAAAATAAACTAATTTTAATTAATGAGACAGTCCTTGGATAATTAAAATTAGTTTATTTTATTAATTAATAATTAATAATTAGTTTATTTTAATTTAATTATTAAATTAGAAATAAAATTATTTCTTAATGCTTTTTGAAATTAAATTAAAAAATATAAAATAAAATATATATAAAAAATAAAAAATGATAATTATGGTCGGCGCTTTTATATCTTTCTTCGCTATTAATGGCCTAAAACCCTTCTTTCAATATTTCATTCAAATGTCCTGAAGATGGATCCCCGTTGGGATTCAAAATGTCAACAAATGTTGCTTAATACTATGGATTATCCGGAAAGATCTTCAAGAATTATGAATTTTGGAGCGAAAGGAACAAAACTAGTTTTTTACTTGTATATTTGGCTTATCTCCTTATTGGTTTACCCAAATTTCAAGTGTAGACACTCATTTTATGTAGAATTAAATTCCACATTGAATGGTTACCCAGTATGCATACTTTAGAGAAGACCCGCATTGATAAAAATTGAAGATACATTAAAAAAATGTGTTCAATGATAAAAATTGAAGATACATTAAAAATTTGTTCATCATAATTTTTTAATGTATCTTCAATTTTTATCAATGTGGGTCTTCTCAAAAACATGCATAAAGGGTACTCGCTGAATGTGGAATTTAATTATGCATCCAACGAGTGTATACAATTGAAATTTAGATAAACCTATAAGGAGATCAGCTAAAAATACAAGTAAAAAAAATAGATTTTCTTCTTTTCCTTCCAAAATATTTACATGTACCTCTTTTTAAATTTAAATTATTTTGATTGGTTTGCATATTATGGCATGGAAATTACCTAAAAATTTCATGGGAATTTTTAGGATGAAATTTCCTCTAATGTGACAATGGTTTACCATGGTTGATTTTCATATTGAGACAATCTTTGTCACAATGTGATGTAGGATGATGGGCAACCATGTTCAACCATTGTTGATTGTCATATAAACACAAAATTTGTCACAATGTGATGTAGGACAATGGGCGAACATGTGCAACCATTTTTTATTGCCATATCAACACAATGTTTGTCACAATGTGATGTTGGACCCTGAAAACCCTATGAATAATATTACACCCAAGGAATAAGAACACTTAGATTAATAAACCCAAGGGATTGACATTATAAACCCAAGGGACTAATAAACTAAAAGGATTAATACTAAAAGCCCAAGGGACTAATAAACCAAAAGGATTAATACTAAAAACCCAAGGGATTATAAACCCAAGGGAATAATATTAAACCCAGGGAATAAATATTATAAATCAAGGTATATAAACCCCAAGATAAATATTATAAACCCTAAAATATATATGGTTTACCATGGTTTATTTTCATATTGAGACAATCCATGTCCCAATGCAACGTAGGATGATGGGAGATCTTGTTTTACCATTATTGATTTTCATATAGACACAGAATTCATCACATTGCGATGTTGGATCATGTAAACCCTATGAATAATATTATACCCTATGAATCTAAACCCTTAGGTTAATAAACCCAATGTATTGACATTATAATCCCAAGGGGTTAATAAATGTAATGGAATAATAAACCAAAAGGATTAATACGAAAACCCAAGGGAATAATATTAAACCTAAGGGGTAAATATTTTAAACCCAAGGTATATAAACCTCAGGGACTAATAAATCAAAAGGATCAATAATAAAAACCCAAGGGATTATAAGCCCAAGGTAATAATATTTTTTTTTTTTCTAAATAAGACTAATTTCTATTAATGTAACATAAATTACAAGGAAGCTCGGCCCTCTGCAGTCCTAGCCTATTCCGAAGGCATAGTTCTCAAAAATAACAAAATTGGGACTGCCCACAAAGGGGAAACCAGTCCAATAAGTAGTTTTATCGGTGCCTACAGATAGGAAACCAGCGTTGCAAATGGAAAAATGATAATTTTTTGCAGACCTCAAACATACATTAAACCAGAAACTAGAATCCAGAAAGAACCTTAGTGCTTAGGTGTCATTTGGAGAGGGAGGTGTCTCTTCCACAATTAGACACATGTACTCATCAGTGTCATCTGCTAGCTTGTCGTGGGTGGCATCCTCTATGTTCCGGGACTCCTTAGTGTCACAGGATTTTCTAGGAGCATCTTTACTGCTCTTCCAATCTTCACTACTATTTTCGGTGCCTTTGCTTCGGCTACTGGAAGCAGGGTCGCTCTTCTCAGCTGCAAAAGGAGTGCTTTGGTTAGAGAATTTCTCTAGTTTTATGGGACGAAGGCCAGCCACACTGGTGGGTTCCTCTTTGAAGGAGACGATGATAGTTGCAGTAATGCGCGGGTGGTCCAAGGTGCACAGAAAGTGAAATTGAGCAGAGTGGGTGGGTTGCGGAGAGGCAGTCATTTCCAGCTGAGGCAACGACGAGGTTATGGTCGTGTAAGGAGGATGCAAAGAAGGAGAGCAGGACCATCCAGAAGTTCCAGCACGGCCTCGTCCACTTCAAGTGGTCGGATAGCGTCCGTGAGAGTGCTCCAAAGAAGAGGGAGTAGTATCAAAGTGGGACGAAGGAGAGGAGTGAGCAACGTGACCTCTGTTTCTACTGCGTCGGCAGCGCATGCGATGACAAAGACGGGGCATGGTGGAGCAGTGGGGAGAGTGAGAGCTCTAAGTCGAAGTATCAGCGAGGTGAGGGACCCAAGGAGCCGAGAGCGCAAAAGCTGGGGAAATTCTATCCACAAGGGTGAAATTCAGACGGTAAAGAAGACTCTGAGAGAAGTGCAGGCTAGGAACCACCTCAATGCAATAGACAAGATTGCAGCGCCACCTTGTAGGTGTTTGAGAGCTCAGCTCTGAGACTTCAGGGGAGCAATTTCAGCTCAGCGGCAGAAGCGAAAGAGGAAGACAACCAGTCGAAGGAGGAAGACAACCAAGCGAAGGAGGAAGACAACCAGGCACATTCATTTTGAAGGACCAGCAATGGCATCGAAAAATGGGCAGAATTAAGTTGCAAATGTGGGAGCTGTTGGGGAAATTTAATGCCCGCCATTGAGTGTTGGGAAAAATACTAAGAGGGGGGGGGTGAATCAGTATTTATGGCATACTAAAACTTTTTACTTTTTCATGCTCTAAAACCCATAAGCTACTTTGATGAAGCCAACTAGCGTATACACACGGATATCCTTCATAAAACTCGCGTATACACAGAGATCTAATTATGCCATTAGTTCTTCACTTATATCATTCCATCATTCATTCATTAGATGTTCTATAAATAGTAAACATGTGCAGTAAGAACAGAATAAACCATCACACATAAGCATCAAACATGAACACCAGGATTTTTAGGTGGAAACCCAAGTCGGGAGAAAACCACCGCTGTAGTTGCTCAGCCTTCAATATTTTATTATAGGGAAAACATCTTACAACATATGTGCTGGTGAAGACTCCTACCAGCACTCAGGCACCCACCTGCGCTCGTTTACCAGCCTCTCCTGGAAGGGAGCTCCAACCCCCTGACTCGTTTACCAGCCTCTCCTGGAAGGGAGCTACGACCCTCGCTTTCCGGCTTACCAAATTTCAATCGGAAGGGAGCTACGACCCCCTGATCTTGTTTACCAGCCTCACCTGGAAGGGAGCTACAACCCCCTGACTGAAGGCTACAACCCTCAGCACCTTTATGGACCACGTTTCATTAATTTTCACACTGGATCCAAAGCTTCCTTTAAGACACCACCTGCAGGCCACATTTCATCATATTTTCAGACTGGACCTACTCCATACTTTTAAGCATAGTCAAACATGAAACTGATACAAATAATTCACTGACAGATATCAGTAAACCAGCAGAACAGATCAGAAATTTCTTACCACAGACTTCAGCAAACCCTAGTTTGAATACGCGCTTTCCTTTCACTGATACCGCGTATACACGCGCTTCTGTTCACATAAACCTGCGTATACATCTGCACATAAACTTCACTGCACATACGCGCTTTTTCTTCATCGAAGCCGCGTATATACGCGCTTCCTCTGCAGCGAACTAGCGTATGGATCTTCAACTATTACAGAGCTGCATACTTCTTCAGATCAGATATTCAGTTCAGATTCAACCCTTTACTTCAGACAGATGTTTGCCTCATCACAGACGACCACCTTAACAAACGTATCTAAAATAGAATACAAGTACATTTCAGATCTAGAAATCCCGCTTCATCATTTCTTCATAAGTGCATCATAGATTCAGATCTATCATCAAACCTTTACCTTTTCCATATAGATATACTTCACAGAGAAGTATTCATTCAAGCTCAGACATCTTGCGCTCACACTCATAATTTGCACAATGAATTTCTTCTCTTTATATAGGTTTACCTTTTTTTTTTATTTCAATACCATGAGCCCTTTTTTCAATACCATGAGCCAAACCAGGTCATCTTATGTACCGGATCTGGGTCATTTAGACGAATCATGACCCAATACAATGGGTCAATACCATGGTGGTTACCCCTGGTTTTGCACTTTTTGAGCGCTTTTTCCCATACGCGACTTGGCACGTTGTTTCCCGCGTGCATACGCGACTTCCCCCAGGCAAATCCGCGTATGCCTAGAGACATACTCTTTTCATCATAGATCTATCACATACTGGATTCCTTTCTTGATTACCTTCTGTACTCACTGTAGATACATCAGATTCAATTCATCAAGACACATTCTATCAAGCACAACTTCATCAGGTGAGTTGCCATTAAGGACAACACTCTATCAAGTGGGTACCCAGCATCATATTGTCAACAAAAATCATATCACATCAGATTTACATCATTTACCAAGTCCATCAAGTCAAGAGTAACTTCATCAGGTGGATTGCCATCAAGGACAACACATGTCAACAATCTCATGTCTTCATCTTCATCAAGTGGGTTGCCATCAAGGAAAACTCTCTGCATCATATTGCCAACAATCTCCCCCTTTGGACTTGATGGCAACCACGATGGTGTTTGATCATCAAAAAAGATAGGTACATTAAGAATACAATGACACCATGTCACTCTCCCCATTCTGTGACACCATTCTTTCTCTCCATTCAACTTCATTCAAACACCATGTCACTTCTTTGACATCAAGGGCAAAGGGCGGAACAAAACCAACATACTCTCCCCCCTTTTCTCCTCATTTGGAAGAAGCGTTCTGCAGATATGATATATACCGAAGTGACCAAGCTCCCCCTGAGTTCAAATAACTTTTCAATAAAGTACATGACTCTATGAACCGCCTATCACCAAAGACTTACTTACATCAAAATCCAACCAAAGACTTTAAGTACCCAACCAAGTGGATTTACATATGTGACACAAGTACCCAGCCAAGTGGGTTTACACAATTTGACTCAACTACCCAACCAAGTGGGTTTACAAATTTGATCAAGACCTTACATGACTGAATATTACAATTTTACATCATAGGTATCAACGTGAACTTTTCATCAAATTACAAAATATGACCATTTACAGACCAACACCGTAAAGTCCTTAAGAAAGAGAACATGTATCAGAACCATCATAATGCCAATAGTGCATTATACTCAGCAAAGCTAATGCTCCCCCTGAATCTGTGCATCCAAGCATCCTTTCCATATGACTAAGGCTCCCCCTTAGTTTGTGCATCCTGAACATTTTCACCAAAAAATCATCAAGGTATCTTTATCAAAACATTAGACATAGAATTATGAGAACTGGAACACCACCATAGATACCAAACAGTATCAAAGATACCAAACAGCACTGCAGCTGTGCTGAAGAGAGCTGACCCCAAACATAAATTTGTCAGCAATCATACATACGCGATTTTCTGTGCATGAACTCGCGTATATACGCGACTGTGTTTCAGGAAATCCGCGTATCCAATACCATCTTCTATATTTTAGCCAGATCTGATCCTCTTGTGGGAAAAAGACAATGTTCAGCTTCTTTCTGGGATATTTGAATGCTTTCCGACGTTTATAGATAACTGTGCAGATTAATCCAACGGTTGTAGCATAAGCACATTAGTAACCAAGCCTTCAGATTCTTTGCAGCATCAATACAATCTTTCCAAGAGAAATTGTCATACCGGAACAACATCTTCAAATATGTGTCAAGAAATCATCCATGTGGTCCAATAACATCAAGATCTTCAAGATTTAACATGAAGTAACATATGTAGGCAAAATATCTCAACCATAGTAACAAACTCTGCATGATCTATTCTTATTTTTGAATCAACCGACATCCAACTCATCCATGTGTGAGCACAAATGATACTTATCAGCAACCAGGGCTCAAAATCTCATCATAATAAACCATGTACCAAGTCATCATCATTTGAGCATGAGTATCTCAAAAACCAGAGAATAAGCAGTCATATTGCCAACAATGCAATCATTAGTATTCAACCTGCTGCTCCCCCTGAACCAGTGCTCCTTCTTAACTTGTGCAACCTGAATACGTTCATCAGCAAGTCATCAGCAACAATCTCTGCATGAACTGCCCTTATCTCCGAATTATAAGACTTTCATCTCAACAATGAATACTCTTCATCAAAAAACAAACAGGACTCATCCACAATCTTCAACATAAGGAACCATGTATTATATCATCATTATTTAGAACTGAGAAACTAAGCTAATATTGAGTCAATAATACAGTTATTAACAGTCAGACTGATGCTCCCCCTGCACCTCTGCTCCAGATCTTCATCTATCATATAAATTCTCTTATCATTAATGCATACGCGACTGTGTCTGCTGGAAATCACGTGTATACGCGACTTTTGTTCATATAACCCGCGTATGGAAAGTGAAGCATAGAAATTTTCCACATTCCTTCATCTCCCCCTGAACTTGTACTTCCTGTACCTATCGTCTTCATACTAGATGCTCTGTCAGAAATATATATAACCAGAAAAATCAAATCAACCATGAGAGTCATCATACATTGCTCCCCCTGTGATGATACATTACTGAATCTCATAATGTATCCCACATCATTCCTACAGTCAATCAGAGAAGTAAGCTTTAGAAGCGGATGACTGCAGTAGGGTCAAAATTCCCTACGTTTATGATCGGTCCTCCATCTTTTTCCAGATTTGTTTGAACTTTCTATTTGTGTGCTGGAAGTTATCCAATTTCTCATATCTGTTCAACCTGCATTCCTTTTCTACATGTCCATACTTGTTACAAGAATAACATCTCATGTGTCAAGAGAAATAAGCATAAGAATCATAATGAGTATTTCTAATCTTCCTCCTTTTACAATCAGCTGCTTTATGTCCATACTTGTTACATGAAAAACAATATCCCTTGAAGCTACCAGAGTACCTTTCGGAGTAGAATCTGTTTGTTTGTGGCTGAAATGTTCTGCTTCTGCAATTTGCTGCAACATGCCCATAATTATGACATTTAAAACATTCAACGTTCTTGAATGAATTCCTTTGAGAATTCATGATTGTTGGTTGATATTTTGTCTCTTTCAACACTTCAGATTTAGTATTGACATCCTCTGAATTTTTAGCACTTCCTTGTGAGCTAGATTCTCCTTTAACAGTTTCATGGAAACCAAGACCAAGTTTGATAGCAGGAGACCTTTGATTACTCATAATATTGTTCAAAATATTAGTACTATCTTGAAACCTCAAAATTTTAACCTTTTCTTCTAATTTACCTTTGAGAATGTTTACCTCAACCTCCAAGGCTTGACATTGCTTTGTCATGCTTTATTCTTTCCTTCTTCCATCTTCTACTTGATCCTTCAGATTTAGAATCTCTTCTTTCAACCAATTTTCATTTTATTCACATGTTTTTTGCAGCTCTTCATTCCTCTTATTTGATTTTTCTAGATCTTCTTTGAGAAAGATGATTTCTGCTTCAAGGCCTTCCTTTTCAAATGGTTGTAGACGTTCCTCATTCTTCTTACTTGATGCTTCAAGATCTGTTTGCAGAGAGATGATTGCAGCTTCAAGTCCTTCATTCTTCTTGCTTGATATTTCCAGATCTTCATTTAGATCGTTAATTTCTGCTTCAATTCTTGTCATTCGATTGGATGCATAAGCATGGAACCTTTGGTACTTGTCTATCTGTCCATTCAGTATTTCTATTTTTTCTTTCATTTGAGAGATCAATTCTTTGTAGATAGAGTCTTTCTCTTTGAGTGATCTTTGTTGATCTTCAACTTTGATCTTGATAGCTTCCTCTAGATCCAAAGACTTACTTTCACTATCTTCACTATTGCATACACCAGAAAGCAAATCACAAGAACAACTATCAATACCTGATTTATCTTCTTCATTTTCTGCTGCACATGTTTTCTGAGATGTCTCCTTTTCAGTAGCCTTCTTCTTTTGCTTCCTTCCCATTGCGACGGATCTCCTTCAAGCGATCAAGCTTCTGCAGAAGGACCTGCTCTGATACCAATTGCTGGGAAAAATACTGAGAGGGGGGGGGGGGTGAATCAGTATTTAGGGCATACTCAAACTTTTTACTTTTTCATGCTCTAAAACCCATATGCTACTTTGATGAAGCCAACTAGCATATACACGCGGATATCCTTCATAAAACTCGTGTATACACAGAGATCTAATTATGCCATTAGTTCTTCACTTATATCATTCCATCATTCATTCATTAGATGTTCTATAAACAGTAAACATGTGTAGTAAGAAATGTAATAAACCATCACACATAAGCATCACACATGAACACCAGATTTTTAGGTGGAAAAACCCAAGCTCTGGAGAAAAACCACCGCCCAGCTTGCTCACCTCTTCAATATTTTATTATAGAGGAAAACATCTTACAACATATGTAGGCCGGGAAGTACTTCCTACTTCTCCAAGACCAGCACCCACCTCACAGTTACTGCCACTGGGCCTTCTCCAGTGGAGCTCCTAACCCCCCTCGAATCGTTTACCACCTCTCCCCGGGAAGGGAGCGTGTCGACCCCCTCGCTTTCCGTTTACTGCCCTCACCGGAAGGGAGAGCTACGACCCCCTGCTCTCGTTTACCAGCCTCACCTAGAAGGGAGCTACAACCCCCTGACTGAAGACTACAACCCTCAGCACCTCTATGGACCACGTTTCATTAATTTTCACACTGGATCCAAAGCTTCCTTTAAGACACCACTTGGAGGCCACGTTTCATCATATTTTCAGACTGGACCCACTCCATACTTTTAAGCTCAAACATACATCACCAACAGATACCTTTCAATTCAGAAAACACAGATCAAATAGCAGAAACATAGCAGAACAGATCAGACATTTCATACCCCGTGCTTCAGCAAACCCTAGTTTGCATACGTGCTTTCCTTTCACTGATGTCGCGTATATACGCACTTCTGTTCACATAAACCTGCGTATACATCTGCACATAAACTTCACTGCGCATACACGCTTTTTCTTCATCGAAGCCGCATATATACGCGCTTCCTCTGCATCGAACTAGCGTATGGATCTTCAACTTTTACAGAGCTGCATACTTCTTCAGATCAGATATTCAGTTCAAAATCAACCCTTTACTTCAGACAGATGTTCGCCTCATCACAGATCTAATCACTCCACAAATAGATCTAGTAGATACAAATACATTTCAGATCTAGATATCCCGCTTCATCATTTCTTCAAAGACCATGTGACCAGATCTATCATCAAACCTTTACCCTTTCCATACAGATATACTTCACAGAGAAGTATTCATTCAAGCTCGGACATCTTGCACCCACACTCATGATTTGCACAATGAATTTCTTCTCTTTATATAGGTTTACCCTTTTTCAATACCATGAGCCCCTTTTTCAATACCATGAGCCAAAACTACATTACTTCCGATGGTATTCTTGGACGGGGTCATTTAGACAAATCATTACCCAATACAATGGGTCAATACCATGGTGGTTACCCCTGGTTTTTCACTTTATGAGCGCTTTTGCCCATACGCGACTTGGCATGTTCTTTCCCGCGTGCATACGCGACTTCCCCTAGGCAAATCTGCGTATGCCTAGGGACATACTCTTTTCATCATAGATCTATCACATATTTTATTTCTTTATTCATTACCTTCTGTACTCACTGTAGATACATCAGATTCAATTCATCAAGACACATTCTATCAAGCACAACTTCATCAGGTGGGTTTCCATTCAAGGACAACACTCTATCAAGTGGGTACCCAGCATCATATTGTCAACAAACATCATATCACATCAGATTTACATCATTTACCAAGTCCATCAAGTCAAGAGTAACTCCATCAGGTGGATTGCCATCAAGGACAACACATGTCAACAATCTCATGTCTTCATCTTCATTCAGTGGGTTGCCATCAAGGACAACACTCTGCATCATATTTCCAACATTGAGACCTATGGGTGGCCATGTGGCTATGCCACTTTCCATCCCAAGAGCCCACCAACTGATTCCCCCTTTTAATCGCCCACATCCGGGAACCCAAGGGAATAATATTAAACCCAAGGTATAAATATTATAAACCCAAGGTACATAAACTCCAATATAAATATTTTAAACTCTAAAATATATATGGTTGACCATGGTTGATTTTCATATTGAGACAATCCTTGTCCCAATGTGATGTAGGGTGATGGGAGACCATGATTAACCATTATTTATTGTCATATCAACACAATCTTTGTCACAATGCAACGTTGGACCGTAGAAACCTTATGAATAATATTATACCCTAGGAATAAGAACCCTTAGGTTAATAAACCCAAGGGAATGACATTATAAACCTGAGGGATTAATAAACAAAAAGGATTAATACTAAAAACCCAAAGGATTATAAACCTAAGGGAATAATATTAAACTAAAGGGATAAATATTATAAACCCAAGGTATATAAACCATAAGATAAATATTATAAACCCTAAAATAAACATGGTTAAGCATTATTTAACATGGTTTATTTTCATATTGAGACAATCCTTTTCTTAATGCAGCGTAGGATGTTGATCAACCATGTTTGATTGCCATATCGATGAAATCTTTTTTATAATGTGATGTTGGACTATTGGAACCCTATGACTAATATTATACCCTAGGAATAAGAACCCTTAGATTAATAAACCCAAGGTATTGACATTATAAACCCAAGGGATTAACAAACCAAAAAGATTAATACTAAAAACCCAAGGGAATGATATTAAACCCAAGGGATAAATGTTGTAAACCCAAGGTATATAAACCCCAAGATAAATATTATAAACCCTAAAATAAACATGGTTGACCGTGATTTACCATGGTTGATTTTTATATTGATACAATTTTTATCACAATGTAGCGTAGGACGATGATCAACCATATTTGACCATTATTTATTTTCATATCAACACAATATTTTTTATAATATGACATTGGACGTGGTTGACGAAGGTTGATTTTCATATTGAAAAAAACTTTATCACCATGCGACGTTGGACCATGGTTGACTATGATTGATTTCACACAACACAATTGGCCATGGTTGGCCATGGTTGACCATGTTTATCCAAGATTGACCATGGTTGATGAAGATCGACCTTCGTAGACCATGGTTTATATTAAACCCTATGATCAAAATAAATATTATCAACCCTAAAATCATAACCCCAATATTCTATCATCACTAAAATTAATATTATAAACCCGTAGATAAATATATTAGACCCTAGGATTATAAACTGTGACATTACTATTGTAAACCCAAGGGATTAACATTATAAATGTTTGTGATTAATAAACCCTATGATTAACAATATAAACCACACAATTATAAACCTTAAGATTATAAAACATACACCCAGTATTGAAAATAACATAAACACTAAATCTTAAACCCAATACTATAAGCCTCAATATTAACCCTAATTTATTCAATGTCATCATGCAACATTGAATAAATTGCAATGTAATGCATAAACACCAATATTATAAGCCCAATATTATAAACCCTCATATTAAACCTAATTTTGTAATTTCACATTTCGACATTGAATCAATTTTGATGTAATGTAACATTGAAACAATCATTGATATATTAATTGTCGCATTGAAACAATTTTTATCACAATATGATGTTGCTCATATTTCCAAACCATTTCAACATCACGGTATTAAACCCTAATATCAAATTGAATATTGTAAAATATAACATCATAAACACAATATTATAAACCATAAGATTATAAGCCTAAGTTAAATATATTAAAACTAAGTTTATAAACCTAATTTTAATATTATAAACCCAATTGATTAATATTAATAAACCCAATGGATTAATATTAATAAACCCAAGGGATTAATATTATAAACCTTTGCGATTAATAAACACGAGGTATTAATATTATAAATCCAAGGCATTAATAATATAAACATTTTGGATTAATATTATACACCCTTGCAACTAATATTATATGGCCTTGGGGTTAATATTATAAACCCAAAAGATTAAACCCTTGGTTTATAATATTAATCAAATAGGAGAGAATTTTTGTTAATATTTAATATTTATAATATTGAATATTTTTTAATTATCAATATTAATAATATTAATGTTATTAATCATTTTAACGTTGTTTTGTTAATAATTTTAAATGTTAATAAATTTTAAAAATTATTATGATTAGTAATGTTATTAATTTTGTCCATGGGATCTAGATAGACGGCGATCAGGTGCTATATTAAGGTGCTCTTTGATGGGAAGTCATCAATTCAATTCCCCACCATGGTTGGGGTGATATATTGGACACGATGAATATGTAGTCCCACCAAGGTTACAAAAAAAATAATGTTATTAATATTATTTTTTTAAACAAGATTAATATTGTATTAACAATGTTATTATTATTTTTAAATAATATTAATAAAAATATTGTTTTTAATATTAATTTTAGTGTTATTGATATTATTAATTAGCATTTTTATTTATATTTTTTAAGAGATATTATTTATTTATGATAATAACTCTTTCAAAAATTTTAAAAACTTACTATAAAATATTTATAAACCAATTTAAAATTATAACAATAATATTATAAAACCAAGGCATTAACCTATGGAATAGATTATAAGAGCTAAAGGTTCCTTTCGAGTTGAGAGTTGCCACTATAAGATTATACAAGAATGTAATTTCCATGTTTAAGAGTAATGAGGGGTGGTCAAAAGATATTAAGTGTAATACCAGAGTTAAACAAGGTTTCCCCCTCTCCCCTACCCTATTTGGCATTGACATCGACAAGCTAGAAGGTTGTTTAGAGGAATCAGGTTGTGCTGGCATGATCTTAGTTGGAATAGTCATCATCCTTCTTCTGGCAAGGTGCCCATCTGATCTTGATAAGCAACCTAGACTTCCTAAGGATTTCTGCTTTACCATGAGTATGACTGTTAACACTGACAAAACAAAAGTTATGATTATCAAATCCAAGAAGGACACTTACGCTAATTTTGTGTATGACAATAGCAACATGGAGGAAGTGTCTTCTTACAAGTACCTAGGAATTGATATTCATCACAAGCTCAACTAGAACTATAGCATTGAGAAAATGATTAATGGAGGATGGAAAGCTTATTTTTTTCTTGAAAATAATTGTAAAGCAGAAAATCTTATGATGTGGGATAAAAAGAAGCTCCTCTTTGAAACTTTAGTCACTCATGTTATCTTTTATGGATGTGAGGTTTGGCATTGCAGCATCTCTAGAGAATCCTAGAAAAATATTGAGCAAATTGAGAAACGTTTTATAACATATAGCCTCAAAATTAAAAGTAATGCACCCTATCCTATTCTCCTTATAGAAGTGGGTCTTTCCCCTAACGAGAGCCTAGGTATCACTAGGCTCTTGTTGTATAAGCACAAAATCAATAACATGGGAGACCTTGGACTTCCTAAGCTAGCTTTAAATTCTAGCCAAAACCACTTAAGGCCCAAATGAGTTTGGTATAAAGATACCAGAGCCTAGTTAGCGAAAATGTTGCATTTCAAAATATTAATAACATTAAAAATATTGTTACTTCTAAGTTTAAAGAGAAAATGTGGTGTGAGAAAGATTTAGAGGCTGAAGGAAAATTAAGATATTATAAGGAGGTCACCAACCCTACTCTAGAAGATCAAAAGTATCTCTCTGTTTTAACTAGCTCAAAAAAAAAAATTAATATAGCCAAGATAAGAATGAAATCTCATGAGCTCCGTAGTGAAATAGGTTATTGGGCATTTCCTAAAACACCATGGGTGGAAAGGATCTACCATCTCTGTGAGAATATGAACATTGAGGGTGAAAATCACTTCCTTTTAGAGTGCCCTGCGTACACCCACATTAGATCTCAGTTTCATAATATTTGTTGCAATACCAAACTTCCTAGCCTTTTAACATGTCAAAATTATAGTGAGCTCGGGACACTTCTCTCCAATCTCTGTGAGCATATGAGTACAATTTTAAAACAATCTAAATAAATTGTTTCTTTAGGTCTAATAGACCAAAGTTTGGTCTCAGTGGACGTTAACCATCATCATCATTATAAAATTTTGGGATTAATATTATATGTGATGGATTAACATTATAAACTTAAGGGATTACACACTTGGGATATTACATTAATCCCTTGAGTTTATATTATTAATTCTAAAAAATTATAATATTAATCTAATAGATAATGTTTTTTTGTTAATATTTTAATATTTATAATATTAAATATTAAATATAGATTTTTTAGGTGTACATATTATTAATATTAATGTTAAAATTTAAATAATAATAATAATTTATTGTTATTATGTTAATAACATTAAATGTTAATAATTCCAAAAAATTATTATGATTAATAACATTAATAATATTTTAAATAATGAGTCCACTAGTGAATTCATTATTTATTTGTTTAAACATAATTAATATTGTATTAATGATGTTATTAATAATCACATCTAATTATTAAATATTACTAATTAATCATAATTAATAATATATTTAATATTTACTATATTATTAATTATTATTAATAAATTTAAACTTACATAAATGCTAAAATTAATATTAATTAAACCATTTTCGTCAATCATGCCATTTGATATAGTATATGCAAGCCACAATATATATTGATAACATATATTTGTTGATAACCACGTTATATTAGGTTAATGGCATTACAAATATTATTTTTTAAACATTATTAATATTATATTAGTGGCTATTAATAACATGGTTTTCAATATTAATTGTTATTGATATTATTAATTATATTTAGTAATATTACAATTTTTTATAATTAACATTAATAATAGTTATTTTAATATAAACATTAAAATTATTATATAAAAGTATATTACTTAATATTAAAATAATAATAATAATAATAATTAGTTAAAATAAATAATATATTTATTAAAATTTAATATGAAATTTTAAAATAAAAAACTATATTTATTAAAATCTAATTCAAAAACTAATATTATTTAAATGTAATATTAAAAATGAAATCTAATATTAAATCCTAAAATTTAATATCAAAACTTAGTATTGTTTTATTATAAATTTAATTATTTGTGATTGAGTCATAAGATAGTTATATAACATATTCTTCTTTAACTTGGCTAAAGTCTATTTGTCATCTCTTTATGCATGAATTCTTCACTGGTTTATGATCTGTTGAAATTGATGGATTTCTCATTGTCCACCATTATTTATTAAATCAGCCTATTTTTCATCTCTTGATGCATGCATTCTTCATTAGTTTATGATCTCTTGAAATTGATGGATTTCTCATTGTCCACCATTATTTATTAAATCACCCAAAATAATATCCCATCATTCTTGGAAATTTAATTTCTTTATGTTTAAACAATTTAATTTCTTATTGTATAAATAAAGATGTGAAACATTTGGACTTTAATATTAAAAGTTAATATTGTATTATTATAAACTTAAGTGTTTGTGATTTAGTCACAATATCTTTGTATAACATATTGTAACATTTAACATTAAAAAAAAAAAAAATTACTTCTTACTCTAAGATTAATCTCCTAAAGAGAACCATGTTTGCTCATATACTATGCATATTCCTAATTTTGGTTTATGTATAGATGTGTTTTCATAAACTCAGCTTTCATATGTGACTTAATATTATGCACATCTATGTGAATATTTACTTAAATGCAATATTTAAAGTTTCTGGTGCTCATCATATGATTAAATAAATGTCTCGGATAAGGTTTTGTATGTTTGATCTCCTGTCGTGTCCTTGAAAATTAATATCACGCCAGCTATTGGATGATTTGGATCTGTGTTTGTGTTTATTGGGGCCACCTACCCTCCTATCCATCATTCGATCACTGGGAAAATCTACGGTAAGATTTCGGCGGGAAGTTGCATAGGTATTAACCCTGCAACCCTAACCAAATTTCTCTATTTCACTCTGTCTACGTCATGGTTTTTCCCACAACCCTTGCAGTGGTTTGATGTTGTCGGCTCATCGCCCTTCTCCTCCTGGTGTTGTAACAAGTGTCGTAAAACACATATTATGTGTTGACAGACTTATCCCGCCGTGGTCCAAGTTTGATCCGCTGGTTTCTACCTTTTTGGAGACAGAACTACCTCTCACCCTTTCTCCTAAGTTTGGGGAAGGTTTTTTGGTTGTTCATGGTCAGTTTCAGCTATCGCGTATTGTCAGCTCCATTCCAAATGCAAACCCTACACCCACACCTGGAAGAGATCTTCCCTACATTTTCAAGTAACTTATTTGGTTCTGATTTACTGCTTACTTTCTCTCTGGTTACTTTGTGCAAACCCTCAGGTTATATAATTACTTTATGATGATTAATCCCTCGAATTCTCTTTGCTTTTCCTCCATTCATTCAGCTCGGAGCTCAGCATGTCTGAATAGGATCTTCATTACAGGTAAGAAAGTTTTTTTTTTCTCATTAATCTCAATATTACAGGAATTCTTCTTACTAATTTGCCATTACTAATGAACTTCATTGTTTGTGGTTGCAAGTAGATCCTTAACTCAAAGTTCAAGCACTTACTGCAAGTTTCCTCCATGGTTAAGCTCATATTTTCTTACAGGCTAATGATACTATGCCACCCTTTCCAGGTACTTCGTATCTTACTTCTCTATTCATTTGAGACTACTTTCTCTTCTCCAGCATGATTAGTGTAATACCCACCCGAGTTTCAACTTGTAGAGACAAACCCAGTTGGGTCGCTCTTTTATTCTCTTTTCTGGCTTGTGAATGTCGATTCGGCTTACATGCAATCTTATATGATTACTTTAATATTTGTAATGGTCACGGTTTCCTTATTTTTAACGGATTTTAATGGGTTTCCTATGAACCTGTCCCTTTTGGTCTCGGATAGAAATTTCCCGACTCAGTTTGTAAAATTTATAGTTCTCTTGCATAAATCCTCATATACCTTTTTGTCTACAAGTATAGAATTTTTCCCTACGGGGTTTTCTTTTCAATGCTATTGTGGAATTTTGTGGAACACTTAATGTAATGGAATTGTTCCCTTTTCTGGTATTGTCCATTGTTTTTGTCTATAAATCTTTATCATGCTATTTGAATTTCTTTGGGTAATTCTGAGCCCCTGGCCGGACTGTGGATTTTGTCTTCCATTGTATTTCAATATCTTTGTTGTTTACTCTTTTCTTTGCTTAGCTTATTGTCTATATCAGTATCTTTGTACCACGTAGCTACTGGAATGATATGTTGGCAATATGATGCAGAGTGTTGGCAGAGTGTTGTCCTTGATGGTAACCCACTTGATGAAGATGATGGCAACCTACTTAATGAAGTTGCTCTTGATGCATTAATGATGAAAATCTGATGTTCTATAAGAAGGGAAAAAGTACCAGAAAAATAAATATCAACATGTGCAAGAATAATGATGAAAAGTGTGTGTCTTAAGGCATACGCGGGTTTGTCTAGGATAAGTAGCATATGCACGCGGAAAAGTACGTGCCAAGTCGTGTATGCTAAATTGCGCTCTAAATTTCTAAAACCAAGGGTTACTACCATGATATTGACCCATTGTATTGAGCGCTGGGTTGTCTATTTGATCCCGTCCGGGAATACCATCGGATGAGATGTGGTTTTGGCTCATGGTATTGAAAAAGGGTAAACCTATATAAGGAGAAGAAAATCAATGTGCATTGGGTGTGCATCAGTCTGGGCTTTGATGAATACTTCACTCTGAAGTATATCTATATGGGTGAACCCTGTTCCTAATTGATAGATCTTAATCTATGATGCTCCTATGAACATGATGAAGGCTCAAGATCTCTAGATCTAGAAATGGTGAATGTCAAGGATGATCTGAAAGGAAGTGAAGATGACCTGGCGCAATCCTGTTGAAGAGATTGAAGAAATCTGGGTAAGTATATAGATCTGGTCTGTACTGCAAAATTTATCTTTATAGATCTATACGCAGGTTCGTTTCTAGAAAAGCGCGTGTATACGCGGGTCTGTGGAAAAAAAAGCGCGTATGTGCAGTTAGGGTTTTCTTTGGAAAATGCACTGAAGTATACGTGTGTTCGTATTCTGGAAAGCGTGTATGTACGCGGGTCTGATTGAATAAAAGCACGTATGATTTCTGATCTAATGGTAGCTGAAGGTTGAATGTGATTCTGCATATCTATTCTGAAGTCTGGGTTATATCTGATATTCTGGTTACAATGGTTTCACTGTTCTGTTTGATGCTTTGAGCAAAGGTTGTTTATTGACAAGTAAAGGGTTGTGTTGGAGCTGTTTGATCCAGTTTGAAAATTGATGAAATGTGTTCTGCAGTGGATCTGAGGGTTGAAGCCTTCAGTATGAAAGTGGAAGCTTTTTGCTAGTAGAAGCTGGTACTCATATCAGGGGGTAGTAGCTCCCTTCCAGGAGAGGCTGGTAAACTAGTGCAGGGGGTTGTAGCTCCCTTCCAGGAAAGGCTGGTAAACGAGAGAAGGTTGTAGCCTTCTGCAGGTGGATGTCTGCGTGCTGGTTTGAGTCTACACCAGTACATGATTGTAATAAGTTTTCTTAATAATAAATTTTGAAGGCTGAAACAACGGCAGCGGTGGTTTTCTCCCAAATTGGGTTTCCACCTAAAAATCCTGGTGTTCGTGTGTGTTGCATATGTGTGATGATTATTCTGTTCTGTCTGCACCTGTTTATTGTTTCTGAAATATCTGATGAATGAATAATGCAAAGATCTGAGTTAAGATTCAAACACATAATTAGATCTCTGAACATACGCGAGTTCTGTAAAGGATATCCGCGTATATACGCTAGTTTCCTTCAGTAAAGTAGCGTATGGGTTTTTAGAAAGGAAAAAGAAAAAGTTTGATTGTCTACACAAAATACTGATTCACCCCCCCCCCCTCTCAGTATTTTTCCAACATGATAATTTAATTTTGCAAATTTTTATCAGTTTTTAGGAATACTAGCAAAGTGGTTTTGTTTCTTTATGTTTTATGAAGGTGACCGGACCACTGCTATCCCTGTCTGAGTATATTTAGGCCAAGATTAATGACGAGTTCTAGGTTGAGGTTCCCACCTCGAACCCAGAACCAACAGTTTACTCCGCAATAGCTCTAAGTTAACAGATTTTATAATATAGCTCCATACTTCGTGATTCACCGTATATCGTGTGTTTCAATAGCATATTACATTTTCTTTTTCTAGTTATCCTTATTTGACTATCTTATAATCGATTAAAATATTTACAAAGAAAGATATGCATAACTATTTCTATAACAGGCATTACACATTGATTCCTGTATTTCCTCATTTTTGCTAAATACAGTTCTTCCTTCCAGAATTTCCACATATATAAATAGTTGTAGTATTCAATTCTTTACTTTCTCATATTTGTCTATTACAATGTTGTTTTCCATAAATCTAGTTAAACACATAACTATGTGCATTTCATGTAATAACACTTATATCTAATTCATCTAAAATAAATAGTTACTTATCCTAATTTGAACTTTGTTGATGATGTCCTCCCAGCCATCAAGAGAGGCAATTACGTCCTTCTCTTTCCCCCATGCTCCACACCTGAGAAGTATGGGTTGACAGAGATTTCTTTTGAAACCTTAGGACCCCAATTCCAGTGAATTCTAGAAATCCTCAGAGGAGAAGTAACTGCCCAAAACTGTCCAACCACTTCTCAGTTATTGGAATAGTTTTTACCATCAATATTTTTACTTGTATGGAACTAATTTTCCATAACTAATTTTATTTCCCACAAAAAAAAAAAAAAAATTCCAATAAAATAAATGTTTTAGTTTTTTCTTCAAAATAATAACTAAAATGACATAATACTAGTTAAACAACTAGTTAATACTTAAGTTAGTTGTCACAGCTTCCCCCCTGGAAGTAAACACCATTCTCAATGTTTCACTCCAGCTCAGGAAATAACTCTGGATAACCCTCACGTACAAATCCCTCGTCTTCCCAAGTAGCCTCATCCGAGATGAAGTGATTCAACTACACTTTAACCTGGGTGATGACTCGCTTCCGAAGCATGATTTCTCTCTGGTCGAGTATACATTGAGGTTCGACCAGAAACTCACCGTCTGGCTCTACCTGCAAACAACAAAGTTTTTTTTTCTGAAATTCTCATAAAATCTATGTTTCAAGTTAGGATTTCCTAATCTTATCCTACCTGAATTTTCTGCCAATGGATTACATGCTTGGGATCATGTATGTATCGCTTTAGTAGGGAAACATGAAACACATTGTGTACCCAAATATGGATGGGCAAAGCCAATCGTTATGCCACAGACCCCACCCCTTCCAATATCTGGAAAGGTCCACAGAACCTAGGAGCCAACTTGGCACAAGAGGCCCATCTTAAGATGCTCTTCTTTGGTTCGATCCTTACATACACATGATCGCCCACCTAAAATTCTTGATAAGTCCTTTTGTTATCCACATATATCTTCTATCGATCTTGAGTAGCTCTCAGGTTTTTCCTGATCTTTCTTACCTCCAATTCCATCTCAACCGGCATTTCTGGTCCAGGCATTAAATTAGTCTCACGGCTGCTCCAATTAATGGGGGAATGACATTGTCGTCCATATAGAGCTTCGAAAGGACTCAGCTAAAGAGACTCTTGATAACTATTTTTGTAAGCAAATTCAAACAGGTGTAAATATTCTTCCCATTTTTTTGGATGTTGCATCACGTACATGCGCAGCATGTCTTCCAAGACTTGATTTACCCTCTCAGTTTGTCCATCTGTCTGAGGATGATAAGTAGTGTTGAAATTTATTTGGGTCCCCGGACATGTAAACAATGTTTTCTAGAATGCTAAAGTAAACTTCACATCTCTGTCTGAAATAAAAGTCTTTGGAATGCCATGCAATCTGAAGATTTCTCTCATAAAAATGTCTACTATCTGTACAGTTTTGTAAGTAGACTGTACGGGTATAAAATGTGCAGCCTTACTCAATTTTTCGATCACCACCATAATGGATTCAATGTGCCTTTTTTATCTTGGTAAACTAGTAATGAAGTCTAGGGATATGACCTTCCATTTCCATTCAGGTACTAGTATGGGCTGCAACAATCCAACTGGATGTCGATGCTCCACCCTAACCCATTGACACTCCAAACATTTGTTTAAGTATGTAGAAATGTTTTTTCGCATAGCAGGCCAGAAATAATTTTTTCTAACTGTGGTCAACATTTTCTGGTATCTTGGGTGTCATACATAATTTTTACGGTGGTATTCATTCATGATCATCTCCTTTAGATCCACTCGATTTGGTATATATATATTTTCTTTAAAGGTTAGCAATTGTTCTTTGCTAACTCCATACTCAGAAGGTTTTTCTTTCTTTCTGGCCTCCTCCATTTCTTTCCATAAGAATTTCTATTTAGGATCCTTCCATGCTTCCTCTTTTACTTAATATAAAAAATTTCATTCAAGATGGTTATAGCAAAGTTCATAAACACAATGCAGATTTCTACTTAAATCATCCGCCACATGGTTTTCCTTACCCTTCACGTGCTAAATATCTATGTCAAACTCGATTAGGAAGGCATTCCATCTTACCTTTCAATATTTTATATTAGCTTGCTTAAAGTAGTTGGTTAGGCTACTGTGGTTAGTTTTTAATACAAACCTCTTTCCCAGCAGGTAGTGTCTCGATACCCATAGTGCATGTACTACTGTTGTTAGCTCCAGGTCATATGTTGAATATCTTTGCTCATGCTCTTTTAACTTCCTTGATTCATAGGAAACTACCTTTCCTTGTTGCGATAAAACTACCCCAACCCCTCCAATACAAGAGTTTGTACAAACCTCAGATTCTTTGTTGGGGTCGGTTACCCTCAACACTAGGGAAGTGGTCAACATATGCTTTAACCTTTCAAACCAATTATGGCATTCATTATGCCACTTAAATACTTTTCCCTTCCTTTGAAAGGAGGTGATTGGAAAATAAATTCTGGAGAACCCTCCAATGAACCTTCGATAGTACCCAACCAATCCCATAAAGGATCGGATATATACCACATTTTGGGGAATTTTCCATTCCATAATTGTCTTAATTTTCTCTAGATCAACTGCTATCCCTTCCGCTGAAATAACATGGCCTAAGTACTGGATTTATTCTTGAAGAAATCACATTTGTTGAACTTGGCGTACAACTGGTGTTTTCTTAACATCTCCAACACTATTCTTAGGTGCTCCTTATGTTCTTCCTAATTCTTGGAATAGATTAAAATATCATCAATCAATATTAGCACAAAGTTATCCAAGAAGGGGTGAAATATATTGTGCATTAACCTCATAAATGTGGCTGGCGCATTGGTTAAACTGAAGAGTAGCACCACAAACTCATAATTCTCCTACCTAGTACAGAAAGCAGTCTTGTGGATATCCTCATCATTATTCTAGATCTGGTGATATCCAGACCTCAAATTTATTTTTGAGAATATTGCGGCCCCCTTCACCTGATCAAATAGGTCATCAATCCGAGGTAAGGGATATTCATTTTTGACTATCAATTGATTGAGCTATCTATAATCCATGCACATCCGCATGGTTCCATCCTTCTTCTTTATGAACAACACTGGTGCTCTCCAAGGGGACACACTTGAACGAATGTACCCTTTGTCCAGTAGCTCTTTCAATTGCATTTTTAATTCAGTTAGCTCCAGAATACTCATTATGTAAGGAGCCCTTGAAACTGGTGATGCTCCTGGCATTAACTTAATGGTGAATTCAATATCTCTTCTTGGGGGTAATCCTAGTACATCTTCTGGGAATACATCCATGAAGTCTTGTACTACCGATATGTTTTCCATCATAGGAGTCTTCTCCTTGGAGTTGGCATATCCCACCTGGATGGCATAAATTTTGCATCCCTTCCTCATACATTTATTCATTTGAGATGATGTAATAGGACACATCTGTAGTGGTTTCTTGATTCCCTGAATCTCTTTGCGTGTTCCATCTTGCACTCTATAATATATAATATTTTATTTATGATCCACCAAAGTCCAACTTTTCTCTAGCCAATCCATGCCTAGAAGTACATCATAGGATCCTAATAGCAGTATGTTCAGGTCCACGTTTAACTGCTGGTCTCCAATTTCCAATGTACAGTTTGGAATCGTGGCACTTACCTTTCTTTTTTCTCCTATGGCTATCTGTACCAGCCAAGGATTTTTTAATTTCTGACTTTTTAATTTACATACTTCTAATATTTTTTGGTTTAGATAACTTAAACTCACACCTGGGTCAACCAAAATAGAAACAAACTGGGATCTTACCTTCCAACTCTATCATCATTAGTTGATAATTATCTTGACGATCTTCCAATGCTGCATATATTCTAGGTATATTTCAAGATACATCTCCCACTATAGAATCTTCTTGCATATTAGCAACTATTTCACTTCTCCCTCGCTGTGGGAAATTTTTATAATAATGCGCCTTGCCACACCCCCAACACTACAAAGGTGATTTAGGAACTTGTCCTTGCTCAGGTTTGTTGGAAGCCTCTGTAGGCCTCTCTTCGGTAGGCCATCGCATTCTTTGATGATTTCTACCAAATTTTTTTCTTACTAAACTCTGTGCAGAATTCTTAAAGTTGCTATTTCTAGCACCCTTGAAGTTTGAACTGCTTTTCTATCATTTTCTTGGCTGCCAAATTTTTCCCATTTCCCCTTTTGCCTTGGACTGCTAGTAGTGCATTCTTTCCTTCTGAATCGCTTCTTCCATGGTCCTAGGATTTACAAATTCAATTTTTTCCTTCATGTGGGTTGTAAAACTACTTAAGAACCATTGAACCATAGCCTTTTCATCCCTGAGATAAGGAACATATGTTAATAGGGAAGTGAACTTGGTTATGTACTCATCCATAGTCATCTGACCCATCTTCAAATCATGGAAGTCTCTGGATTTTTCGTCATAGAAACATTCTATTAAATATTTGTCTTTAAAGTATTGCTAGAATGAATCCCATGTCACATATTGATCTTCAATGCTGGGAACATTCTTTACTTCCTCCCACCATAGGGTGGCGTTTTCTCTCAACTGGTAAATGGCCAATCTGGCTTTAAGGTTGTTGTTGTACTCGTAGACTTGAAAGTACTTATTCATATTAATAATCCAAGCCTCTGCCACCTCTTCAGCTTCTCCATTGAATGTAGGTGGTTTTATCTTCTAAAACTCACCTTGTAGTTCCACCTTTTGTTTCTTAATTTCCTCCTAATCTGACACATTACCAGAAGCTTCTTCATTGTAGTTTCTATTCTTGTTGCTTCGGTGTGAAGGGCTCCTACCCATTGTGTCAGTGGTCTGGTCCTTGGTTTGTCATTAGTTTTCTTCTTTCATATCCCTATCGGGATTGGGTTGTAACTCCCCTTGATTCTATTTTTCAGAAAGTGTCCTAAGTATCCTTTCTTTCTCTTGCATCAGGCATTCATTGTCACTTCTTACTCAGACCATTTCTTCCTACAACTTCTGCATAGTACTTGACAATATACTGGTCTGGTGTTGTTGTTCCTCCAGCAGTCTACTAGTCTGCTGGTGTTGATCCACACTAAATTGAATCCACATTTCGGGATTCATTTCTGGTTGTGCATGACGTGTAGGTTCCCCAATATTCCGAGGTGTTTGATGTTTCGATCCCCTTATCATATCGTCCTTTGCAATACTACTTATTTATTGTGCATTAGTATACACACAATTTAACCTGTTAGGTGACCCCTAAGATCCCAGCGTGAGAACTCTGCTCTAATACCACTTGTAACATTAAACACAAAAAAAAAAATTACTTCTTACTCTAAGATTAATCTCCTAAGGAGAAACCCATGTTTGCTCACATACTATACATGTTCATAAGTTTGGTTTATCTATAGATGTGTTTTGATAAACTCATATTTCATATGTGACTTAATATTATGTACATCTATGCAAATATTTACTAAATGATATATTTAAAGTTTCTGGTACTCGTCGTATGATTAAATAAATTTCTCGGATAAGGTTGTGTATGGTTGATCTCCTGCCATGTCCTTGAAAATTAATATCACGCCATCTGTTGGATAATTTGGATCTGTGTCTATGTTTATTAAGGCCACCTACCCTCCTATCCACCATTCGATCATTGAGAAAATCTACAGTAAGGTTTCGGTGGGAAGTTGCATAAGTATTACCCCTGCAACCCTAACCGAATTTCTCCATTTCACTCTATCTGCACCGTCGTTTTGCCCGCAACCCTTGCAATGGTTTGATATTGCAAGCTCGTCGCCCTTCTCCTCCCGTGCTATAATAGGTATGGGAGAACATGTATTATGTGTTGACAGACTTATCCTGCTATGGTCTGAGTTTTATCTGTTGGTTTCTACGTTTTTGGAGACAGAACTACCTCTCACCCTTTCTCTAGAGTTTGGGGAAGTTTTTTCGGTTGTTCCAGCTATCGCAGGTTGTCGGCTTCATTCCAGATGCCAACCCTCCACCCACACCTGGAAGAGGTCTTCCTTGCAGCTTCAGGTAACTTCTTTGGTTCCAGTTTACCACTTACTTTCTCTCTGGTTACTTTGTGCAAACCCTCAGGTTATATAATTACTTTGTGATGATTAATCCCTCGAATTCTCTTTGCTTGTCCTCCATTCATTCAACTCGGAGCTCGACATGGCTGAATAAGATAGTCATTGTAGGTAAGCAAGTTTTATTTTTTTCCTTTTCTCATTAATCTCAATCTTACAGACATTCTGCTTACGAATTCACCATTACTAATGAACTTCATTATTTTTGGTTGCAAGGAGATCCTTAACCCGAAGGTCAAGCACTTACCACAAGTTTCCTCCATGGTTAAGCTCAGATTTTCTTACGAGCTAATGATACTATGTTACCCTTTACAGGTACTTCGTATCATACTTATTTATTCATTTTGGACTACTTTCTCTTCTTCGGCATGATTAGTGTAATACCCACCCGAGTTTCGACTCGTAGAGACAGACCCAGTCGGGTCGCTTGTTTATTCTATTTTCTGGCTTGTGAATGTTGATTCGGCTTACATGCAATCTTATATGATTACTGTAATATTTGTAATGGTCACGGTTTCCTTAGTTTTAATGGATTTTAATGGGTTTCCTCTGAACCTGTCCCTTTTGGTCTTGGATAGAAATTTCCCGACTCTGTTTGTATAATTTATAGTTCTGTTGCATAAATCCTCATATACCTTTTTGTCTACAACTATAGAATTTTTCCCTATGGGGTTTTATTTTCAATGCTATTGTGGAATTTTGTGGAACACTTAATGTAATGGAATTGTTCCCTTTTCTGGTATTATTCATTATTTTCGTCTATAAATCTTTATCATGCTATTTGAATTTATTTGGGTAATTCTGAGCCCCTTGCTAAACTGTGGATATTGTCCTCCACTGTATTTTAATTTCTCTATTGTTTATTCTTTTATTTTCTCAGCTTATTCTCTATCTCGATATCTTCATAACACGTAGCTACTGGAATGATAATTTTAATTTGTAGAGTTTTATCAGTTTTTAGGAATACTAGCAAAGTGTTTTTGTTTATTTCGTTTTATGAAGGTGACCAGACCACCGTTTTCCCTGTCCGAGTATATTTAGGCCAAGAGTAACGATGAGTTCTGGGTTGAGGTTCCCACCTCGAACCCAGAACCAATAGTTTACTCCTCAATAGCTCTAAGTTAACAAAGTTTATAGTCTAGCTCCATAATTCGTGATTCACCGTATATCATGTGTTTCAATAGCATATTACACTTTTTTTTCTAGTTATCCTTATTTGACTATCTTATAATCGATTAAAATATTTACAAAGAAAGATATGCATAACTGTTTCAGTAACAGGAATTACACAGTGATTCTTGTATTTCCTCATTTTTTCTAAATATGATTCTTCCTTCCAGAATTTACACATATATAAATAGTTGCAGTATTCAATTCTTTACTTTCTCATATTTGTCTATTACAATGTTGTTTTCCATAAATCTAGTTAAACACATAACTCTGTGTATTTCCTGTAATAACACTTCTATCTAATTCGTCTGAAATAAATAGCTACTTATCTGAATTTGAACTTTGTTGATGATGTCCTCCCAACCATCAAGAGAGGTGATTATGTCCTTCTCTTTCCCCCGTGCTCCACACTTGAGAAGTATGGGTTGATAGAGATTTCTTTTGAGACCTCAGGACCCCAAGTACATTCAATTCCAGAAATCCTTAGGAACGTTGAGTGTTTTCCATTGGTCTCTACCGACTAAGGAAATTCCTCACTCTCTTCTTTAGTTATTGAGAAAAACCCCTTTTCCTCACTGGGATGTACCTTTTATCCTCAGAGGAGAAGTAACTACCCAAAACTGTCCAGCCACTTCTCAGTTATTGGAATAATTTTTACCATCAGTCTTTTTACTTTTATGGAACTAATTTTATTCCCACAAAACAAAAATCAACTTTTCCAGAAAAATAAATGTTTCAATTTTTTCTTCAAAATAATAACTAAAATGACATAATACTAGCTAAACAATTAGTTAATACTTAAGTCAGTTGTCACACATATTCTTTATATAAATTATTTAAATGTATTCTATTTTTTAAAATTTTAATGTAAAAACTCTTTTGAAATAAAATTAAAATACATAATATATTATTAAAATTTAATTTTGAAATTTAAAATAAAATAATCATATTTATTTCAAATATTTTTGAATCAAAATGAATTTGCAAATTAAAATATTCTAACACTAAGAATAAACTCAATCAGTTCTTACCTCAATAAAATTTTAAAGCTAATATTAAAACCCAAAACCTAATATTATAATATTATATTAATAAGATATTCATTTGCCAAGTGGTAAAGAGGATTTAACCATATTAATGAATTGAAGGCTTACATGAAAGGGCATGAGAGCTTTACATTATTTAAATTTGTTCAAAAATGCATTTCATAATCTAAGTAGTTTTTGTTAAAAAAAATGGTGTATATATAAGCATTCTCGTTGATTTTAAATGAAACAAATTTAGTTGAAAGTTAGTTAAAAAAGAGTGAAGAAAACACAAGAGATGTTGAAGAGGAAAAATATTGTCATTAAAAAAAAATGTCATTTAACATATTAAAACTAATTGTTAAAACCAATTGTTTATATTAAATTTAATACTAAAATTTAATATTATATTAACAAATAAAAAAATTCAAACAAGGAGAGGAAACTCATCTATTGGCAACTCATTAAAGTGTAAAAGCTAGTATTAAAACCCAAAACTTAATATTATAATATTATATTAATAAAATGTTCATTTGCCAAGTAGTAAAGAAGATTTAATCATATTAATGAAATGAAAACGTTCATGAAGAAGCATCAGGGCTTTACATTATTTAAATTTGTTCAAAAGCTCATTTCATAGCTTACATAAGTTTAATTTTATATATATATATATATATATATAGTCATTCATTATAATTGAAACAAATTTATTTGAAAGTTAGTTAAGGAATGGAGGAGCACAATAAATGTTAAAAGAAAAAAAATGTCATTTAACTAATTATTAAAACCAATTTTTTATATTAAATTTAATACTGAAATCTAATATTATATTATATATTATATTCACAATACTAAAACCTAATATTATATTAAGTATATTAATTCATGTTATGAAACCATGTTAATGTTTTGTAAGTTAATGAATCAAAGAAACAAATATTTGAACCATCATTAATTTTGAAATGCACACTTTTAAGAATGTAACCTACAATCATGTGAAACTTTGTTTTAAGTTTTAAAATTTATATTTTTATAAATAACTTGTAAAATAAATTTTTAATTTTTTTTTTTTTAAAAACTAATTGAGAGTTTAAATATATAATATAGATATGCAAGAAAGTTAATGGTGTGAATTTCATTTATTTATCCAATAAAATATATTAACATCTTTAAATTTACACCATCAGATTAAAAAATTTAATTAAAAATATTTATTAAGAAAACGAGTAAAATATTCAATTCCAATAAATCGCTATCTGGGTAATGATCGTATTTAATTATGTCAGCGTTTGCTAGTATATTTGTACTTGAGAGCGCAAGCTTCTATGATCCATAACATATTAATTATAAACCTTCTGGGAAATCACATAAGAAATTTTGGAACTGACGCGTTACGAACTACCAACTGTAGTTCATCATCAGGATAATTATGATGATGAATTACAGTTGGTAGTTCGAAACGCGTCGGTTCCAAAATTTCTTATGTGATTTCCCGGAAGGTTTACAATTAATATAATATATTTGTACGACAAACTTTAGTTCCCTGCATAATTTAGTATTATCGATTGGGTACCGAATAGCACATAGCCCATTTATGAGGGGATTTTTTATTCCACGATGTACTCTAGTGTATAATTAATAATCATTCTTAATTACAACATTATTGTTGATTGTTGATTGTGGTGTAACAGTTTTATGATGATATTTAATAAAGTTGATAAATATTTTAATTTTAATCAGTGGGTAGAAAATATTTTTATGTTGCCATATGTATGGACATATAAATATATGATTAGCAAAATAAATTTATATGAATTTTGTGTAGTGTAGTTTAATTTATGAAATGGTTTTTTTTTTCTAGTATTTTATTAATTAAGTTTAACTAAAAATTTGTAGATATTTTTTAAAATTTGAGTTTAAGTTGTTTAATATGTAAGAGTGATTTTGTCACGTGTTAAATTTATTTATGTATTCAAAAAATCTTAAACAAGAAAAGGAATACAAACTTATTTGAAATTTTAACTAGAAATAATATTTTGTCTATATAAGTTAGACTATGTTTTTTTCTTTATAATCAAGTATTTGACTCTCATTTGTAGTGTAAAAATATGTAAAATAAGATTTTAAAATAACAAAACATTTAATAAAAATATTCTAAAATATCTTAATAATATACTTAATAGTTTTAAATATATTTAATATGACTTTATTATGTTGATAGGCATTCTATTGTCCAGTTGTAGTTGGGGACATTGTTGAGATTTTTCTTCCTCGACAGGTGTTGCGAATCTCAATTATGTCACATCTTGTTTATGACCTACTCCATTTTATTTTATTTTTCGTCTTCCACATCATCCATTATCGTCAATACTATTACGAGCACCTTCGCTCATTAAATATTGACAGCCACTCCTCTCAATGGATGGAAACGACATAAGAAAGGCATCATCTTTCTTGCATAGAGACGTCTGATGAACCTGGGTTGCGCTACTGGCCACCCACTATTTTTATCATAACCCAACGCTTTGCAGTGCTTTTCTTTCTCAGAAATCTCTTTTCTGAATTTTTCCTCAGCTTCATGTAAACCTTCTGCAAGTTTACAAGCGGTAGGCTGGTACTCCCCATCTTTCTGTGCAAGCTTTTTTGTGGCCTTCTCAATTTTTTGATTAAAATTGTCTTTGACTCATGCCGGTAGTTCAACACCCCCCCTGTACATTATCCACGCTAGACTTGCCGTGGGAAGTTGTTGTGGACATCAACCTAGATGATACTAATATTTCATCTTCTTTGCTCTGGCGGATTTTTTTTTTTTTGCGAGAAACGACTCTCTTCCTGCGGCTTCCCATCTTAATATATATACTAAAAAGAAGGAAAAATAGAGAAATGAAATGGGCAGAAGGTTGTGCAATATATATTAAAACTTTCCTGAAGTCACTTAGAGTTGTCTCATTCACGTTTCTCCCTTCTCTGAACTCGTTTTGTGAGTATGGTAGGAGACTTTAGGTGAATAAATAAAGAGTGACGCAACAAAAGAATATAAACTAGTTTATTACTCAATTGGTGATGTGGAACGAGAAGATGTGGAATGAGAAGAAGTCAGGTAAGCACGAGAATAAGGTCTGTGTGTTGCTAAGCATCTGGATGAAAGGGTGGCTACTTTGCAATTTCCTAGGTTTGTTGTGAAGTTGACGAAGCTTTTTCTTGAACATGTAGTGTGTATCAATGTTCTCATTGACGGACCTTACAAGCCTGCCCACTAGTAATATTGAAGAGAAATGACATTTTTGGTGACTCGATGGGCGAGTGGCAAGGCCCCATACAATCGTCAGAAGGAGGAAGTCCCCTCTGTGTCCAGTTGCTGCATTGTTTTTGTTCAAATTTTCTGTAACATTGTTTTGTTCCAATTTGTTGAATTGTTTTGTTCCAATTTGAATAGGAATTTACTGTTGTTTTTATGTCTTTCAGTTGAATTTATTACATCAGTACTAACATATTTTCTATTACTTATGGTATCATGATAAAGTAGTTTACATTAGAATTGGTATTCTAGGTTTCTACCTAATGTAGTAGCTTTTGCATTACTAAAATTTTTGAACGAAAGCAAGATATATGGCTCCCCTCTCGTTTTGAATTTTTAATGATTCAAGTGTATTTTTATCTGAGGATTGCAATTTAAACTACTATAATAATGTCATGGGAATGGATCCATTATACCTGCTTTAGGATTCCAATATATAATTCATATTTTCTTTTTTCCGTGAAAGTCGAGGGAGATTCATCGTTGTTTGATGGATTGGAAATAGCTTAAGCGATATCAAGTCGAGAAAGATTCACCGTCCTTTGATGGATTGGAAATAGCTTAAGAAGTTTCAAGTCAAGGGAGAGTCACCCTAGTTTGATGGATTGGAAATAGCTTAAGCTATTTCAATTGAAGCCTTAGTTTCATCGATTGTGTTGGAGGTTGCGAGATGTGGCTAGCCACCCATGAAAGCAGGGAGTTAAAATTTTGGCCCAAAGGGGGAGGAAGGCATCGAAAAACAATAAAACCGAACATAATACGGATTATGCTCAAGTCATATAAAGCTATTGTCATAAGAAAGGTAGGTGTATCCATTTTATACACCATCAAAAGTCAATTATTTCTTTATTTATAAATTAAAATAATCATTTTTTATTTGAAAATTAAAATAACCATTCACCATAGGACTTCTTGTCTAATTGTTAAATTAAAATAGAATAAAAATGATCTTACCCTGCCAATATTAATTTATGATAAAGATAGCTTTTATTCATCTAAAGTACATATTTTCCTTTAAGAAATCATAAGTTCAAATTCAAGAATTAGAATTTGGGTAAATTTTAAGTACACTTTCTTTCAATGTGTAGATCATACCCTCACACACTAAACTGTCTCTGGGGAACACACTTGACCAAGTCTGAAGTTTTCTGAGTAATTATTTTCCATTCTTGCAACCTCATTTTTTGTCACATTAATGGACCATCCCATCTTCTCCTCGACCAACCTTTAGAATGACAAGTTGCCGCAAGGGTCACTACAAGAAAAAAGGACATTGGTGACGAGCGAAAAATGACACCATAAGCTCATTGGTGATGGTCAAAAGAGCCTTTGTCACCAAAAACTGAATGTCACCAAAGGTGGCATCGTCGAAAGTATAGGTGTTGTGGTGACATTCAAAGTTCGTCACCAATAATGATTTATAATGACGGATAGTGACCGTCACCATTTTATATGAAAAATGGTGACGGACAATATCTTTCATCACCAAAAAACTGAACATCACCAAAGGTGGCATCGCCAAAAGTATGTGTTGTGGTGACATTCAAGGTCCGTCATGAATATTGATTATAATGATGGATAGTGATCGTCACCATTTCATATGAACAACAACGATTTTTTGTGATGGACCCTTTATGGCCGTCACTATTGATGCATATATATATGGTGACGGTCATTGACCCTCATCATTTCATATTTGGTGAGGGTAAAAAAAATGTCACCATAAGCTCATTGGTTAGGTTCGAAAAATGTCACCATAAGCTCATTGGTGAGGGTCGAAAAATGTTACCATAAGCTCATTGGTGATGGTCAAAAGAGACTTTGTCACCATTCCATATGAATATCAAGGCACGATGGAATCAAACCACCAACCTCCTACTTGTAAATCAGGTGATCTTTCATTGAGCTAGCACCTTTTAAAGAACTAGACTTTAAAAAATTAAACCTTGAAACTTTATAAATTCTAAATTATACAAATTTCGAGAATTTATAAAACTTTGTAAATTCTTGGAAAATCTTTTACTAGATAAGCAAAATAACATCGAAGTTGCAACTGTCTACCTAATGGTTATCGAAGTTATGAAAATTGGGTGGAGGTGTAAATGAAGTGTTAGGAAGTACCAAGCATACAACTAGAATACATTTATTCCATTCTATAGAAGTCTTAGAATAGGTTTGAGATTGTAATATATATAAACTAACTTATCTATTCTATGTAAAATATGCATACGCTCCAATGAATAAATCAAGACTGCTAAATGTATATTTGTGCTATGAATATTTGTATCCTGCACCAATATGGAATAGGCAGTGTTAGCCAACTGCAAATTAATGTACATGTAAAAGAAAAAAACAACAAAAGGAAGTTATTTCTATGAATTTTGGGGCACAATTGCTACACTACCTATCTTTAAATTTCCCTTGTGTAAATCTATTACTATCTTTAAAGTTATAGCATATTATAGGACCAAAAGAATACTTCCCTATTTAATGCAGAGCTTCTCTTCCATAGGTAGAGAAGATGCCCTATCATCTGTATAGATTTTGAGTGATAGATCTGTAGTTTATAGTTATGTTGACCACTAAAAGAACCCATTTATCCTAAGATAATTTATAATTTTGTGAAATTGCTTAGGCTTGAATAAAACAATGACTAGCGAGGGAAAATTGGAGTAGACCTTAAAAACGCTTTGAGGGGCTTGCAAAATGATTATTTATTTCCCGTTGATAATGCTGCCTCTATTTTTCATTAGTTTATAAGAACTTTGAGAAAATATTCTGCAAGAATATGGCTTGCATTTAAAAAATTGATATTACAATGTGGCACAACTTTGAACCCTTTCATAAATTTAAAGACCATTGCCATGGTGATTTAAAACAAAAAAAATGATAACATACTATTTCCCTAATGCAAAAAACCATCATGCATTTTGTAGGAGACTAAAAAGGCTTAGCATCTTACTGAATTAAGTTGTATAGGTGATTAAATATTTTATTCCCATACATAGCCCTATATTCAGGGGGTTTTGTATAGCCTTTAAATGCAACGATACCACTCATTGTGGTCTTGATCCTTGTAGGCACTACAAATAGTCTAGGAAACAAAAAAAAACAATAATTTGAGTTGCTTAGGTGATAAATGATCTAGTTTCCATAGCCAAACTCTTTCAACATTTGACTTTATATTGTAGTAGTGAATGTGATAACCAACAAAAAATTGAATCGATTACCATTGCTCATGCGGATTTAAATTCCCATATCACTAATTTGCATCTTTCTCAGCAATCCTGCTGCACTTTTTACATGTATGCTTATTGTGGAAGTATGAAGAGCACACACCAGGTGTTTGAGAAAATTCCTAAGTGAAATGTGTCAGCATGGAATTTTATTATCAGAGATTGTGTCAGGGATGGAAACTGCCAAGAAGCCCTCAAGTTGTATTACCAAATGCAACAGGGAGGACTAAGTGGAGACACACCTTTCCAATTGTCCTCAAGGCATGCACTGAGACTGCAGACCTGGAGCAGGGCGGGGAAATCCACAGTTACATGGAACACCATGACTACAAGATATTTCAAAATTAGAAATTGTGTAAGAGGCAGGAAAGCTACTTGATGAAATGCAAATGGGAAGGTCGAAACCCTATGTAATGCGTGATGATATCCAAGTATTAGTAGAATGGTCACAGAAATGGTGCAGTGAGATCTTTTCTAAAATGTAGGTGGATGGAGTGAAAGCCAATTCAGTCACTACTACCAGTGCTTTCACTTCTTGTGCAGAATTAGAAACGTTGTAGCAACAAAAAAAATGGATGATGCATATGAAGTGTTTTTCAATATGCCAAAGAGGGATCTGATCTCATGAAATCTAATAATTTTTGTTATGCATTGAATGGATACTACGATGAGGTGCTAGGACTCTTTTATCAACTTCAAAATGACAAGAATGAACCCAGATGTAATTATATGGAGTACGTTCATTGTGAGATATACTCAATTTGGTCATAGTGTTTAATCCTTGAAACTCTTCAGTTGAATGCAAGTTGCAAAGGTGAAGCCTAACTCTGTTACCATAATAATTATTTTCATTCATGTGCTAACTTAGTGGCTCTATAGCATGGGTATCAAATGCATGGGAATGATTCCCCGAAACTCTTTTATGAAATACAAGAATCAGGCATTAAGGTAGGCCATATCGTCTTCATTGTTATTTTATCTACCCACAGCCATGCAAGACTATAGTAGATGAAGGCTAGCATCATTTTGATTGAATTAGTAGAAATTTTGGCGTGAAGCCTAGAGTGGAGCATTATGCATGTATGGTTGACCTCCTCGGCCACTCGATACACTTGAATGGAGCATATGTGATGTTGTTGAGTTTCTATGCTACTTCTATGGGATGATGTATTCAACGTGAGAAAGCTAATGTCAGATAAGGGAATTTAAAAAAAAGGAGCCAACATCTCATTTTCACAGACAATTCCAGCTGCTGCTAACTTAGGATGTTTTGAAATATATCACGTAAACTCTTTGACAATTTTCTCGAGTTTCAATGATAATACACCCTCTTCATTTGAATTTTGCCTCTCCAAAACCATGGAAAGGAGAGACGTGGATGGGTTACAACCATACATCCTTCCTCAACAACCCTTAAGATGGCTGGAAATAGATAATCATGACAAGCTCCAAGCATTGGACAAGTCTTGGTTGAAGCCTTATGTTGTAAAAAATGAATTGATCAGGCAAGTCCTTAACCAAGTTTAGGACTTCTTTGAGGAGTTTTCGCAAATTTTGAAATTAGCTCAAGTTTCTACAGTGTTTGGTTATAGAAAATCAGTGGATAAAAAAAAAATACATTTCCCCGAAAACAGGCCTGCCTAACAGAGGCCAAAAGTTGGGTTACTGGTTTGAAAACAAGAATTTCAATGTCAAGAAAATTGGATGAAGGAGGGGCCAGCAAGGGAACATGACAATTTGCCTCAAGCTTGCATATTTTTGTGGGCTTGTTTGTCTGTATTCAAGACTCCGCTGAGAAGATAATGAATTTTATGGATGTTATGGGGATTTGATTAGTGACTGGTAAGGTCTAGGAGACTGGGGATTTGATTAGTGACTGGTAAGGTCTAGGAGACTATGGAAGTGCAAATACGCTTTTTATTGATACTTCAAATGTGACCAAGCTTAAAAATCAAGATGGTTTCTGGTGCAAAAGGGAAAAAAATAAAAAATAAAAAACAAAAAAATGGAGACCTCATGCACCTCTAGAAAGCAGTTCTATGTGGCCTCACATCTATTGTAGCTATTGCAAAAATCTCATATATGCTTAAACATTGGAGGAACATAATCACAACATTATTTTCTTTTCCTTTATTCTCTTCCTCTATGAATTTTATGTCAAGTAAAATCATCACTTTCTTCTGTTATTTGAGCATTATATGGAAGGATTCATGTAGCTATTTGACAAGGTGAAAAAATTTCTTTTCAAGAGACAAATGTTCAGCAAACCTGATTAATGAGTCCTACTGGATCCTGTTACAACTAATACTTGAATACGTCATTCCAAAAATTCTCCTCCTTTCAGGTTGTAAATCATCATATCATTTCCCAGGACAAGGAGTTATTTTGTAAGAAAGGTATTTGAGATGCTAGTTGGATCTTCTAGAAAGCTTCAGGTATTGGAAAGGCACTTCCACAATTGAAATAAGGTGGACATGGATGCTTGATATACTGGAAGACTTCTTGAATTTCTTATGATTTTTATACTGTCGAATGGATGGGAGCACTCTAACATTAGAAAAGAGTCATTAAATAAAGAACTTTAGTAGCCCAGATAATGAAAAATTTTCCTTATTTCAACTCAGGCAGGAGGGGGGGTGGGAGGCAGGGTGGGGGTTGGAATAAATTTTCCAAGTGCAGATACAATTATTATTTATGATCTATATTTCAGTCCATTTTTTTATTTATGAGCTCGATCGTGATCTCACAGGATAGGCCAAGACAAACTAGTGATTGTATACCATTGATAATAAACTGCTTTGTTGAGGAGAGAATATTGCAGCAGTGAAGAACAAAGATGGATTTGGAGAATCTAGTGATGTATCTTTGTAAAAATGAAATCTTAAAGAATTATCTAGATCAAAAATAACCTTTGTGTTTGTGGAGACTGCCACAATACCACCAAGTTCATCTCCAAAATTGTCAAGTGAAAAATTATTGAGTGATTATTTTCTCGTGCAATTGCCAATTACTAATAATGAAAAACCATGTAGAAATGTTGTTTTTGTTGTAAGTAGAGTTCATTGTAAAAAGATCAATGTTTCAAGTTTTTTGGTAATACAAGACCCCAACCAGGTTTCATTAGTTTACTTTGTTAACCAAACCAGGTTTCATCAGTTTATGAAGTACATATGACATTCTAATAGTTCACTACTTGTGTTTGTACTACCTATTTCTTCTACTCAAGCAAAAAGGTCTAGCAAATATAAATCTGATAATATATCAATGAAGTAGGTGGTGGGCCCTCTTAAAAGTGAGGATTATTTGGGAATAGACACTCATTTAAAATATACAAGCTCCAAGAGTCCATTTCCAAAAATGGGAAATAATGCTCCAGCAGGTGTATTGGCCAGAATGTTTGTAAGTATTGCCACATCATTTATTTGGTTGATTGAAGCATGGGGATCATACCTAAACTTGGTGGGAAATCTATAAAAAGACACTTAGACAAGAGGGTTATCAACCAATAACTAAGTGGGAGATGTTATTTAACCTACATGGCTAGATTTGGGGACTAGCTAACATTTAAGCTTCAAAAAATGTAAAAGAAAGAGTGCCCTTTTTTAATTGGATGGATGATAGCCAACTTAAGGCTCATGTTTGCGGAGACTTTGAGATAGTTGAAGCTCCAACTGATGAGGAAGATATCCTCCTAGTAAGATTAATTCATGGGGATAAAATGACTTAGAATTGCCTCAAAACCAAACTAGGCCTATATGACCCCAACATATTCAAAAATATCAATTCATCTACACTCTAGCACACCTAGTCAAATTTTTGCAAGGCTATAATGAAGGTTCTAAAGAAGCTTCATAGAGACATGCACTCAAAACATAATGCTTTTTACTTTGATTTCCAAGAGGGTCAGTGTTAAAATTGGCAATTAGGGCCAAATTCCACTTTGGACTGCTCCTATGAGGAAGATGATTGCAGCATTGGACTTCTCTTTTCGAGAGGATCAAAATCAACCTAAAGATCACTAAATTTTGATAAGGAAAAGTATTCATTCATTCAAATGAAAATTCATAAGGTGTGACCTTATTTAGGCAGGAAAAATTGAAAATTGAAAATATGAATTTTCCTCCTCAAGTAATCAAGTCATCCTATCCAAGAAGGATATAAATAACCTATCCTAGGCACTTTGATATTCATTCTTCTCTCTGAAGTAGCCGCAGAAGAAGGTGATTTCTAGCGAATGAGATGAAGGCAAGGTTGGGTTCAATTTAGTCATCTTCAAGGGCAGAGTTCCACAAGATGGAGGACGAGATTGGTTTGGGCACATTTATGATTTGTCTTAGGCATTTTATCTTCATCACAGGTCTGATTTCAAGTAGATAGAAGCCGCACCTATTAAGGGTGATTTTGATGAAATTTTGGGACTGTTGTGAAGGTGTGACAGCAGGGATACCCATGGCCCCGGTATACCTTGGTCCCAACCTCACCTGTGTGTAAATGTATCCAAATTTTCATGTCCAATCCTCTTACCTAGTCCGGCAATCTCACAACCTCCCTTTATTCTACGCTGGAAAAGTTAAACAAATAAGTCTGGGTTAATTTAATATCCAAATTCAGAGAATTGAGATATTAATTCAACACTCCTCTATAGTTATAACCCGACAGTCCATTACGTATACATATGCACCAACTAAGTCTGACTTAGTATACATATCTTCAACATGCTAGAAGTTAGACTAATCATTATCTTCTTCTTTGTGGGCAATCTTCAGCAATTTCCTCTCATCCTCCTGATGTATTCTGGAGATCCAATCAAGTTCTCTAGCCATTGTATCTTCATCCTCTGTCAGCATGGAATGTTTATTCTTCCTCACTTCAGCAGCTTCCAAAACTTGTTCTTCAGGCTGGCTTTGGCCTACCAAACTAGCCAACTCTTTTCTGTCAATGACATTGATAATTCCCTGTATATGAGACATGGTTGTCTCAACCTCCTTCAGCAACAGTTTTTCTTCTCTCAAGACAATTTCAAAGGATTATTTGTCTTTTGCATCACCTATACACATAAACAAACTGTCAGTGTTAAAACCATGAGACCCAATGGTCCAATTGATGACCTAGTCACCAATTCTTCTCCCTACATTTCTAAGTCTGGTTCAAGGCTCAGAAATTCTTCACCATCTTTTTCTTCAGCTGTCAGAGTCATCTCTACTGCTCCAATCATCATGCCCAAATGCTGGTCCTTCACTATGTTTTCAGCCAACATAGTTTCCTTCTCATTCATTTCTCTAACAACTTCCAACTATTTTTCTTCCTCTTTCTCTGTATGATTAACACATGAATCATCAGCAGTAAAGTTCCAATTCTTCAATGCCTTCTCCTTCTCTAACAACACATCATTATGTTGTGTAGAAATCCTTCCCAAACCTTCTGTCAGCACCTTAGCATGCTGATCTGCATCCTCCATGAGACTGTTAGCTAGCCTCACTTTTCTTCCATCATCTACTTCATGAACTCCATCCATGAAGATCTTCCTTCCTTGCTTTCCCAGCAACTCATTCAGTGCATAAGTCCTCTGTTTTTCCAATTCCCTTCTCTAAGAATCCAACCTCCTATATAGCTCAACAACTTCCATAGGAGTAGATTTCGGGAACCTTACACAACCTTTTATGCCTCTGCTTATTCTTGACCAATCCTCTGTTGGCCCTTCTCTCTCAGCTTCAACATTCTGTTGAACATCTTCATTTGACCCTTTTGTCTTCATCTCTCCTTGAGGTCTCACTATCTCAGCATTGATCTGAACAGATTTTAGATTCAATGTCTTCTTCTCACCAACAAACTCTGAAGCTTGTTCATGTTCCAGGGGTGCACCTGCAAACACACACAACTTTTTAGTTTTCAAATCACAAGACTCTTCAGTCTTGGCAGCTCCCTCAAGCACTTCTTCTTGAACAGGTCTGCACATGGAATCTTCAAATTCCCGCCTTGCCTCAAGAACTCTAGGTTCTTCTTCCTCTGTGGAGTTTGTCATCACTTCACATTTGTCAGACTCAAGGACATAAGCCCTCACATCATATGGACTTTTCCAATAACTCAGGAATTCCTCAATGATTTCCTCCTCAGCAAGACAAGCTTCTTGCTGCCTAAGTCTTCATCATGTCTCACAAGATCTCCTGCAGGTATCCACTCTTCATATGTGCTCTGTTCTGCTTCACAAGTAGAAATTTCTTCTTTCAACTCAGCTGCTCTGAGTTCTTCTCTCAACAGGGAAATCTTCTTTTTCCTCAACCTCTTCTGTAATGGTTTCCATTTCACCTTCTTCCTCATGAGCCAACCAACTCTCTGGCTTTCTTCTATCCTCAGTTTCAATCTATTGAACTCTTCCCTGATCTCAGCAAGTTCCTTCCAATATTCTTCATCTGTGGATTTCCTCCTCATGTCATTTGCTTTGGAATCTTCACTCACTCTTCTGTGTGGCCTCTCTCAAAACCTCTGCAATCTCTGCAGTCTCTGCTATGGCTCTCAGTAGCCATTTTCTTCTCTAGGAGTTCTTCACTCACGAGCTGCACTAAGCCTCTGCAACAGCAAGCTCTCTTGCTGCAACTTACCTCACCAAGCTTCTCTCCCGAGCTCCAGCTTTTGGCAAGTAATGGTCCCATTCTCTGCAGGAACCTTCTAGGCTTCACTCTGCAACTTCTCTCGAGAACACCTCTGCTCTCTGCTCATCCAACCTCTGTTGGGAATCTTCTAGGTTCTGCCACACTCTTTCTGCACTCAGAATCACTTACTGGATTCTTCTATCACTGCTCTCAAAGCTGTGATCTACTTCTGCTGAGATGTCTTCAATTGTATGCACACTGACTTCTGAAAACAATCCTTCAACCAGAGTTAACACTGCTCACTTCTCTTGAGAACACTACAAATGTCCTTCTTATCCAGCCTCTAGCTGAATACCAGGCTCACTACCTTCACTATCAACTCTGTCTTCAATTTTCAGCAACCATAATCTGCATTCCAATTTCAAATCAGATTAAAGTTAATTACCTGCAAGGTCATGATCCTGTCTTCCACTCACTCCACAATCCTGTTCATTTCAAATATGTATGTTGCATGTCAGGCTTCCAAATCTGCAGTCTTATGTTAAACAGACTTCAACTTTTCTTTCATGTTCAGTACATGTGCATTTCCAAAAAAAACTTTTCAGCGAGCTAACTAAATTCTAGCTCTGATACCACTTGACAACGGGGATACCCATGGCCCCGGTATACCTTGGTCCCAACCTCACCTGTGTGTAAATGTATCCAAATTTTCATGTCCAATCCTCTTACCTAGTCCGGAAATCTCACAACCTCCCTTTATTCTGTGCTGGAAAAGTTAAACAAATAAGTCTGGGTTAATTTAATATCTCAATTCAAAGAATTGAGATATTAATTCAACACTCATCTATAGTTATAACCTGACAGTCCATTACGTTTACATATGCACCAAATTTGCATATACAACCATTATAAGCGAAATAATACTTTGGCTATTAAAACCATGTAAATTGATCCTCGGCATGTACATATATTAACCCACGTAATATATCCATATATATATTACGGCGTTCTTCAATTATTAACGAAATCCCACATATATCGGCATACCTTTATTAATTCGTAAACCTTAGTACATCTTTGATTTCGGGTCCCACATATATGATCAACTGAACAATCAAATGCACACCCGTACCTCGGTTATCATCCACGTCTCTTCATCGAGCGATCACCGTCCGATGGCTTCCCTCCAGATCGACGGCTTGTATCGATATCGCTCGGTGTCCTGATACGAACTTTAACGCGCGATGGCGCACAGCAACGGCGGTTTTCTGTGGGTCCTCCTCGACACGTGTCGAACACTCTATGGAATCGCTCCCCAACCAGGAAATACCGCTTATCGACGATAGGTGGTGCGATGAAAACCATCGTCTAGCTCCAACCCACCGTTACTGTTCATCTCGGTCACGGTTCCGCTCCTCCTCGACGCGCTAGGTTCCGTCTTCAATCTCACCTCTGTGTACAACATCGGTTCGTGGTTCCAATACGCTCAACGATGTTATTCAACTATTATCCTTATAATAGATCTCCATATAGTTAAAGCTCCTTCACAGCAACCAGACTCCGCTCAATTGCACAAAATCGTTCCTCAAGAACTCATGTGTTAACACAGGATTTAATTCGACAATTGCACAATAATAATGAATCAATTTTTCATATGATTCGACCAAGAAGACATAAAGTCGTGTAAATCAATAACATTCTTTTATACGTGTCTAAAGATAACCATCGAAATTCGAAGACATTCAACAGGGTTTAATCCCATTCATGCACACTTAATTCAAAGACAGTTCTTCCATAAACAGATATATATATAGATACAGGCGAAAAATCTCAAAACAAATTCTTGCAATTTCATGACAGGCCATATATTCAGTTTAGTGGCCATTATCCTCCTATTCTGTTGCTGAAGAGGTTCTCTACCTCTCTCCAGCTCTCCCTCTCTCTCTCTGTATCTCTTTAGACTCTTTAGGGTTACATTTATACCACAAGGATGGCCTGAATCGATTCAGGTCTCCAAACAGTTCAATAACTCTTAACATTCCAAATTCCTAAAATCAGACTTAGTAACTAAACTAATCCTAAACTGACTCTTCGTATTCCTATCTCAACCAATTCTCATGTTCTCAAAATGACTTGAGAACAATTAAAATTTCCTACCAAATATTCAAAATATTAATATTTACAAGAAATTCAAAGAACATGGGACCCCCTATGGCTATTTATGTACAAAGTAACTTTTGAGCCTAATGCCCCTGCATCAAGGTGTCATTCTCCTTGAAGCCATCCACACTAGTTTGGGTCACCTACAACTAGGACACAGGGCTTAAGAACCCTGTCTTGGAGGCCGAGAACCTACAACAAGAAAGCCACAGTTAGGGTTGCTTTATCATGAGGCTGTGTAGTGGGTTTTGAAGCCTAGAAGAAGGCTTATGGGCTATCAGCATTTGAAGGGATTGGTTGAAGGTAATCCACAGTCTAGTAAAGGTTTTTAAGGCTGTGAATGGGGTATTTGCTGACTATGTTTATGCCCTAGTCAGTCCTACCAGAATTGCAGAGAAGACACAAGTCCTTGGAGCCTACACCAAACATCAGATTTGTAGCCTTGTTGGAACCATCCCCTTGTCTAAGGGAAGTGGTATTAAACCTTCTCACTTGCAAGTCATTTTGACTTTGAATTATTGTATTCTCTCTCTCTGTTGAACATTTGACATTAATGATAAGAATAATTGATAAGGGTTTCCCCCATCTTGGGGATTTTCCCTGGCTTGAGCCATATTCATGTGTTCTTCTGTCTTGTCTTGTATTGTCTTCAACTTTTATTACTTATGTTCTTTCATTAGTTACACTTATTATTAATGAGATTGCTAATGGATTAATCATTAATGGGAAAATGATGTAACTAACCTAAGCTAAGAACATGTTAAATCAAAATTAACATGGTTTCAGAGCCAGGTGAGGAAAAGCCCAAGCTTAAGATATTGTGAGCTCCAAGAAGCACCTAAGGAATTTCAGCAGAATTCACCTTCAAAACTCTGTGGTAGGACAAATCCGAGTTCAAAAAGGACAATCTGTGACATTGTATTAAAGCCTTACACAAGCCCTAATCAATGAACTTGGGCACAAATTCAAATAGTAGCTCAGTCATCACAAACAAAAGATGGAAGTCATCAAGGTATGTTTCAGAATTTATGAGGTGTGCTTTTAAGATAATTTCAGAGGTATATTTAGCATTAAAACTTCAGAAGGATATGTTTCCCTTCAAGATCCCTACCTCGACTATGAGGTATCATAGTATCATAAAATAATTTATATGTCAAGATCTCCTAATCCCATGGACTGGTGGAGTTAAGACAACTCAGATTTTACGATGATCTGAATTCATCAGTACTGTGGAAGATTGAGTAACTTGATTCCTATTCTCTAAAAAATCAATAAGAAGTATTGCTAGAATTACTGTAGTACCACTGTAAGAATAAAATGATAATCCCAACCTCTGTTCTACAACAAAAATCTGAGCATTCTTTTGATGTGTGGAGCTCTAGATATAATGACCTTATCCTACAATTAGGACATCAAAGAACAAGCCTAAAAATTTTGTTGCACTGTAGCTCTACAGTATAAATGAAGTCCAGTTTCAAATCAATCAAGCACACTATTCATAGACAACGAATGGACAACTTCATATTCCATGCCATTTTTGAATTGCCAAGATAACACCCCTATTTTTGCATGATGAAATGATTTAAGCAATCTCACAACCAGGCATGTCTTCAAAACTACCTAGTTAAATGAGTTTTAGTCCAAATTACAAATGCTTAGAAGGAAATACTCCCACATTTCACCAACTAAAATACATTATACAAACTCAAAAGAGCAGCAATGCCTCCACTTAGAATTCAACTAGGAACAATGCACATACCAATCATTTTTTTGAAGTATGTTAGTCATGGGGCAATTATTTTGATAATGACCTTGCTCCAAGTCATATAATACTAAGTGAATACATTCATGTTAGCCATAAAATGAAGTATTTTTTATTTTTGAAAGTGCAGGGTCTACTGTAAAACGCATGCAAGCTAATAAGAAGGGAAACTAAGTTCAACACTATGTTTTGCACTTACTCTGTTAATGCTGGTTTAACCAATTTTTTTTCCTATTTCAATCCCTTTTGTTGAGAAGCATGGTTGTGCTGCTTGGCATGCAAGTAACAATTTTATTCCCTATTCTAGGCATCATAGCAAAATCTACATCTTGGTATTTTGGCTGGAAATCATAGAATAGGTCCCCTGTTTGTTTTAGACTTGGTAATAACCTTGTTGGAGTTAAGAGAACAATGTTTCAGTTGTCCGGACAAATCAAAACACATATTTTGCAGTCTAACTTTAATGTCCGACAAAACCCTAGCCTACCCAATATATGATACAATGTATTTTTTTTTACAACATTGTTACAAATTCTACCCAAATATAAATGCCTTTTTATTTGATCAAATTAGAGAGGATAAAGCTTAATAGACATCCACAAATTGATGTGCAAGAGCTTGGTGTTGAACTAGCAACCTATACAAATGGATTTTTTTTATACCCTTCCTCTATTATCAAACCCAAAACAAACCTTCTTTCCTAATAAACCTTCAAGTATTCAGTTTTGATGTCTTAGGATACCCTTATAATGATCCTCTTTTAAGTGGAGAAGTGAGAAGGGATTTTATTTTTATAGGTCAAAAATAGAAGTGTGTCACCTTGCATGGATTATACGACCCTGCAGGTAACCACGTTCTGTAGCACACATCACGGTCAAGTTGTGTATTCACATGGAAATACAAAACTTAGCAATCCTGAGCGAAGATAAAGTTCATGTAATTGGGACTAGAAGGTGGGGGCAAGGTAATGCATATCTTACAGGTCCTTGCATGAGGACTCAATAGGATCAGTGTAGCTCCAAATACATCTAGAGGAAATAGGTAAGCAGTTTTGGGTGTCTTAGTGGGAAACTCTAGGGAATTTGACCTTCTAGAGCAAAGATACTAAGCCAAAATTGTTAAACATATGGATAAAACCCACAAATAAAGATTACTTCATACTATATAGCGTCTCTGAGAAGATCAGGTGGAGCTCCTCCATAAGGAGTTGCAATATGTATGTAGATGCGTGTAACGTATGTGTTCATATGGGGTCATCATCAGGCTTGTCCAATTGCATAACAAGCTAGGGTGTTGCTATTACACTTTTCATTTAAAGTCACTTCATGAATAAATAGAACCTTGCAATGTACCGAAGAGTTAAAGCTTCAAACAGATCCATGAATCCCAAAATGGTAAATGATATCTAAAACAAACCTCATCATAGACTGGACATGTCAAAGATAAGTGTTTCATGTTTCTTGTTCAACAAATCATTCCATATTTTGGGATGTGATGATTGCCTCAACACAAAACTAATGAGGGAAAACCTAAAGCTGGCTCAGGTATGATTTTAGTCCAAAAGGCGGATTGATATAACCCAAATCGTAAATAACCTATTTCTATCTTTAGATATATGTAAAAGTAATGCATACGCTTGACTTGTGAAATTACATGAAGATCTTCACAAGCAACTCTTAACATGTAGATTAAATGATGGTTATGGTTGCCTCCTTTGCTGAGAAACAAGAGAAAACATCTACAAAATAACAGAAATAGGGAAACAACAACCTTTGACAGAGTGAATTATTTTGGAAATAGTTGCATCAAGCTCTTCAGGAATGTAAAATTACTTCAAGAGGGAAGCAAATATCTAGAAGAAACAGAACTCTGCATCTTCAAGGGTTCCATCTTTCAAAATTTTGTAAATCCAATCAACTTTAAGAACTTATAGTTGCCTCTTTGATTTAATAAAGCCAAGCCAGTGTGAATCCTGCAATTTCTATACAATCCAATCATTTTGAATGGCTTCTTAGATCACAGAAATTGAGAGTGATAATGGGTTTAGTCTTCAAACTGGGGATTTCACTCAACTTTCATGACCGGAAAATTAATAGAAGATATCAGTAGGAGTTACAAGAACATGCGATTTATTATTATTTTCATAGAATGCCCACATCAATGCATAAAACAAAAACACCAAAAATTAGAATATATTCCATATTTGTTTAAGGAAAATAACTTGCAATTCTAGACCTGGGGTCACTCGCAGAATCGAATTTGAAACAGATAATTTTGTGTTACACAAAAATTCAAGGTGAAGACTAAAGGTGACTCTCGTTCAATTTTGTTTCAAGATGTTAGCTAAAATCCTTCAAAGGGGATATGGAGACTAGAATTGGGCTTAGATTCGAACTGAACTATGTTTATGTTCCTTAACCATTATGAATACTGAGAGTATCTAGGTTCTAAAATCCATATAGTTATAGAAGAACAGTTATTCGTTTGACACTAATTAAAATTTTCTTGTCATATCTTTTGTATTAATGAAGACCACGTTGACACAGTAATATGTGTGCCTACAATGGATGTACACTTTTAGTCCCGCAGGCCTACTTTCGTAGACATTTGTCCTTATATTTATAAATTTATCCAATCTAATCTATTGATGAGAGTCCCACATGCCTACTTTCATAGTCGTGTGTCCTGATATTTATAAAATTATCCAATCTAATCTATGATGAGAACCATATTGGATCAGTAACTTTATGCAAAAAATTCCCATCCATTTAGCGTCGATTTATTACTACTTGAGCCAAGAGATAAGCCTCTTGTCACCTAGCCTTCTAGATACATATGAGTCTCAAAAATAAAAAAGAGCTTGGGGCTCTACTTGGACAGAAACCACCTAATTTTTAGCCAGAGATGCATCAAAACTACCATGAAATGTCCTTCGGGGATTCTTAGGTGGAACCCATATTGGATTGGATTGAGAAGATAATATTAGCCTCTACCCATATGTTCTCTGACAAGTGTTTGTGTAGAAATAGAATAATGAAAATCACAAAACCTTTGCTAGTGTTGTACATGTCCTCCCCTGCCTCTGAATTTTGCCCCGCTGTTGTATTCGAATCCATTTTCAACCTCTGTTGTGGCCTAAAATCTTATGACCCTGCTCGATGTTACTATCCCCGCCCAAAAACTGGGACTCTAAATTAAAGTTTGCTCTATGGGCAAACAGGATAACCAGCAAAAGAGAAACAGGGAAGTCACCCTATGAGTTGGTATATGGACGCACTGCAGTGTTTCCTTTGCAATTAGCATTGCCAGTGGCACATTTCATGCAGGAGAACCAGGAAGAACCAGATGACATGATTCGAAGAATTAATCAGTTGGTGGAATTGGAGGAAACAAGGAACCAGGTAGATCAGAGACTGATAGAATACCAAGAAAAAATGAAGAATGTCTTCGATCGGCGCGCAAAGGATAGGAATTTTCAAGTTGGAGACCTGGTTCTTAGCTGGGATGTTCGCAGAGCAGAAAAGGGCAAACATGCAAAATTTGATCCATTGTGGTTCGGGCCATTCAAAATAGTGAAGCTGGGAAGAAACAACACCTTTACTTTAGAAAATCTACAGGGTGATTTGTTGGATGCACCCGTGAATGGCCAGTTCCTCAAGCCTTATTTTCAATTCTGACCCGAGCTGGGAATGCTCGATTGTATATACTGTATATAGTTTGTTTTGGCTTTTATTTTTATAAAGAAAAAGAATGTTGGTAATTACTTGAAGTGAAAGTGCAGGAGAATTCAAATAAGATGAAATATTTAATGGTCTGCGTGTTCTCGACATGCTCGAGGACGAACATGTCGTCCCCAGACGGAGCCGATGTTGTACATGTCCTCCCCTGCCTGTGAATTTTGCCCCGTTGTTGTATTCGAATCCATTTTCAACCTCTGTTGTGGCCTAAAATCTTATGACCCTGCTCGATGTTACTATCCCCGCCCGAAAATCTACTTTACAGTAGTTAAAAACCCGAATTTAAATAATCGGGCCGAGATTCTTAAGAGTCTGACTCCCTCCCGCTTCAACTTCCATATGACCCGAGTCTGAAAGCCATAGTTCAAAGCAAAAAAGGGGGCCTATTGTCTTAACGATCGGACACAATGCTGGCCGTCCGATCCAGCTCAAATCAACGGTGCGGAAACCAGCTTATACGAAGGGCCCGCGCGCATCGAATCATCGGGCTATCATGACCCATCGTTTTATTGTCCCCCGATGCAAGCGCAGCCGTTGATCTCGTTCTGAGATCGAACGGTCCTAGGCCAATCGCAGTCTCGCCCCCAATCGCGATCGGAACTTCTAAAATGTATCCCCCCGGTCTCCCCGCTCCCTCTTTCGATTGCGATCTCCGATTCGGGTCCCACTCCCTCCAGTCGTGTCATCATAGTGCATCAATGTACACCGTGTTTCTCCTCCATCATCCACATGTTCCGGTGACGTGTCATGTTTTATGAACCTTGGACCCGTTTATTCGTTGCCGCTCCATTGTGTCCTGCATTGTCACCCCCTGTTTCTCCATTATATTCATGTGGTTCCTGTCACCCTGCATCCTCTCAATATCCCGCTTAGTCTGTGTTACCGATTCCATGGCCGCTGTTGTATCCATACTCCCTGTCACCGAGTCATTTTTCTCTAATGTTTTGCAGGTTTTGCAGGTTTTAAAACAGCTTAGCTGGCGCTTTAACTCACCGCCTCCATTGCAAAGATCTGGAACATACTAAAGGACATATTCTAACTGGAAAAATTAAAGGAAGAAGCCGAGGGTAGGTGGGAGAGGTGACCGCCATTAAAGAAGACATGGATATGGATCCCCAGAACTCTCCAGATAAATTCTCCCACATTAAAGATCCAGGATTCAAATCCATAGCCAAGGGCCGAGAGTACAGTACAGAAACGCAGATTATTTCAGATCTCTTATGGCAGCAGATTTTCCTTCAGCCGCGGGCAACATGTTGTATATATTTTATTATTTCGGTCTTATATGTAAAGAGATTTTTATCTCCCAGCATTTATTTCTTTAGGTAGACTGTTAGATATATTCATTTATAGTCAGTCATTCATAGAGAAGGCGCGAATGTTTTCCGCCATTTTAGTTCAAGCTGAGTCATTAATTATGCCTCGTTTTCCCTTCTCCTC